>LPNX010802164.1:246574-341333 GCA_001517045.1 Pseudotsuga menziesii | reverse complement strand
ACTTTTACTATATGAAATTCAAACATTTCATCAAAACAAAACACAATTTTATTTGATGAAATAATGGTTTTTAAAGGCTGTTGGGTAGGGGCACAACATGCCCATTTGGAGACAAGTGCCATTTTGATAATGGTTTGGCAAGTAAGATGGTTTTTGCTTTGGTTTTGATGGCTTCCTTCCTTTGACATTTCTGAAAATTTTCCTTTCAATACTAGATTTTTAATGCCTTACATTCACATATTTATAATTCAACCATCTAATATCTTTAGCCATGCTTTGAATTTGACAAAATTAATGCCTTCAAATGCTCATGTTTAATGATGCACTTGAAACTGCAACTTTCCTTGGTATTCAACCTTTTCGTCCAATACTTTTGAATGGAACTTGTCAGTATGTAATCTTTTCAAGAACTTATGTTTAACGATATACTAACAGATGTACAAGCATGGACAGGAAGGGAAATTTGCAGTGGAGGACCAGCCACAAGAAGGGCAATTTGCAGATGTAGATGAGAGTCTCTATAGTGTATTGCGTGCCATGGAGTCCTAGATCTTGCTATGTGGTTTACTTTGAGACATAAATGTAGATTTGAAAAACTTTTCAAAGTTGAAATCATGATAACAACTGCTACCTGTGGTAAGTAGGAAGAAATTTTCAGTCAATTAACTCTCATCTGGCTAAGGAGTCAATGATTTACCATCTGATTGGTGAGGTTATTTACTCAACATCAACCACATCGGTTACATATCATGCAGTCATCATTAACTTTCAATTGATGACAAATTTAAACCTTGATTTTGAGTGCATTTGAGAGGAGCATGTGGTGTATAAAGGAAGCATCAAGGTTTGAGATTCTGAATAGCAAGTTGGAGGATATCCCATAGGTAGACTTCCGTTATCCTCATTTCCAATTGTTGATTCATTGCACATTTCAAAGGTTGACTGTATACAATTTATACAACCTACCTTGCCCAAATAAGTTATTTATGTTTTGGGACAAGCAATTGTATGTAATATGACCATTTTGGCAGTGTATTAGAGGATAAAGTTATAATGGTCATATTGATTTCTTAGATAGTAAAGTTTGAAAGTATATTTGGAATAGAATCAGATTATTATGGCTCTAGTTTAGCTTAACTTTAAGCATATAATTAGTTGCTAACTATGGAAATATGATGTAGCCTATTATGTCCTCACATATATTGTACTTTCTGAAATTTAAATTAATGTTATCATTTGGTTCTCTTATTTTACTACTGTACAGTTTCTGTGATTGTTATGTTCATTACCCAACAACCCACTAATCTGAACATTGAGAATTGAAAAAGAAGTAGCTGATACCATGTCTTCCATATATCACTTTGGTAGATGGGAACCCTATGTTGCTCGGCTGCATCAGCAACCAATGATGCCAAGCTCTTAATTATTAAATTATCTTCAGAAAAAGCATCACCATCTTAAACTCGTCTTAACTTCCCTCCAATCCAAAGATAAAAAGGATTTTATCCAATGCATTTACTTAGATAAAGCAAGGTCAATGTATATAATCCCTAAAGGAAGTAGAGATGCATATATACAGCACCCGAAATAATGTGGTTCTATCATAAAGGCTAACACAAAAATGTCAATGCTTATGCATTCAGACTATCATATTTGCCTTCAGCATTCAATCATAGAAAACCATGACAAAAACATAAAAAAAAATTGTTTGTTACCCATTTGGAGTTTAATACAGCCTTCTTTATGATTAGCTACCTCTGTTTTTCACACTTGATTCCAAGGATCAAGCAGTTCATCATTTCACATTAACACAAATTCTTTAGGACTACATATTTCTTGCCCTCAACAAAAGGCAATGTCACTTCCAATTCTTCCTCCCATCTAGACATCTTTCATCCCCTACAATCTTTGCAGGGTTATTAGATGTTCTCATCAAAGATGTCAAAGTGGTTTTAAATTTTAATAGCATTGAATCACGGCTATTAATGATCCTTTCTATTAACCTTTAATTAGCATCTACTTCAATCTGCTCGATAGGGAGGTAACAATATTTGCAGTTTTGCTCATGAGATGGAGGAGCTCAGAAATCCCCCACCAAACTGACATGGATTGGATGGAGGAAATAGATAATTTCAAAGACCTTCAAATTGGAAAACCCATATCTGTAACAAATGGGAAACAATAGGTCGCTACCCATTTGGAGGCAAGTTCCATTTTGCCCATGGTTTGGCAAGTAAGATGGTTTTTTGTTTTTGTTTTGATGGCTTCCTTCCTTTGACATGGCTCTAGGATGATCATTCTTATCTACTATATCCTTGGGATCCACACTAAGATAATTGTTGTTGATAGGTCTCATATAGTGGTACACTTATGGTTGTTAGGGAATAGTGATTTTTGCAATCCCATTAAGCCAATTTATTGAGTTTTGTTCAAAAATACTAAAAAAGGTTTATGGATTTCATAGCCTGCTTGATCATATATTGTGAACTTATACAATCTATCATCCTTTTCTCACCATTAGATACTCAAAGTTGTGTATTGATCCATTTTACTGTTATAGAGGAACCTGTAAGTTAGGCTCCCAAATTCTTAAAGGGTTCTAGCTCAATGGAAGAGCACTTGCCTTACAAGCAGGAGGTTGGTGGTTCGATTCCTCCATGCCCTAATGATATTATAATATCGGGTAAAAACAACTAAATTATTAACCAAAAAATTAGAGATAAGTGACCAAACAATGAGAGATAAGTGACCAAACAAAATGACTGAAATTCGTATATAAAATTTTACTAAAAATGACTAAATTAGTGACCAAAAAATGAGAGATGTAAAACTAGGCATTAAAGAGGATGCAACACGTGGCACTAATGATGAAGCCAAACATGGCGTTGATATGGTATAAAAATAAGACGCAAAACTAGGTATTAAAAACGATGCAACACATGACGCTACTGATGAAGCCAAACATGGCGTTGATATGGTAGAAAAATAAGATGTTACCTTGGATGAAAAACATGGTGCTACATAGGAATACAAATATGGTGCAACAATATAAGAAATATTAAGCNAATTGGTGCAAATTTGGAAGCAAAAATTGGCACATATTTGGAAGTAAAACATGGTGCAAAATGGGATGCTAAAGTGGTAGAAAAAATGGATGCAATATTAGATGCTACTTTGGATGCTAGCATTGTGCTATTAAGGATGCAAATATGGTGCTAATGAGGATTTCATTCAAGAAGCAAAAGTAGACACTCACTAGGAAGCAAAATATGACGCTATTTAGGAAGCAAACCTCGACGTTGTTTAGGAAGCAAAGGTGGATGCTATTTAGGAAGAAAACCTTGACGTTGTTTAGGAAGCAAATTTGGATGCTATTCTAGAAGAAAAAAAATAGATGCTATTTTGGACGCCATAAAGGAGCTATCTAGGAAGCAAAAAAAGACGTTTTTTGAGACGCTTTAAGTTTTGTCCATGACGTGTCCCATTTAGCATCTAGTTTGACCAATCAATGTAAAAAAAAATTACACTAAAAAGGGACGCTAAATGGGATGCTAATTCCAGGATTTGTTGTAGTGTCAGGATCTATTATGTCTCTCATCGCACAGCTTCCTCTCCTTTCTCCAAGTTTTCCACAATGTTGGAGCTGAGGTGTTCCAATGGTATGAGCCTTTCTTCTTCCACTGCTCGTTGCACCCTTTGATGTACAGGGTGGATAATGCTTGGAATCTGCTCCACTTCATATTATAACTCTTCAAATTTATCTTCCCTTTGTTGTTGTTGCGTGAACAACATCGTCACTTGTTTTTGGATCTTCTTCATTTCTGCTACCTTAGCCATCTTCTATGCTAAGAGTAACTTTATCATCTCATTTTTTAGTTGAGTGACTTCTATCTCAGTTGTGCACAACTCCTCCGTGAACTGCTTTTTCTCAGTGTCGTCGATCAAGGCTTCCCAAGTCTGAGACACTTGGTTGACACCCTTGGCACAAGATGACTCAGCTTCTTCAATCCTCTTTGAATCCTCTCCCGCTGCTTTCATTCTTTATTCTATCAAGTAAAGTTATTGTTTTGGAGTGGAAAAATGGATGATATGGGAAAGTTCATCAACATAACCATTTCTAATAGCCGAAAGCGAAATGTGAAGCACTTTCATGGGCATTCTTTTCTTTGGTTTTTTCCGTCTCACAGGAAGACCATGTTGGTCAAATTCTAGCATATGACAATATGATAGTATGCTTGACAATATTAACACCAACATTTAGGGCCTATAGGACTGTGTATAGGTAGTCTTATGGTAACCAACAAAATGATACAAAAAACACTCACAACTATAGATATAAGGCATCCAAATGGAATCATCATATGATTGTATATTGAGAACAGAGTATGCAAGTGTTATTAAGTGACTGATGAAGTTAGTGTTATGAGACCTAGTGTATAACACAAATAATTTTATGGGCTATATATAGCCCATGGGTTATATTAAGTGAGTTAAAAAAATTAGTGGGCTATTTTCTTATATGGAAAGGGTTTTTTCAACGAAAATATACTATCCCAATATTTATTAGAAAATAAATAAATCCAAAATGAGTAGCCTCCCATATATTAATAAGGAAAATGAAAAAAAATATTTTCTCCCTAGCAAAATATCCCTCCAATCTATCTTTCACCCCCAATTTCTAGTGAAATTCTAGTGAAATCATTCCTTTGCCCCCAATTTTGAGTTATGGAGGCTCCCAAGGGCTATTTCTCCCTCAATTTTCCTTGAAATTTAGGCATATGGTTGCATTCGCCTGTATTTTTAGTCAATTTCATGTGATACCTTTTTGAGACCTTGATTTCCAATATTGGAGGGAAAATTAGGGGCTATTTTGTTCTACATAAAGGCTACAGTGATTCATGGTTCACCCACATCGCATTGCGCTTGCATGGTTAAGGCCTTGGTTGATGTCATTCCACTTTTCATTCTTAGTTTTATCGACATTTTAATCTTCACATAACATCTCCATTGCCAAGATATCAGGTATTGATGGGGCATGCCACACATGCAATTTATCAGATAATACAAACTTGCATCACACTTTTTATCCAATAATTAACCTGGCATTCTTTTTATAATACTTTTTATGCTTTTATCCACAATCACAACATATTATTATACTGTAAATTTACCTTTTTACAATTCTTTTTGTCATGGATTATTTTTTAGGCTTGTTAAATTCTATGGCACTTTTACTCTCACTGCTCATTCAGTGTTATTAGGGTTTTGTTCTATCCTACAAGTATTGGTTCCATGAAATTGTTATAGAGCTCAAAATATATGATTTATTTTATGAATTTTCATGTTTAAATTATTTAATAGCACTTATATGTTGTTAGTGGATGCTACTCTTGATGGAGATATGCCACATGGATTTTATATATTCAAACTAAATTTGAACCAGTTGTTAAAATGTGCTTTTTTAGGATCTTTCTCTACAATTACTATTGGATCTAAAGCATTAATGAGAGTGTAGATGTTCACATTTTATGTTTGTTATTGTTGATGTTTGGGATTTTTTTAATATAAATGAATGCACACTGATTATAATGGTGGGGATATAGTGGAATGGTCATTATTTTTGTTTTCTTCTTATAGAGTTGTCCAAAGCATTCTAGTATATTCTTTTATTTGTATTGAGAAGTTTGTGACTGATATATTTTTTATTCGTATTCCCAAGTTCATCAATTTTATTTGTCACATAAATTTGTTGGATTTGGTACTTGTTCTACGATATCTTATTTTTTGTAAGGGTCATTCAGAAGTAAAATGTTTTTGGTGATTTGTTTTTATGTGTAATTTCTATCATCATCCAAAAATGGATCTAGTTATGTATGACAAATATTTGATTTAGTTGGAACACAATACTTCATTTCCGTCATGATTGTATATAATATGTGCATGGTATGTTTCATTTGAGATGTAGAAATTATGTCATTTGATATCTAGTATTTTTCATTCAATGACGGCGCCAAAACAATTTTACCACATTTTGCATGCTTTCAAAATTTTCAAGGACCTGTATACAAACACCTCCTCAATTTATCTGAGAAAAATTATTTTGTAACATAGTAGTTCTAATTATATGTGTGATGATGCATTAATGTGCTTTCTATTCTTGTTAATGTATTTTGTTATTTCTAATAATCATTTCAAGTTTCTAACTAACTCTAAAAATTCTAAATCAAATGACATAATTCATATTTTGATTGTCAACAAAAGAAGGGAAATGTGGCATTTGTATAAACAGATAAGCAGGTTACTGTTTTCTTAGAGGGTATCTTAAAAATGAGAGATTTGGAAAACAAGCTAATTGGGAATTCATACACTATATTAAGGTTGTGGGTCTCAATAATACTCCACGTTGTAATAATGGTTGGTGGGTGCCGTAATCACTCTGTAGTGTAAAGTGTTCAATTCTATTAGTTTGTTTTATTCCAATATTTGTGTCCCCACATGTCCGTTGGACCATTTAGGGATGCAATAAAAGGTGGAGTCCCCACTTTCCCTGAATATAGTTAGTGTAGTTGTGTTTCACCAACACCTCTAGTTGTGAGTGACCCAATACTACTTGTGCAATGTATAATTAAATCCCTCCTCTCCTCATTCATGCATTTGCTCATTTGAGGGTCTAGCAGTCGAGAGAGTCAAGCTTGGGTATTTTCTCTTCTATTGCACTAACTTAGTAATACTCAAAATCAAATGCTGAGTCTTCCTAGAAAAAGATTCACCAAGAAATTACAAGGTTTTATAATTTGATGAAATACTCACCAAGTTTTTACACTATTTAATAATTGAGTGAAATATTCACCAAGTTTTTACAATATCTTATAACTTAATGAAAGATTCACCAAGATTTTACAAGATTCTATAATAGAATGAAAGATTAACCAAAACATTATATATACATATTATAATGATTTATAAAATAGCCTTCAAATTTTTCTACATATTAGGGTGGTTCACCCATTTAATATACATATAAATTCCGGGGGTGTTCTTAAAATTATCTCTGGTGTATAAGATCCCACAATGATTTCACTATAAATTTAACTAGAGATTTGTTATGTATAGCATAAATAAGACAATGAGTTTGGACTGTGTCGAAATGGGTCTTCAGTGATCCACAAGTATACCATACCCAAACTATTATATTACTAAGAGATTTGCTTAGGTTTATTAGTTATTTAACAGTGACAAATCTCAGTCAATACAATACACCAACCTGCAATTTGAAACCAAACAATATCAATAAAATAGGATTCTATGGGGATGTTAATTGGGGATGATGATCAATTACTCCCACTTCCTTATTGATATTTGTGATTTTTTCATTTATTTTCATAATTTATGAGGAGTTATGGAGAATTATTTTATTGTTTTCTAATCTCTTGTTCTTTAAGAGACCAAGGAAGGCTTGAAAGTCCAACCCTTTATCAAATCCTTGTTTAAATTCAATTTTCAATTTTAACACAAACAAAAAATAAATGTGGAAATTTATGGGTAGATAAAGTTGGATAAGTTAAGTTGTAATATTTCAAACTTTTCTTGAACTCTCAAAAACCATTACCTAATAAGAGTAGTTCGACGAGATTATAAGGTATTGGACAATTTCCAATTAGGAAGAAACAATTATTGTTGCTCTTTATTTCCTAGATTACACCTCAGATACTACGTTATGAAGATCTTAAATTATTTTTCAAAAGATGCAATTATGAAAGGTAGTAAAAGCACGAGTTATTCAAACATAAAGAAACTAAATCACATCCTTCATCGAGTTGGGTGTAAAACTATAAGAGAAATAGTAAGGTACTGAAATGAAAGAAAATAATCTAGCTTAATTTAAATGTAGCTAAGTTGTATATTTTACCAAGTTGGGTGCAAAGACGTTATATGGTCTATAACATGGTGAAAATAATTTAATGTGAGTCTACACATTAATAATAATTTGCACCGTTATTCAAAGTTATCGTAAGCAAGTTTGGATAGGGATTATTGGCTAGTGAATGGAAAATTTGTAGTACATTAATCTCTAGATTAAGTTTATGATTTTTTCTCACAATGGTTGGTAGAGTTTATATTAGAAAATGTTACATACAAACTATAAAACATTGAAATACAAAATGAAGGAGTCTCTTTGCCTACTATCCAAAACATATAACAACCAAATACACCTTTTTCATGACCTTCTACTTTTAGCCTTTAAATCCTACAATGTATACATCCTTACTAAATAGTTTAAAAAAGTGTTTGAGAGAACATACCAAATGCAGTAACATACAAATGCATAGCATACCTTCATTGGACAATTAATTCTCTAATTATGCTAGTTGGGGTTTATGATCAGTTAGTGCCATTGCAAGATTGATATTTTTATTTTGTCATTTATTTTCATAATTTATGAGGAGATATCAGGAATTAGTTTAGTGTTTTCTAAGATATTTTTCTTTAAGAGACTTTGGATGGATTAAAAATACAACCCTTGATCAAATCCATATTTAAATTCAATTTTCAATTTTCAATTTTAATCCAAACTGAAAAAATTAAATATGGACATTTATAGGTATATAAAGTTGGATAATTTACGTTGCAATATTGTTAACGTTTCCTGAAATTTGAAAAACCATTACCTAATAAGAGTAGTTTTGTGAAATTCTAAGCTATTAAAGGATTTCCAGTTAGGAAGAAGCAACTATTGTTGCTCTTTATTTCCTATATTACACCTTAGAGAATTCATTATGAAGCTCTTAAATTCTATCACAAGATGAAGCTAAGAAAGGTAGTAAAAGCATGATTTATTCAAAAGTACATAAACTAAATCATTTCTTTGATAGAATTGGGTTTAAAGATGTAAAAGAAATAATAAGGTAGTGAAAGGAAAGGAATTATTCGAGATTAATTTTAACGTATCTAAGTTGTATCTTTGACCAAATTAGGTGCAAAATATACTATATGATCTATAACACCGTAAAAAGAATTTATAGTGAAGCTAAATATCAATAACAATTTGCATCGTTGTTCAAACTTATCATAAGAAAGTCTAGTTAGGGATTACTGTCTAGTGGATTGGAAATTTGTAGTATATCATTATCTAGCTTGAGTTTATGTTTTTTTGTTCACAATACTTGGTAGAGCTTATATCATAAAAAGTTGCATCCGAAACAGAAAAAATTTCAAGAAAAAATTAAGGAGACTGACCTTGACCTACTACCAAAAATATATAATAGCCAAATACACCATGTTCACGACCTTATAGTTTTTTCCTTTAAAGGTCTAGCATGTATATTACCTTACTAAAATAGTAAAATAAATGTTTCAAAAAACATACAAAATGCAGAACATGCCTTCATTGGTCAATTCATTTTCTAAGGATGTTAATTGGTGATTATGACCAGTTAGTGCCATTTCCAGATTGATCTCTATTATGTGTCGTTATTTTCATAATTTTTGAGGACTAGTGGGGAATTAGTTTAGTGTTTCCTAAGATATTTTTCTTTAAGAGACTTAGTATGGCTTAAAAATCCAACCCTTGATCAAATCCCTATTTAAATTCATTTTTCACTTTTCAATTTAATCCAAACAAAAAAAATTAAACATGGAAATTTATAGGTAGAAAAAGCTGGATAAATTAAGTTTCAATATTGCTAACTTTTCTTAAACTCTCAAAAACCATTCCCTGATAAGAGTATTCTGGAGACCTTCTAAGGTATTGAACAAATTCTAGTTAGGAAGAAGTAATTGTTTTTTATTACACCTTGGAGACTGCATTATGAATCTCTTCAATTATATGTCACAAGATGCAGCTAAGCAAGGTAGCAAAAGCATTTGTTATTCAAATGTAGAGAAACTCAATCACGTCCTTGATAGAATTGGGTTTAAAGTTGTAAAAGAAATAATAAGGTAGTGAAATGAAAGAAATTAGTCAAGCTTAATTTAAATGTAGCTAATTTATATCTTTGACCAAATTGGGTGCAAAATTTTCTATATGATCTATAGTATGGTGAAAAGAATTTAATGTGAAGCTACACATTAATAATAATTTGCACCATTGTTCAAACTTATCATAAGCAATTCTGGTTAGGTATTACTAGCTAGTGAAAGGAAAATTTGTAGTATATCAATGTCACATCATAACAAATCTAGTTAGGGATTATTGGACAGTGAATGGAAAATATTTAGTACAAAATAATCACCTCACACCATGCACAAGTCTATTGTTTCCTTTTATCTCTTTTATAAAAAAAAAAATTATGATTTGTTTCCCATTTTTCAAAAGGTACCTCAACATTAATGAGAAGAAAAATAGATGGAACTTACGCCAAATCCTTAACATTTATTTCTGGAAAAATAATTCTTTTGATACCACATTAGCGTGAAACCAATATATAATAACATTTCAATAAGAAATTTGCATTAAGGGCCATGTTTTAAATACTTGAAATGCTCCATGTAATAACCCATATAGATAGGAAAACTTTGACTAAGAAACCATGTCCCATTTCTATGAGGATACAGATTAATGGTTCAATTGAAATCATAAACTAAATTGGAAATGTTATACAAGTGGAAATACACAGAAGGTAGTGGAATACCTTATCCTTGATTCCTCCAATGGGAAATACAAGACCCCTCAAGGTCATTTCACTAGTCATTGCAGTATCTTCTTGGACATTCTTCTTATCAAATAAAGACACTAAAGAAGTAACTAGTGTTACTCCAGTAGATGGGCCATCTTTGGGCACAACTCCTAATGGAAAGTGAATGTGAATGTCACGAATTTCCATCTAGTTGACCTCTCATGAAGTTTCAACTATCAATTCAACCACTCTTTCTCTCACCTAATCCATTTTGGATAATAAACAAGGGACTCACAAGGGTGACATATTATATATACATGTGCAAACATTAAGGTCTAAAAACTTTGAAGGATAACTAGGAGATTTCAAAAGGGTTGCATACTTCATTTATGGGATTCCTAATAGGTCAAATTGTTGTAGCATTACTCTTCATTTACTGCCACTTTTTTCCTTAAAATTTATTGCCCTAAAATTGCCTGAGCTTAATATTTGAGGGAGTCTATCCATAAATTTTATTTATGTACACTTTCTCCGTTTTTCATTCTCAAGGTTCTTAAAATTTTCAAAATATAAATTAACTAATGTGTATTTAAATAAGGTTTAGGATTTCTTATGTTGTTGCATGTATATATGTGAATGATGTATATAACACAAGGTAAATGTACCAATTATTGTCTATGTTTTATATGCTTGATGTTGTGATTATCATTATTGGTATGCACAGTATAGATGTGTCTACTGGGACGTTTCAAAAGGGTTACATCCTTCATATATGAGTTTCCTAATATGTCACACTGTTGTAGCATTACTCTTCATTTACTTTCACTTTTTCCCTAAATTTTATTTCTTTGAAACTAACTAAGATAAATATTTGAGGGAATCCTATCCAATTATTTTTATTTTTGTACACTTTCTCTATGTTTTATCCTCAAGGTTCCTAAAATGATTGAAATTTAAATTGATTAATGTGTATTTAAATAATTTTTAGGCTTTATTTTGTTGTTGCGTGTATATTTTACTATATGGAATGCTATAGAGAAAAAGATGCAACTGTAAATATTATTATGTCTCTATTTTATGTCTTGATGTTGCAATTATTTTTATTGGTATTCTTATGAAACTATAAGCATGGTCTAGTAATAAATTCATATTTAAAAGAATAAAATATATTGGCATGGAAATTGGTATTGTACTTGGGGATTTTATTTTTCAATTTTTTTCCTTATCTTAACGTTGTGTTAGGTTGAGATTCCTGAAGAGTGACCTGTACGAGTTGATTTGGCGACCGGGAGGAGCGGCCTGCACGCTGAAGGCTGACTGAGCACTATCTAAGCTCGTGAGGGACAAGAGGAGTCTGATCTAGACTTGAACCAGATCGTGGATACTGCCAAGGGAGAGATTGATCCAACACTGGTCTAGATCACCTGCGTGGGACTGCTATCAAAGGCCGCTCTGGCAATGCTGGAGGGTTAAAGATGGGCACTCCGATCCCTGGTGAGGATCGAGATCCATCCTAGGTTCCTCATCTGGATGAATTCGATCGTTTAATCTCATCTTACAACAAGAGATCCGGCAAAACCGAACCCCCGAAATTTTTCAAAAGGCTTGAAGATGTGCCGGAGGTTGCCCTTCCTCCGAAGGAAACCATCTGGGTAGCCCTCTCCCTGGAAGATCGAGCCCTGATCGGTCAATTTACGAGGCTATGTCCTTCGCCCAAAACAACGGACAGCTGGGTTCAAAGAAACTGGAGACCCCTAATCACCAACAATGTTGCTTCCTACTCCATTGGGTGAGGTTTTTTCCTCTTCAACTTCGAATCCAAGGATGATAAAGAGTTGATCTTCAGAAATGGGCCCTACTTCATGGGGCCGCAAGGTCTTTACCTTAACAGGTGGACGTCGGATTTCGATCCCGAAGCTGACACGCCAAGAGCAGTGCCCGTCTGGGTCAGGCTGCCTAATCTCCCTATGCATTGTTGGAATCCTAAATCCCTCCAATCCATAGGGACTGTGCTGGGGAATTACATAGATATGGCTAGTCCAAAATACCAATACGCCTGTGCCCGAATCTGCGTTGAGGTCGACCTAGAAGCTGGAATCCCTGAAGCTATCAAATTAACTGTGGGAAGCTGGTCCCATTTCCAAAAACTTGATTATGAACAGCTGCCCTTCAAATGCAGAGGATGCCATGAGTACGGGCACTTCATCCGCAACTGTCCAAAAAAGCATGAGAACCAGTAGGACAAGGCGGAGGGATGGCAAAAGGTGACTAGATCTAAAACCAAACACCAATCCGGAAAGGGCCCTAAAAAAGGTGAAGGGACCAATGAAACAAGGATCACTAATCTTGAAGGATCAGTGGAAGCAACCAAGACTAAAGCAATGGTGGAAATTAGGGAAGATCTCATAGAAATTGGTGAGAAATCCAGCAATGAAGGGAGCAAAGATACTGAAGAAGAAATATCAGCTCAACAATTGAAGGACCAAGAGGAAGAAAAGGCCCCGGTCACTACAGGGGAAACCCTGGGGAAATCAGAAGAAGACTCTGGATCGGAGGAAGAGGAAGAAGAGGAGGGGGAAATCGAAATAACCACTTCGAGAATGTCTAAAACAAAGGGAAGGAAATCCAGGAAAGAAATAAGAGAGCAGGAAACCTATAAAGATAAGTTGCAAGGCTCTCAGCTAACCTTGGAAAAGCTTCTGAAATCCACTAGGAACACCCGCCAGTAAGGGATGCCTACGCTCTCCAAAAGTAAGTAATGAGGGTCCTCTCCTGGAACTGCAGAGGTCTTGGAAGTAAATTCAAAGAAGAAGCAATGTTATATCTATCTTCTTTACATAAACTGGACATCTTTTTGATCCAGGAGACCAAGATGGAGGAAGTCGTCTTCCTCCAAGTTAGTCAAAAATTTTGGAAAGGCAAAGGAAAAGCTGCAATAAGCTCAAGAGGGGCTTCTGGCGGCATTGGAACCCTATGGAATGACAAATAATTTGATACCGTTGCCGTCAAGTACAGCAACCATTGGATCCTCACCCAGCTTAGGCAAAAAGTCTTGAACTCCCTGGTAAGTATCTTCAATATCTATGCTCCTAATTTTGTTGCGGGAAAAAATTCCTGCTGGAATCTCCTGCGTGAGGAGAAGAGTAATCTGCAAGGTAACATCATAATTGTAGGTGATATTAATGTCACCCTAATTCAAGAGGAAAAGAGAGGTGGTTCCTTGATCAGGGATCCCATAAGGGAGACTGTAGATGAAATCATCCTAGAATGGGATCTCATGGACATTAAACCTACTACTGGAAAGTATACCTGGAATAATAAAAGAGTAGGGCCTAGACATATTGCCGCAAGACTCGACAGGTTCCTAGTCCAGGACTCCTTCCTCCTGCTGGGGCTGAATATTTCTTCCAAAATTTTGCCATTTGGAGTCTCTAACCACAGGCCCATTCTCCTTGAGATGGATTTTAACAAGAATTGGGGCCTAATTCCTTTCAAGTTTAATCCCTTGTGGGAAAATCACTCTGACTTCCTCCAAATAGTAGCTAATTCGTGGACCCCCCCGGTCACAGGATCTCCCTTCTACGTTTGGGAGGAAAGGATAAGAAGATTGAAAAAGCGCCTTAAGCTTTGGGCCAAGACTATCCCATATCCTTCAGATCAAAAAAATCAAGCAGCGCATGAGCTCGAGTCCCACCAGGATGACTTGGAGGTTAAAGACGTGGACGCAGAGGATCTCCATGCTGAAGCTTTATTACACGCTAACCTTCATAAAGCTTGCAAAATCGAGTCTGATTGGTGGAAGATTAAGGCTAGGTGCAATTGGCTGGTTGATGGTGATAAGAATTCAAGGTATTTCCATAAGCAGGCGGCAGCCAGAAACAATTTCAACTTTGTGAAGGAAATCCATACCCAAGAACGTATTATAACCAGTCATGAAGAAATTAAAATACAAGCAACCAGACATTTCAGTGGAATCTTCACGGCCTAGCCAGTTGTGGAGGATGCTGAAATCTTGAATCTGATCCCCAAATCCATTAAAACCAGCGATAATGAGTCTCTCACCCAGGCTATTTCGATGGAGGAGATTAAGAGAGCCGTTGATGGAATGAAGGATGACAGAGCCCCAGGACCAGATGGATTTAATACTACCTTTGTTAAGCTTTGCTGGAACATCATTAAGAAAGACTTAATTAAAATGGTCCGGAAGTCCCAGAGATGCAGTAAAATCGGTGGAAGCACCAATTCTACATTCCTGGCCTTAATTCCCAAAGAGAAGGAGGACAAATACTTCGACAGGTTCAGGCCTATTTCTTTGTGCAATATAGGCTATAAAATCATCACTAAGGTAATGGCAGGCAGACTCAAGCATATCCTACCAAGACTGATCCCTGAGAATCAAGGAGGATTTGTAGAAGGTAGGAAGATCTGGGAAAACATCATATTAGTTCAAGAGGCTATACACTCCAGCTTGAAGAACGGTGATAAAGGAATGGTGGTCAAAATTGATATTTCCAATGCCTTCGACATGGTCAGCCATCCCTTCCTTTTCCAGGTGATGCAGAAATTTGGATTCGCTTCTTATTATATATCTTGGGTCCGGGCTTGTATTAGCAACCTGTGGATTTCCCCGCTTGTTAACGGAAGAGCTTCCCCCTTCTTCTAAGCCTCGAGAGGTCTGAGGCAAGGATGCCCACTCTCTCCACTCCTTTATGCCATCCAAGCCTCTGTTCTTAGCTTTCAGCTAGAGGCTTCCAGGCTTGACCAGGATCTCCCTGGAATCCAAATGGCTAGAGGCATCAAGGATATTAATCACACGCAATTTTTGGATGACACTATCCTACTAGGCGGTGCTAGTAACATTATAGGCCGGTGATTCAAGACTGAGCTGAACCGTTATTGCCTAGCCTCTGGAGGCCAACTCAATATTAGGAAAATCCATATCTATGGATGGAACATCAATCTGAGGGAAATGTCAGATATCTCCCGGAGCCTCAACATGGGCAGGGTCACTGCCTGGGAGTCCTTCAACTATCTGGGGTTCCCATCTTCAAAACCAAGGCTAAGAGCTCAGCCTGGAATCCTGTTGTGGAGAAAATTAAAAACAAAATCCAAGGTTGGGTATCAACCTGGTTAAACTTGGCTGGGAAGGTGGTCTTAATCAAGGCTGTCTTGAACAACTACCTGATTTATCAGAGTTCTCTCCTTCTAGCTCCGGTCAAAACCATCAACCAAATAGAAGGACTGATAATGTCCTTTCTCTGGTAGGGGGGCAATGCTGGAAGAAGCAAGAAGTTTGCGTTGGTAAGCTGGAGAACTATTAAGCTCCCAAATTCTGAACGAGGCCTCCACATCAAAGATCTCAGGACCCAAAATTTGGCTATGGGAGCCAAGCTGATCTGGAATCTACTAGTCCCCAAGCCCTCCTGGTCCAGCCTAGTGCTGAAAGCTAAGTATTTCAGGGGTACTCGGCTTAGATGTCTGGAAGGTGCCCACGTGATCCAGAATGGATCCAATATCCATAAAATCTGTCTTAAGGCGCTACCTCAGTTGATGGGTGGTCTGCACTGGGTCCCAGGTAATGGGAAACTCATTAATCTATGGAATGACTCTGTTCTAGGTAAGATTCCTCCACAGCTACCTCACCTGCAGCAAAGGATGGACGCGGTGGGGATGACAACAATTTGGGACATTTCCACGTGGGAGAACTCTGAGTGCCAGTGATGAGTTGGCTGGAATTTACCGGATCTTCTAGATGTTCTTGATGAAGAGAAGACAAAGCTCCTCGACCACCTGGCTGGGATAGCCCCACTCTGCCAAAATAGAAGGGACAAGCATGGATGGGGCGATCAATCAGGCAATTACACCACCTTTGAAGGATACCAACGATTTTCTACTGATTTTAACGTCCCTGACAATCCCAAAATCTGGAATTATAACTGGACCAACACCACGATGCCCAAGATAGAATTCTTTACCTGGACGCTGCTGCATGGAAGAATTCTAACAGGTGAGAATTTAGAAAGGAAAGGGATCACTGGGCCTTTTAGATGTCCCTTATGTGCAGCCGCAGGAGAATCCATAACGCATCTATTTTTTCAGTGTTCTTATGCCAAATCAGTGTGGAAGGATGCGCTGGATAGCTGGGGAGGTTTAAGGAGGATGCCGGTAAATATTCATGACTGCTTTTACAATTGGGAAAATCTGTACCAGGGCGAGCTGAATGAGAAGAGGGGTGTGAGAACCTACTGGCTAAAAATCCCAAAACTGATCTGCTGGTGTTTATGGAATGAAAGGAACTACAGGATTTTTCAGGATAAAAATCAACCCACGTGGAAGATAGTAGTCAAAATTCAGGCCTTGATTATGGAGGTTTTAAGTATCTCGAAGCTTCCGAGCAATAAAGGATCTCTAACCGAAAAAGAAAAAGAATGGATGCGAAGTTGCAAGCCCTTGGCTGATAAATTTGTTGATGATAAGAAACTGGAGGCATGGGAGATCAGGATGGATAACTCTCAGTTTGGCAATTGGCTAAAAGAGAGGAAAATTTTTAAGCTCTTCTTTGACGGGGCTTCCAAAGGGAACCCAGGAAAGGCCGGAGGAGGTGGAGTCATCATCAATCTAGATGGGGAAGTTGAGGTGGAATACAGCTAGAATATAGGTTATGAAACTAATAATATAGCTGAGGCCTATGGGCTATGGCAAGGCCTAAAGCAATTGCTGGTTAAAAAGGTTGATGAATTCATGGTATTTGGGGACTCCAGGATTATCATCCAGGCAATGAACGGAGGAAGGAAAAGCGATAACAATAGGATAGCTAGATTGACAAGAAGAATTAGATCCATTTCCAAGTTGTTTCGAAAGGTTATATTCTATCACATTCTTAGAGATCTTAACGCCTTGGCAGACATGGCAGCCAATAAAGCCATAGATGCGGATCTTAATGGTCTAATAGTTAACTCGGTTGTTCAAAGTGACATTCCTCCTTAGCTCCTCGGATGGTCATTGACTGATTGAAGTGGTTGCTAGGTGAATGCTGGCTTGTACTTATGTACAGCGATCCATTGCTGATTTCTAATAAACTCCATAACCATTCCTGTTAAAAAAAAACGTCGTGTTAGGTTGCAACAACTTTCAAAGGTTCTCATGATTCATTAGCCAGTGATATTTCTAGCCCAATGTTTGAAGCATTAAGAAGATATGGCACTTGCTTTAGGTCAAAGGATTTGATCTACCTAAGAACTTATTTTACATTTTGAAATTCAATTGTTAAGCTATATTCCAAATTGTTGTTTGTGTGAATGAAATATCATAATGGTGTGAATAGCTTGCAGCAATTTTTTCATTATTTTCCTGGGTTTTTGTACTGTGATGATTGGCATTTTATATGTGATGTGAGTCTATGAGATAAAATTTGTGTTCTCCAATTAAATAAGCATTGATAAATGTGTCAAGAAAAATGACTATGATTAGTGGAGAAATACGCCATTTAGAAGCTAAATAAGAATTGAGAAATGTGCCAAGAAAAATGGCTATGATCAGTGGAGAAAGACACCCTTTAGAATTTGGTCATGAGAAATATATATTGGATAGTATTCAGAATCATGTTGCTAAGGTCACATATTTTTTCCATAACATAGAAAGTACCTTTTGTATCATCTTCATGTATTCATTTTTGAAGAATGGAATATATGTGGATGTATATAGTGCTTTAATTATTTATAGCACAACCAATTCACATCATTGCTAACCTAATTTATTTGGAGATTTCACATGGACCTTTAAAAATTAAAATACCTCATTGACATGATTTTGGTAGATCTATTTGCAATGGTCCATTCTTTAGAGTTTCTTTAAAGGAAATAACAACAATTAAAAGGTTGTAATTGATAGCTATTTTGTTCAAGATAAGTGTTCTGGTAGCTTATATTTTATTGGGTTTAAATATTGAAGCATTCAACATATTCACTACATGCAAAAAATGGTTTTCCACCATCCTAGTTGTGATCATATTGTTTAATTTCTTATCAGCATGGGAAGTCCATCAAAAACATGAAGTTGAATTAGAATCATTTAGGTGCTCCATCTAAAACGATTAACTATTGATGGTTATTTTTATACTCATTTTTTAGTGATGTCCTCCTACATCAATTTATGTTCCATCTGGGTGTCTATCTTGCGAAATTATTCATTCATCCCTAACAAGAGAGTATTTGATGCCATGACCTATCACTGAATTCATATCAGTAAAATCATAAGTCAATTTGTGACTAGTCTATGTTGTTGATTCCCAACACTATAGCACATTCATTGATTTCCTTATGATCTTTTCAATTGGCCTTCCCTTATGATGTTTACTGCATTTCATTTTGTGGTCTATATCATGTTTTTTATTGTTTTGATAAAACCATGTTGGGATATTCCTCTTATTGTAAAATTTATTTGGGCATCGGTTGTGGCCATCACCATACCAATCTCCTTATGTTGAGATAGTTTAATAAAGTATTTTTCATGGGAATGTTAATCCAACATATTCTCATTGGTTTCCTTGTTGAGTACCAAATTTTTTAATATTCATTATAAACAATTTCATACATGATAGCTAGGGACTTTAACAAAGTTGGTTGGGTGATCATTGTATATGAGGGCTATTTCCTATTTGAATGCTACAAAAGAGTTTATTGCTACAATGAATCTCCATGTTCTTGATGTTGGGAATTTTCATTGGGCCTATAATTGACTCTATACCATTCATTTTGCAGCTCTCTTGATGAAACATTGTAGCTTTCTCGAAGCTTAGTTGATTTTTAGATAATTGTTTGATTGAATATCTATTTTCTGTCATTGGCTATGCTATAGAGTATTTTTATCACATGCATATTTATATTATGTATTTTTAATGGACAATTTAGCTAATTTTGATAATGAATCATATTGTTTCAATTTATAGTTATATGCTAAGCTGTGTGGAATTAAGGATGAGATTCCTAAAGGTATTGAATTGGATGAAGAAAATGATAATGATATTGTGAAGGTTTTTCAGGAAACAGAAGGTGAACTTGTCACTTGAAGAAGCAAATGGTCGTGTAGTGCACATGATCGATTCTCCAAATGCACATCATCAATAACGGTGGTATGCTTGAAAGGTATCATCAAGTCAAGGTAATTTTATAGAACATTTGGTGCAATTTTTGGTAGTGTTCTAGAAACAAACTCTTTTTATAAGTTCTTTAACAAAATTTATTTGTTTCTATGGCCAAATTTTCTCTGAAAACTAGATTAGACCATTCAATTGGTAAGAGCTAGTGTTTAAATTGAACCAGTCAAAACATCAAGTAATTTTTTTTAAGGAAACATGCGTATTATTATTTTTTTGAACATGTTAACAGGTTCCCTTCCAAAATGTTATGCCATCATCATAGATTAATTGGTATCATATTTTATTATCAAATGATCCTGCATACACATTTTCATTCAAATGCAAATTTCAATCATACAAGAATATGATCACCAAGCCTCTTATAAGAATATAAGATTGAGATCTTGAATAAGACCATGTTTCCGTCATATAATAATTGCTCATGTTTTCTCATTATTAAATACATGCTAGTTCCTTCTACAATTTATCCACCTCATGTCTTGATTCTTTACCCATAATTTACATTTTAATATCGAATAGAAAACCTAATGAAAGTGTATGTTGGAAGAAGCATATGCATAATGTACATTGTGATATTCTCTCTTGTTCTCTAAAATTTAACATTTGTTTGATCTCACCTTATGTGGAAATTTTGGAAATATGTTTAGAAATTTCATATCAATCGTTACATTCTCAAATTCTTAAAGGGTGCTAGCTCAAAGGAAGAGTGTATGACTTACAAGTAGGAGGATGGTAGTTCAATTCCTTCACACCTTAATGATATTGGAATATTCACTAATACAGAAGGATATATAAGTGACCAAAATTCACATATAAACGACCACTTTTGAGTTGGTGACCAGTGCTAGCAAATTTTCGGTATCTTATCACACATGACCAAAATGGTGGCCCTATTTAGTTTGGTCATTTATAGTTTTTCTTATAGTCATATATTTGGCCGTATATTTGGTTATTAGTTTGGTCATATATTTGGTCATTAATTGTATAATTAATGACCAAATATAAGACCAAATTAAAGCCAAATATATGACCTGATATATGACTACAACAAAACTTATAAATGACCAAACTAAATAGGGCCACATTTTTTGTTGTGTTATAAGATCCTAGAAATTTTCTACTATTGGTATCCAACTCAAAAGCATCTCAAAAGTGGTCATTTATATGTGAATTTTGGTCATTTTTTTGTCACTTATCTCTCATATTGTACTACTGAAAAGGTCATGGTATGGAATGAGTATCCCATTCTTCAAATCAATGAAATTTTCGACCAACTCAAGAGTGCCCAATATTTCAGTAAGATTGATATGAATTATAGCTATCATCAGGTTCCCATTGATCATACCAAAGTATAAAAGCCTATCTTCAAATATAAGGAAGGCCTTTTTGAGTGGTTGGCCATGCCTTTTGGCTTGACTAATGCTCCAGTGAATTTCATGAGGATGATGAATGACATTCTTCAACCATTCACAAATTTTTTGTGGTTGTATATCTAGATGACATCCTCATCTATAGTAAAACATGGGAAAAACATTTACAACATGTCCAACAAGTCCTCAACACGCTACAATAGCACATTTATTTTCCAATATAGAGAAGTTCTCATTTGGCATGGGGAGGATTCATAATATGGAATAATCATGGACAAACATGGTTTTCATGTGTATTTGGACAAGATCCAAGCAATTCACAACTAGATAGCCCCAAAAAATCTCATAGAGTTGCATATATTCCTAGGTCTTTCCAACTTCTATCGAAGGTTTATGTTGGGATTTTGTAATATTGCTTGCCCCCTTAACTAGGTGACCACAGGGGGATCTAAAGCCAAGTTTGTTTGGGCCAAGTTGGAAACAACAAGAATTTGAGGAACTGAAGTAGCACTTATGTTCGACACTTGTCCTCACCTTACTAGATTTGCAATAGCCCTTTGAAATTGAGACAGATGCTTTGTTATATGGTGTTGGTGCAATTCTCACTTAGTAGGGCCATCCAATGGAATATCATAGTGAGACGCTTTCAGATCTAGTCCGCAAGAAACCCACCTATTAAAAGGAGATGTATTCCATTGTCCAAGGTATCCACTAATGGAAGCATTACATTTTAGGAAAAGAGACGTCTGGCCACAATGATTAAAAGTCCCTGCAGCTCATGCAAATGCAAGGGAAATTACAAAATTACCACCAAAAAATTCCGTCCACATATTTGTAGTAATTTAACCTAAACATCAAATATAGGAAGGGAAACACCAATCAATGCATGTATTTCCTCAATTGAACTCCAATGGAAGCATTGAATCTAGTGCCCAACTCTTTTGTCCACGATGCCTCTAGGTGGCCTCAACCGTATGACAATGATATTGAATTTTCTTCCACCTATCAAGAATTAGGTGCAAGAACAACATTGCTATAATTTCATCTCCAAGAAGGGTTTAAATTCCACTTGGGCCATCCCTGTGTTCCTTCAAGCAAGCGTTCAAAGATAATTTAGGAAGCATATTACAATCGGGTGGCAGGGCACTTTGGCATCGAAAAGACAGTGGTGGTATGACTGCAAAAGTATTTTTAATAACACAATATTTGAAAACAAGTTGATAGATATATCATATCATCCACTACTTGTGCCATCATGGAACATTCCATTAAGAAGAAGGGTTGTACACCCTTCTTCCTACTCCAAGTGGGTCACGAGAATCCATTTCCATTGATTACATGTTAGTAATACCTTCAACCAAGAATGGCAATCATTATGTGTTTTTGGTCATGGATCACTTCTCTAAGATGGCCATTATGACATCTTGTGAGAAGATAATCTCTGGCAAAGCCAATGCTAAGATATTCAAGCATGTTTGGGTCCATTCCAGGGTTCCATTGACTATCATTTCACATCATGATAGTAGGTTCCTAAGAACCTTTTGGTCCAACCTATGGTCATTGATGGATACCCAAATTACAAAATCAACTGCCTTCCATCCCCATGATGATGGACAAACTGAGGTAGTCAACTGGATGATTGTTGATATTTGAGAATGTACAATTCTAAACATCCTTACACATGGGATGAGAGTCTTCCATATCCTTAGCATAGGCACCATAATATAGCCCTTCATATCTCTACCAACAACAACCATTTTTAGGTGTGCTTTGGGTTTAAACCATTGGGACCAATTGATGTAGCTCTTCCCATTGTATCCACACAAGAGGAATCTTCCCATGCTCAGATTGAGGTTGATATGGCCAGCAAATTTGTTGAACAAATCCAACACATATTCCAACAGGTTCATGACATTTTGAAAAATCCAATACCAAGTACAAGAAATGATATGACCAAAATCAGTTTCCATACAAGTTCCAAGTGGGTGATAAGGTTTGGTTGCATTTGAAAAAAGAGAGGCTCATAGGACCTATTGCAAGCTTTGTTCATTTAGATATGGGTCATACACCATCACCAAGGCATTATATGAGAATTCCTTTGAAAGAAACATTCCTCTATTCCTTGGCATGCACTGAGTATTTAATGTGGAGCTCCTTTTCCCATATTTTCCACCATTGCTAGACACATTAGAGGTGAAAGTGTAGTTGACACCTACAAATATTAACCTTGACCAATGGAATAGGAAACCACTAATTGGATCATGGAGACATAAGTTAAGAGAACCTTTGGTAGAAGATCCAACTATATCAGGTTGTCAAATCAAGACAACTACATCGCCAAGGCAAGTGTCTGACTAGGATTCAAGTCCAGCAGAAGTTTCCTCAGTTAATGGGGGGACTCAATGAAATGGATACCATTGGTTCCTAAGGGGGGAGGAATGATCCAACTAGATATCGGTGGCCATCCACCTATTCTACTGGCTCAAAACAGTTTTCCATTTCAGTATTTTTCTAATAGTATTTTACAGTTTTTCGAGTCGTGAACTTTCAGGGCTATTTTGAGTACTTAAACGATGTTTTTTGGGCTTGCATCTTCCCATACAATAGTCATAGTCTCTCAATTGGGTTTGATCCACTATTTTAATCCTCAACTAGATCTTTTTAACGGTCTACTAAGCACCCTAAATGGAGATCGTATGCAAAACTTATCACCACAGTAAGTTTATTGTTCAACTAACAACCTTGGGGTCACAAACATTATAAGGGTTTATCTTCTAGGGTTAGGTTTTTGGATATTTAGGGTTCTTTCCCTCATGTTTATGATAAATATGCCCTTTTAGCCTCTTTTTGTATTTATCTTGTGGCAAATGAGGATAGCCGCAACATCTCTTCTTAGAGATATAGCTACCACCATTCTAGCTACTTATATTTTAAAGTTTGTTATGTTTCATTCATTTAATAGAATCTGAGTTTATTGTATCACTGTGTTTATTGCAACACACACACACACATGCTCTTTCTTTTCATTCTCACATAAATCCAGGTAAGGGTTCAATCTTATGCTAGGCATAACCCTATCTCATTTTGGTCATTAAATCGATTCTTTGTACCACATGTCCTTTCCTAATGGCATTAGAGGAAATTTCAATTTAAAATGGGCCTTTAAAATTCAAAAAGGGAGCACCTTTTAAACAATTTTTTAATATAAATTTGGGGATAGGTATCATAAAAAAAACTAGTTTTTTTGTTCATATTTTCAACATATCTCCCTATGTTTTTACTCAAATTTCGATTGGGAGATCTCGTTGGATGTGGAATTAAATTCCGCATCCAACGAGTACCCACTCGGCATACTTTTGATGGGCCCCACTACCCCAAAAACAAGAAATGCCTTAAAACACAAGGAGATATGTCGAAAATACAAACAAAAAAGTATTTTTTTATATTATTTTATTATTTTAACTATTATTTTATTAATTTTCCTTAGGAGGCCCATTTTGAGTTGAAATTTCCTCTAATGCATAGTGATGTAGCAAGGAACCCTAATCAATATTGTAGGACTCGAGGATCTGTGGGCTTGGGCTGGGCCAATCCAAGACAGTTTTTTCACTCTTGCTTTGCACTCTTGCTCTAGACAGTTTTTTCACTCTTGCTTTGCACTCTTGCTCTGCCAAGTCAAATATAGTTTCATTTCATTCTTTCTTCCAATCAATATAGGGACACCTTTCAATAGGAATAAATAAAGAAACAACTTAGCCAATCAATATAAGGACACCTTTCAATAGGAATAAATAAAGAAACAACTTAGCATATTTCAGTATCATTCTCTTAGAAAAACGTCTCCCAACCTAAAACGCTCCATCCTAGCACTTGTTCTCATTGTTGGTTGGCTAGATATGTCATAGTGCACCTTCATTTCCTCTTATGCTAGGGTTTTATAGTTTATACACTTCTTAGAAATAACAAATCCCTCCCCTCCTACTTCCAAGATTTCCCAGATATGATAGAGGATAACAATTAATCCTTTCCACAAGGATCACTCAACGTTCATTTAATAAAGGGCATGAGAAAAACAATTACTACTTGGAGTTGGGGGTGTCATAAGAAGCATGTTAAGAAATGATAATATTAATAAAAACTAACTAAGTCTTTGTTTTCTAATCTCTCCCTACCACAAAGACTAAAAATTAGTATATATTATTTTATCTAAGAATGTTATTATTAAAATTTTAAATTAAAACGCTTAGCTATTCACAAATAGAAAAAGTAATTTACTATATCTCAAAAGATTATTATTGAAATATTATTGTACCTCAAAATGTTATTATTATTGAAATATTATTGTATCTCAAAATGTTTTTATTTAAATTTTAAATTAAAGAACCAAGTTAATCATAAATAGAAAAATTAGAATTAGTTATTGTATTTCAAACTATTTATTGAAATTTTAAACAATACTAAATTATTTGAGTAAATTTATATAATTTTATTATTTAAAATAATTTGTTGATGGTATATAAAAAGATAAGACTTTAGTTTTATAAAATGTTTTTGGATTTTAAGCTGTTAATATGTTTTTTTATATCAAAGAATGATTAATCTTTAACTTAAGAAAACCATTTAATACTTCAATAAAAAAAATTAAAAAAAATAAATTCTTAAAAACTCTAAAATATTAATTAAGAAAATTAAATAATATTAAAAAAATCATTATGATCATAATAGTTACTTTTAATAAAATCATATTCATTTTAATAACAATTAAGCTTAATCTTATAAGTTATATTATCTATAAAAAAAAATATAAAATATGTATTCATGTTATTTTTATAACCATACAATAAAATCATATATTTTAATCTTGACTTTTACAAAGATTTCAGTTCAATGGTATTAATGATTTTAAAAAGTTATTTTCTTTTATTGAAGTTATAACGCTGGATTGAAATAATTTAAATGATTCAAATGGAAGAAATGTCAAATGAAATTAATTTGTTTTATGACTTATAACAATAGTAACTAAGTTTGATTGTTCTTTAATTGTGTTGCTCCATGCTTAAATCTAATTTTTTTTGGGAGTAGTGAGCGCATGGATTGATAATAAATGCTTTCAACTGAAGTAACTTGTTTTGTGACTTGTAGCAATAATAATTAAATTTGACTGTTTTTTCATTAATTATGTTCTAATTTGATTGTTTTTTAATTGTGTTCTTTAATATTTAAATCTAATTACTTGACAATACTGAGAGCATGGATTGATGGTAAACACCATTATTGAAAGATTATTGAGTTTTTTGTTTTTGTATTGTATTTTTTCCTAAAAAAGAAAAAGAGAAATATTTGAAGATTTTTCAAATTCAAATTTAAGGCTGTCTGCAAAACCTTGTGTAACTTGTTTATATTGCTGAAATTCAATAAACTCATCAAAGTGTGTAACTTGTATATATTGCTAATATTTTAGTGAAAAACGTGTTTTTTGTTTTTTAATAAAAAACTATTTATATAGATTAAAAATAAATAAAAATTACTTAAGATTAACAATATATTTATTTTTAAATTATATTTTTTATATAAATAAAATATAAACAAACTTTTTAAAGATTTTTGACTTATAACAATAAATTTTATTTCAAATTATATTTAAGTTGATAGCCTTTTTAGATATTATCTAAGCTTCTTTGAAAAAATAAAAAAAATAAAAAAAATATATAACCAAGCTTCATTTGATGGTTATCCTATATTACTATACTCATTAAAAATGAAATAAACTTTACTTATTTGACAGTTAAAAAAAATAACATTAACAAAAAAATGAAATAACACTAAAATTTAAAGAACAAAAAAAATTAAATAACTTTTAGTTATTTGATTGTTAAAAAAAATAACACTAATAAAAATATAATAATGATATAAGTTTAATATACTTCACAATCACAGAGAATATTTATACAATCAAAGAGTATTTAATATGATCCAAACCATTGGGCCCTCCAACCACACCAATCGAAATCCAGTGTACAGAATATAAACAGTACACATACAGAAATTAGCAGAGAACACATAAAACCTAAATGAGCAGAGAACACATAAAACCCGCGGGTTGCACGGCCCTGCAACCACACCAATCAAAATCCAAGTCTACAGAATAAACAGTACACATACAGAAATGTGCAGATAACACATAAATCCTGCGGATTGCAGGGCAGGAGGAGCAGGCGCACTGGTACTCGTTCGAGGAGCAGCTTTAATGGCTATACTGGGAGAGGGAGAAGGAGAAGGAGCCGAGCCCATGGTAATTAATGCAGCGGGGGAAGTGGCAGGAATGGGAGATGCAACAACGTTATAAGGAGACCGTGGAGGTGATAATGACCCGGCCCCTCGAGTCGCGAGAACAACCACATGAAGCTTTTGGGATTTCTGGCAGTGACTCTCGGCGCCACTTATGAAGAAAAATGAGCCTGAGTGGGGGAGCTCGAAGACTGTGTTCCCGTCTTTGAATGAAGCAATGGGCTGTGATGTGCTGCAGGTTAGATAGTCCCCACGAGAGACTTGAAGCACCGAATCCTCGCTTGAATTGTACACGAACACTATAATCAAAACAAAACAAGCAAAAAACCAAAACAATTAATAAATCCATGAAATCTTATTAAGGTTTCTATTAAGGTAGATAAGAAATCTTACCGAGAGAATCGCCAACCTGAAACCTGTTTCGCCCTGCCCACTGGTTATAGTTTTCAGTGTTTGTATTGTCCGGTACTACCCAGCCATTTGTTCCTCCTACTCTGAACTCATAGGCATGAGATCCACTCTGCATGAATGCCAAAAGAATACAGGAAATGAGGATGGCCACAGGCATGAATACTGCCTGTTCTTTGCGGATAGCGTTGAAGACCGCCATGGATTGCTACACTCAAGAAAATAAATTGGCAATTAATTGTACTCGATTCAACTCAATGCGATACTGTGTTTCTGTGTCTGCCCTCCTTTTGTTTGTTGCAATTCATAAATTCTGCATATTGACAACCTTTCAGTTTGGCTTTACACCTGTATCGACAACCAAAAGAATACAACTAACCTACGCTTTCTCCGCTGGAAGATAATAGAATAATAATGTACATCGCCAACCAAGAATCCTTCAATTGCATCGCGAGTAAACTGTACATCAAAAAGGGGAAGAAAAGTTAGGTAAAGAAGAATAGGTTATAGATCAGTTGTATAACTACTTTTCTTGCTGCTTCCAAATGGATTTCGTTGGCAAGGGTAGGGTGTGTATTTCATTCCATCTCGCCTCAAGAAAAGTTGACACTATATATCACCATTTTTTAACTTATTTAATGTCTATAATGCCATTTTCCATAGTCAGAAATGGTGGTTGTTATAAACTTTTTATTTATTTATTTAACTTTTCTTTGCTTACAGCAAAGACTTAAAATATAAATGTAAAGACGGTTAGGTTAACAATATGAAGTTTATCCCATGGGCGTAGGATAAAGAGGAACTAAAAAGCTTCTTTATTCTAGCGTTCTTTTCCCTTATTTTGTTACTCTATCTTAACTAAATGTACGATTTTCTCAAATTGTCCAAATTACCATTTGAGTAACCAAAATTATAGATTCAACTATTTTAATTACTTTGAATTTTTATAGATCAAGGGAGTTTTGGTTAAATATATTTCTCCTATCTCATTGTAGTTAAAAATGAACATTACCATTTCATTGGATTCATAGCAATTTATTTTATCTCACTAATCAAGTGATATTTCAAAACATTAGAGTTTTGAAAGATGTGTCATGGGAAAAGTTGGGATGGTTGTGGAGGCCCGAGAAGATGGAATGACATTATGATTCCCACAACAATATTTCTTTTTAACTATGGGAACAACAATCGCCCAAGAGTATATCCAACAACCCGTAAGTAACTTGTGACTTAGCAGGGGGTCGAGAAGTCTCGAAGTCCACCGAGGTGAGCCTTTATCCTAGGGGTCACCTACCCTTCGAGTCTTGTCACAACAGGCCAATGAGCAACCCTACCCCCCACTGAGAGAGCCTCATGCCCACAACAAAACTTATGAGGTGCCCAATAATGACACAAAAGACACTTTATAAGGATCAAGTCATATCTTATAGTGTCGACATCATAAAAAAATGGGTAATAGTGGTTCATCTAAGTGGGGGAAGATGATGTGAATCATGTTAGAAACACTAAATAACATAGTAGCATAATTCAGCTGTATTGGTATTTCGTGAATAGAAATTATGAACAAATTTGATTTGTCGAATATTTGGTCTAGGTGTAATATGGATAAGGATTCTAAAAATCAATTTAAAAAACCAAAATTTAATTATTTAAACACTATAAAACAGAAATACAATTCAATTTCTTACTTTCCTATTAAAACAATTATTAATAACTAGTTGTGGTCTCTCACACTCCCATCTCTCACACTCACATATCCCAAATTGTTGAGATATTTTTTTTAAATATATGTTTGATTTTATTATACAAATGTCTATATAGATTTATGGTATATTTGTGTGTGTCTATATATATATGTGTGTGTAGAGAGAGAGAGAGTGAGAGAGAGAGAGAGAGGCCTACTTTTGTATTTTATTCGTATTAGATCTTTTGATTACATATTTTTTCCTTAACAAATCATATTTGTATCCATATTCATACTTGAATTATGCTACTATGCTAGAAAGTGGCTCAAAATTATTGAAACCAAAATGCATGGTTCAATAGGAAAAAGTGCCCCAATGTGTGGTAAAGGCGATCTTATATTAATTTTGATTTTAATCTAATTTTGATTGTATTACCTTAAACAATTGTAATAGAAATTTTTTCAAAAGATCAAACAAAAATATCTACAAATTCTTGTAACCAAATTTTATAGGTTAACATCTGTATTGAAAATATGTCAATTATACTCTTCTTTGTTTGGTTTAGGAACCCAATTTAGATTATGGCCCAATAGTTGGATGCAAATTATAACCTAATCCATCCTGATTCAAACAAAGAGACAAAGAATTTATTAAAACAAACACAAAGAAATAATCATGAAATAACCCATGCATAAATCACAAATTGTTTACCAACATGTTGACGATAGCCTACAAGCACAAAAATAGGTAATTAGATTACATCCAATTCCAACCAAAACAATTACCAAAGAAAACAAAAATAAATATCGCATTTGTGAGTTTTGTGAGCATGCGATCCTCCTTTCCCGCGAAGAATGCTTTGAGGAGCCTAAAAAACTATGATTTTGTACATCGATTGTCTTATCCCTTTAGGAATGGTGGGATCTTGTACATTGGATCTGACCAGTCCCTTGATGGCCTCTCCAGGGGACCGAAAACCGAATCCCCAGCAAGATGACAAGAACACCAATGCAATAGCGTCTCCCAGCCCCTTGTGCAACATCGAGATCGATGAGGTTCCTTAAAGCACTATAGCAAGTTAGATCAATTGAGACAATGGTTCCCTCACTGACACCACGATGACAGGAAACAAAAAGGATTAGGAGCATAAAGGATCAGGCACATGCATCTCAAAATCAACAACGATAACAAGGTATGAAATAACCTCATCAAGAGTTTTTGGAAATATTTAATACATGCATGATCATGCGATCATTTGCAGGTTTATGGGTTTACGACCATCAGAAAAGGATTTAGCAGGTTGGATCAAGCACAAATGGAACCCTAAGGGTCATTATGACCTTAAGGTAGGTTCTAAAGGGTTTTTCAGTGTAAACTTTAATCATTTGGATGATTATATCGCAACATTCAAAGGAGGCCCATGCTTCCTCAATGTTGTTGGTCTATATATGAGACTTTGTAAAGAGAATTTTTGTTCCCAGGGTCACTATGACCTTAAGGTAGGTTCCAAAGGGTTTTTCAGTGTAAACTTTAATCATTTGGATGATTATATCGCAACATTCAAAGGAGGCCCATGCTTCCTCAATGTTGTTGGTCTATATATGAGACCTTGTAAAGAGAATTTTTGTTCAGATAGGGAAGACTTCAAAGAATCCCTAGTTTGGATCAGACTATACTCCCTCTTGCATGAATACTAGGATACAGAAACCCTAAAAGGAATAGGCAACACCTTGGGTTGTTCTATAAAAGTGTTTGAAGCCACTTAGCATGAACGTTATACCTCCTTTGCAATAACTTGTTTCTATATGAACATCTCGCAACCCCTTCGAGAAGCCATATGTTTGGACTACTAAGACTCTTAATGGATCCAAACTCTAAACTATAAGAATATCCCTTTCCAATGTAGGAAATGTCATGAGCATGAACATCTCTTTTGATACTTCCCTCTCAACAAATTTGCATCCCCACCACATATATCACTTAAAATAAATATCAAGAAGGGTTCTCAAAAGTGGAAATCAGAAGGAGAAATAATAAAAATACTCCCCCTCCTTCCTCTGAAAAAATTGTTCCTACCCATAATCAATTTATCTATATGTCCAATCTCCCAGGAGAATCAAAATCCCCCAATTCGATATATGTAGGAACTTCCCAACAAAATGAAAATACAGATATGAACAACTCATATGATGATATGCCATACCTACCAGAAGACATGGATGACAAAGAGATGGGAGATATGGACTTTCAAGAACTAGAAGAATCATGAAAACAAAATATTCCTATTTCAGAATCCTAAATGGAACTCTTCCAACAAGCAGTAATAAAAGAAAGTACCACATCAAGAAAAATCCCAAAAATTGCAACTAAAGGCATAGGTATAGGATTCAAGGCTAGTGAGGAAAATGATATTAAAATGAAACACTAAGAGGATAAAAAGAAAGGGCACAAGATTAATCAACACATATTGGATGAGTTGAGTAACTTAATGCTAGACTCAAGCAAATAGAATCAGCTTACAAATTTATTCTCGACTCTCAGCCCTCAATCCTAAATGAAGATAATCTCTTGGAAAATAAGAGGGTAAACAACCTCTCCAAGCAATGTCTCCTAAAAAATAAAGTCGCTATGGAGAAACCCACTATGGAAACTAAGTGTTCAACTCAAACCTTAGATATGATTGCAAAAGGATTTGGAACACATCGAAATTCATTGCAGTGGACAAAATGTGATCCTCATGAGGTCTTTCACTTCTTCCAAACACACAAGAATTAATGTTGAATAACTTTGTGGCACCCGCTAGAACTCTTTCAACAATTTTCCACTTGATTGGTACAAATAAGAAAGGCCTAATCACCAATATATATGGGACACATATAATTGATCAAAAGATCGATCTTCTTAATAACCTTCAATGGTTTTGAGATATTCATCAGGAAGATCAGTGGATTCTAGGAGGCGAATTAAACATGATCACTAATCTTCTCGAAAAAAAAGGCAAAATCAAAAGAATAGACAGGGATGGCATTTCCTTCAAACATTTCATAGAAAACAACCAGTCGATCGATCTAGAGGCATCTAATGGTATACACACTTGGAACAATAGGAGAGAAAATCAACATATGAAATTTCCTTAAGATTAGGTAATTTCCTCATTTGCAACAACCTCTACACCAAGGGAGAGGAATGACCAGCCTCTATCCTTGTTGTTAATGGTTCATATCATTGACCCATCTATCTACAATGGACCTCTTTCATTTTGAAATTTTTTGGTTCGATCACCCAGACTTCAAAATTAACATAAAAAAATTGGTGGGAGGAAGTTGTTGCTCCTATAGGCTCTCTCATGTATAAATTTCAACAAAAGCTAAAAATTCTAAAAAAAAATCTCAAAAAGTTGGGCAGGACAACTTTTGGCAACATCTTTGAGGACAAAAGAAAAATTGAAGATCGGATGGAAGAGATTCAACATGAGATTATACTCTCAGGGTGCTCTGAAGCAACTGGTCAAAGATAATACATCCTCAAAAATTATCTTCATGAAATAATAAAACAAAATGAAATCCTTTAGCATAAAAAATATAGAGTTCAGTGGCTCAAAGAGGAAGAAAAAAATACCAAGTTCTTCCATAACTCAATGCTTCAGCATAGAAAACACAACAAAATTGTGATACTCAAAGATGATAATGGAAGGAGTCCATACCAACACAAGGAAATATCAATTGAACTAAACCCCTTCTTTAACAACCTTCTCATAGAACCCCAGGGTGATTGACTACAAGCTATCAATGACATAGCCAAAAACATCCCCTGTATTTTAACAAGGAGCACAACGGAGGATTAATGAGGCCAATCACCATGCAAGAGGTTGAGACAACCAAAAAATACATGAAATATGGTAAATCTACTGGAATGGAGGGTTTCACCATCGATTTATTTCATGTTTGTTGGGACATCATCAAAGAGGAAGTATTGTAAATTATGGAAAACTCTCGTCACACTAGAGAAATCCTACCCACCTTCAATGCCACCTTGCTTACCCTCATTCCCAAAGTAAACAATTATTCCATCTTGGATAAATTCATACCTATTTCCCTTTGTAATGATATCTATACAATCACTACTAAAGTCATATCTAACTTGCTCAAACCCCTTATCCCTATTGCAATCTCCAAGGAGTAGTCTGATTATGCGGAAGGTAGGCATATTCTGAATGGTATTATATTGTGTCGTGAGGTTATTCACTCTCTCAAAACCACCAGAAAACTAATTATGTTAATCAAGTTCAATATGTCTAAGTTTTTTGACAGGCTCAACTCGACCTACATCAGTAAAGTCCTTCAAGCATTTGGATTCAATCAAGTTTGGATAGAGTGGATCTTTTCTCTCATTTCCTCTTCTTTATTTTCCATCTTGGTTAATGGATCCTCAGCCACCCCCTTCTCTCCCTTGAGAGGGATCAAATAGGGATACCCTTTGTCTCCCTTCCTCTATATTCTAATGGAAAAAGGTCATGGAAGAATGATTTAAATAAATATTCAAGTTAATCACCTAAAAGGTCTCAACCTACATAGAAATGCCCCTACCTATTCTTATTGGCACTTTGTGGATTACAAGCTTCCCATGGGTCACCCATTCTATAAGGATGTAAGAATATTCAAGATCATTCTAAACCACTTTGAAGAATCATTGAGATCCAGTATTAATATTGACAACTCTCAACTCTTCTTCTTTAAAACTTCTCCATTGATACAAAGATGCATTACTAATTTTCTAGGTTTTACCAAAAGTAGTCTACCTTATAAGTATTTAGGATCCCCAATCATGGCCTAAACTCTTCAACAATCCAATTAGGAAGACCTTCTAGCTCTCCTTAATACATGTATTTCTAGCTGGTCCTTCAGAGTGCTCAACTTCGCTGGGAGATTAACCCTGGTCAATTATTTGCTGCAATCTATGCCTTTGTACCTTTTTTAACTTCTTACATTCCCCAAGGTCATTCTTAAAAGGATTAGAAATATCCAAAGAAAGTTCCTTTGGGGAAGCAATAATCACCAAAGGAAATGGGATTTGGTTAACTAGGAATATGATGTCGTTAAGCCTAATATTAAAGGAGGCATTGTTCTTAGAGATTCGTATCTTATCAACCAAGCGATGGGAAACAAGATTTAAAGCTCTAAAACTTCCTTCACAAACCAACCTATAAGTAATAAATGGAAAGATTGGACTTCCACAAAGTTTCTCGTTTCTAGGATATTGAAGGAGAAAATAAAGACTAGTGAGGATGGTTTCCCATTGATCATTGGCCTTTCCATCTCCCTCTAAATGTTGTTGCATCCATCACAAAATAGCTTAGCAAAAAATGAATAAAAAATAGTACTGACAATGACAAGTTGAGATGGGGGTACTCACCTAAAGGATACTTCACCATCAAACAGGGTTACATCATAGATGCAGGGTGCAAAGATATTCTAGAAGATCCCATTTGGTCCTAGATATGGAAAACATACCTCTATTCGAAGGTGAAAACATTCCTCTGATTGTTGATCAGGAACAAAATCCTTACTTGGGATAGTTTGGAAAATAAATGTTTTTCAAGTCGAGCTTGTTGTCATCTATGCAAGCATGAAGGGGAGAACAACTTGAACACATCTTCAATTCCTATTCCTTTCTCAATGAAATCTAGGAAAAAGGAGTGGTCACTTTAGAGTTATGAAAAGAGACCAAGGAAACATCAACAACCATCACTACTCAACTGGAAGTGCCAATAGTTTACCAGTCCCCTAATCAACAATATATGGAAATTGTTTCTATCTTTCCTCTTATGAGAAAAATGGAAGGAGAGAAACAAGAGAATATTCAAAAATCAAGCCACCTCTCCACAGGAAGTATGGAGGAAGATTAAAGTTAGTTTGAAGGAAACCGTCGACCTCCATCCTTGGTCGGATCAAGATGAACACTTAAACGAAAAGGAATCTATGATTTGCAGAACCTGGGACTTTCACCTTCAAAATGTTTCCATCCTGCATCATAACTCTAAACCCATAATCTCTAGTCCCACTATTTGGAGTATGGCCTTAGACAACTACATTAAGTTCATTTTTTATGGAGCTTCCAAAGACATTCTTGGTCAAGATGGTTATGGAGGATTTTTCAGAGACAACACCGGCTCTATTTTAAGTCTCTTTGTGGGATACATGGGATTCAAACAAAACAATATAGTAGAGCTAGCAGCTCTGACAGAAGGAATAAATATATCTAAATCCCAAAACTACAGAAAAATTACGGTTGAGAGAGACTCGCAAATTTTAATAAACTACATTAAAAAAAAATGGTGCATCTATAAGACATCTCAGTTAGAATTGGTGTGTGGAGGAATATGTGATGGTCATGGACAACCTGTTTCATTAATTCCTGGGACTATTTCCCCTCCACATCAAAAGAGATGCTAACAAAGTTGCAAATCACATAGCTAACATGAGGACCCATTGTAGAGATAAAAACATTAATTGCATGTGTACCAACTTGGATAGAGAGTCCTGTGTTTCATATTATTATCGTCTTTCTAGTAAGGATATGGAAACCTTTCTAACTTGCCAAAAAAACCCAAGTGGAAGACACTTGTCGCATCCTCATGATGAAGTGGAGGCAGAAGGGATAAAAGGTATCACATTGAATACCATTAACATGTGGAGAAATGACAAAACCCACCAAAAGGACACTTGCACCCATGTAGAGAACATGGCACATTAAAACGTTATTAATGCAACTCAACCTCGATCATAATTTCACTATGGAGTTCTGTGGTGAAGTATTTTAAAGGATGTGAAGGATACGACATAAGTACTTGGAATTAATAGGAAAATGAGGTTGGAAGGCAGGTAAGTATCCCTCAATTATGGTAACTTTCATAGATAATCATCGAGGCATGGAGGGTGGAAGCCACATTCGACTATGGGTTTCCCTGGAAAGAAATAACTCCTCTTCTCATCACCCTAGACTTAGTTTGAAATTTGAGGATTGTTATAGCTGATTTTACCACACGTGGTTGATCACATATTTATGGCCTTCCCTATCCCTCTGCAGACTCTTTAGACATCATGGACTTGTATTATACTTTGATGACTCCATAAGAGAATTGGCGACCATACTGGGGAGGTTCCTAGTTGTTTCTCTTTAGGGTTTTGGTACTCAATGTACTTGAATTGCTCTTGATTTCTCTACTTTTGTGTCGAGTCTAGGGGCATGTTTATCCAGTAGGGTCCTGAAGAAGTAAATTTGATCTTAGCTTGTCTATTTTCCCTATTTTTCTTCCTTTTTTTTCATGTACATGGGTTTTTGAGTCACAGTCACATATACACGCGGGTTTTCCTTGAACAATCGCGTATGTATGCTGGTTTACTGAGAATAGTCACGTATGCCTTGATTTTGAGACTTAGTTGGAGGATTAAGTGTTGATGGGTGATTTTTTATGATTGCTTAGTCGTCTTGGATGCTTCTAGTGTCTGTATACACCCTCTGTTTCTGACCAGAGACTTCTTTTAGTTTATTTTTTAAGCTTTGTTTTGGTCATTCATTTAATCATTTTTTGTTTTGGGATTAGTGCATTAGGTCTCTTTTACCTTGGTTCCTTGCTTGGATGATGTTTGTGAATAGTTGCAGGGTCTCAGGGTTGTAGATTCATTTATTGCTTTCATATCTCATTTATTTCAAAAAATACAAAAAGATCTTTGCTTTTGCATACTTATGCATCTCTTGCATTTTGCATTGGCACCTTACTTGCATTAGGTTTGCTTGTTGAATTATAGTAAGATTTTCATTTAGGAATGATTGCACTTACATTTGAAGGAAAAATCTTGCATCTCATATAGTGGCATACCCTATTTTTCATTCTACACACTTGCACTTGGCATTGCTTGTTAGGTGTGCATATTTCCTTCACTGCCTAAGTCATAACTTCATTAGTTGCACGACAATTTCCCTTTGAGTAATCACAGCCAATTAAAATCAACGCTTAATAAAATGAATTACACTCTTTTGTTTTATAGGGTGCATCAACAAGATTAGGTTTTAGGGTCTTGGAATAGTTCATTGTAAGTTAATTCTCCAAGACTACTAAACACAAACAATTAGGTGTATGTCCAAGTGAGAGTGAGAAATCCTTGGTATAATTAGTGTTTCTCAGGATGGTCCTCTTACACAGGATTCAAGCATGAGGCAGCACACATTATTATGATTGGGATGAGCCCTGGTCACTTTCTATGAGTGTCGAAGATATTTCTAGGAATGTATTTGTATCTGGAGGCTCTTTCAAGAGTTTTAAGTTTTGCTACCCTAACCATATGGTTGATATTACCTACAAATGTCCTCCTAAGCATTGGTTATATTGGGGTGACCTTAGTTTCCTTACCTAGGTATTGCAGGGGGCACTTGCAGAGGTTATTTTGTAGGTGTCCTGGCTAGGTAGGGGTCAGACAGCACAATCACTTTACACGTTGAAGCTAAGGGCCACTATAATTGGTTACGTGCCTCCACTTGTAGTGTATGGGAGTTTCGAGACTCTCCTAGGTAATACATACCTCTCCATTCGAGATCTCACTTATACTCCCCTTAGCTTGCTTGCATATGGCTGTAAATTTTCTTAGGACTATGCTCTTTGTGTGCTAGTTGGACTTTGGGATCGTGGTTACTTGAGTATATTTATGTTCTCTTGAGCTCAGATCCTTTTATGTTCGACATGCATGATATCACTACTAGTATCCCGTCACCCCTTCCAGGTCCTACTGCGGACCCTGGTGCTGGACTAGGGGGAACCACATCCCTTTACCTACTCATAGATTTGGGAGTGGTCATATTTCATCCTCTACTCTATTTGCGCAGTATTTTCACTCCCTTCGTCTGGTTTTAACACTGGTGTTCATCCTCATGGGGGTGGTAGTGGATACGTGAACGTTGGGTCTACACCTTACTTTCCTTCTTATGTCCCATTGTCCACCGCACTATTTCCTTTGGATGCACTTGTCATGATCAATCCTCCCTATATCCTACAGTTTGGATTCTTTACTGATTGTTTCCATTTGTTTTGGACTAATATTGTTGTCATGTAGGGTCCATTTTTTGTACACTCTCGCAGAGGCTTTGACGTATTTGTGCCCATGATAAGTATCATGTCTAAACTGGTATATAGGTTAGGATGTCACATCTACTTGCATTTATACATTGCCTTATAATTGTTTCATTTTAACCTTAGGTGCAAACCCATTCAATCATATAATGGAACCTTCATGCTCCTGTTAGAAGTGGTATTGTGAGAATGGTAGATATTTCCTATACATGGGTGCACTAGTTAGATCCTATTTTGCATTTGGTTCCCATGTTGAGATACCTCCTTTAGGTTGTGGGAGTCACTTTTTAGTCCCTCCATGTCCTTGAGCGAAATCTTCATACTCCTCTTTAACTTTATGATGGCTTTTCCCCACAGGGACTCCCTTGTATAAATCAAGTTGTAATTTCATTTCATCATTTTTTCTTTCCTTCTTGAGCTCTATGCTGGCTCCCTAACTTTGCGTTATCATCGATATAGCTTGAGCTTGTTTCATGTCTAGCCAAGCAAATCCTTTTACATATCTTTTGCAGCTTGATCACCCCTTTTATCGAGAGGAGACCTTCCCCCGAGTGTCTTTATCCTGCATATATCTCCTTGCATTGAGCATAGGTATGTTCCATTGCTTGGAACTAGTTTGCTTGTCCCCTGACACTCGTGTCCTCCTAGATTTGTACTATAAATCACTTTTATTCTTTTACAAGCTTTTCAAAATATCTGAAAAATTCCAAAAAAATAAAAAAAGTAAAAATCCGGACATGAAAAGATGTTATATTTGGTAGCAGTTGAGTCGTGTCACCTTCGAACACAGCACTGTATATCACATCTTTTGGTTGGGTTATTTGTTTGAATTTAGGAGTTGTACTTGTTACTCTGAGTTTATATCCACCAAATGGTTAAGATTCCAGTCCCTATGGATCCTCTCTCGATGGCTCCTGTGTCATAGAGATATCCTAGTTTGCATATCGAGTCCATGTTCCCTACCTTCAGTCACCATTCACCTTATGCTCTTGTTCGAAGGAAGTTGAAGCCTGAGTCGGCCATTCCTTAGTTATCTTGACTTTGCATGTCGGCCATTCTCGATAATATTACTAGTTCCTGCACTTCGTGTTCAAGTTCTTCCACATTATACAGCATTTCTGAGTACCTCGTGTTGGTTGATGGGGTATTCTTTAATGCCCTCCTTCCAGCGGATTCCATTCCATCGACTTCATATCATTTATTATGGAATAGGAGTCTAGATTCATTTGAGTCCCTTAAGACTTACAGTCATTAGTGGTAGGTTCTCTTTCCATAGACAGTTTTGGGAATACATCAATGTCCCCTGATCGATGGATTCTTCCAAGTGTTCGACCTCAACACATTTATTCAGACTTGTTAGATTGCAATCTGTACCTTGATTCCCATTTTCATTATCGGTGGGTGATCTCGTGTCTGTTAACGGTATACATCAATGACCGATAATCAAATCATGGACTACTATGTTTGACCTCGACACATCTATTCTCATAGTAGGACACGTACTCATAGAGGTTTGTGTAGAAGACCTTCCACTGTGGTCACATTTCACATATGCTACCTCCTTGATCATGCCAGTGTTCATGAGATGTCAGTTCTCGTGATTTGATTCTAGTGTATATCAGATATCTTCATCCACTATGGAGATCGTGATCTGTTGTATATCTTCGGCCATTATGGATATCTTGATCCATTGTACATCTTTATTCATTGTGGATATTTTGAACTATTGTATATTGTACATGGTGATGACCACACATGCCACATTTTGTATATCATGGCTATTCATAGCCATTGTAATCTTATGTATTCAGGACTGCTATATGTATTTGCAATCACATGCAAATATTGATTACTGTATTGTATTGATGAGTGTCTAGTTCTTCCACCTGGGTCTTCATTACTCCACTTCTGGGATGGATTTTATAATGTATTTCGGCCATCATGTCACCCCTCTGACCTCACACATTAGGGGGCATCTGTTATAGCTGAGTTTACCACACATGGTTGATCTCATATTTATGGCCTTCCCTGTCCCTATGCAGACTCTTTAGAATCCGATGACTTATATTATAATTTGATGTCCCAAGATCATCCCTAAAACACACCTGTTTATTGTTGTACGTGACTTTTAAACCCATACTCGCGTGTACATGTGACTTTTGACATCAAACCCATGTAGATAGGGATGTGTGCATAAATCCAAATATTTTTGGAGTTTTCCTCATATGAGTCTGAAGATCCTAACTCTTGGCCTTCCATATGCCTTGAGATCGCTCAGATTCGACCCTCCATTACCCTTTTGGAGTGCTATATAAGGAACCCCTCGGATACATTGAAGAAGAGGAATTGAAGAGCAAAGAAACTATAGTCCATTGTTACCTCAGTTTGCTTACACTTGATTCTGCATCCCTTTGTCCCTTTGGAGCACTTTGTGTTCTTCCCAAGCTTTCCTTTGCTTTGTGAGCTTACTATCGAGAGATGGAGGATTGAGGTGGTGGAGACCCAGGTAGAGGGCTCGATTTCTTCGGTTCGTAGATGTGCTGATAGAGATTGTCACTATTGTAATCTCTGATTTTATTAATTGAAATATCTTTTCCTATCCAATTATGTGCATTTGAATATGAATATTGAATCCATGGATGTATTTAATTTCTTATACATTGTTGAATATGTATGCTAGAGTAGGTCTAACACATTATTATAGAGCATGCTTATCTTGTTTGTTGTTGTTGAGAGAAAATTGCTAATGCAAGCGTGAATTGGAAAATCTCAACGAGGATCTACTTCAACTGTCCAGAACAATGTACGATTCGGTATCCCTTAGTGTTAGATGTTTGGTTTCTCTTGCATATTAGGAAAGATTGATTTCTGATCTCAAGCTATCTGTTGTGGTACCCCTAAGCCATAGGAAGTTTCTCTCCGTAACAGAATTTTGATCTATTGTATATTGTACATGGCGATGACCACACATGTCACATTTTGTATATCATGACTATTCATGGCCATTGTACTCGTATGTATCCGAGACTACTATATGTATTTGTAATCACATGTAGATATTGATTATTGTATTGTATTGATGAGTGGTTGGTTCTTCCACCTGGGTATTCATTACTCCACTTATGGGATGAATTTTATAATGTATTTTGGCCATCATGTCATCCCTCTGACCTCACACAATAGGAGGCATCTGTTATAGCTGATTTTACCACACATGGTTGATCACACATTTATGGCCTTCACTGTCCCTCTGCAGACTCTTTAGACCCCATGGAATTATATTATATTTTGATGTTCCAAGATCATCCCTAAAAAACATTGGTTTATTGTTGTATGCAACTTTTAAATCCATAATCATGTGTACACACGAATTTTGACCTCAAACCTGTGTACATCGAGATGTGTGCATAAATCCAAATATTTTTGGAGTTTTCCTCATATGAGTCTGAATATCTTGACTCTTGGCCTTCCATATGCCTTGATATTGCTTGGATTTGACCCTCCATTACCCTTTTGGAGTGCTATATAAGGAACCCCTTGGACACATTGAAGAAGAGGAATTGAAGAGCAAGGAAACTATAGTCCATTGTTTCCTCAGCTTGTTTATACTTGAGTTTGCATCACTTTGTCCCTTTGTATCACTTTGTGTTCTTCCCAATATTTCCTTTGCTTTGTGATCTTGCTATTAAGAGATGGAGGATTGGGGTGGTGGAGGCCTAGGTGGAGGACTTGGTTTCTCCGGTTCGTAGATGTGCTGACAGAGGTTGTCACTATTGTAATCTCTGATTTTATTAATAGAAATATATTTTACTGTCCAATTATGTCCATTTGAATATGAATATTGAATCCATGGATGTATTTAATTGCTTATACATTATTGAATATTTATGCTAGAGTATGTCTAACACATTATTATAGATCATGCTTGTCTTGTTTGTTGTTGTTGAGAGAAAATTTGTATTGCAAGCGTGAATTGGAAAAGCTCAACGAGGATCTACTTCAACCATCTGGTATAAGGTATGATTCAATATCCCTTGGTGTTAGATGTTTGGTTTCTCTTGCATATTGGGAAAGATTGATTTCTGGTGTCAAGCTGTTTGTTGTGGTACCCCCAATCCATAGGAAGTTTCTCTCCATAACAAGGATAATGGCACACATAAGAAAATGTTTCCTCATAGATCGAGATCAAATTTCCATGACTATGAACCAATTGAAGGTGTAAGAAGCTGCAATGGCTTACAAAAACCTTTTTACATAGTATATAAGAAGGAATTGAGGAAAAAGAACAAAAAATATGGAATAAAACCATACCCTTTAGAACATTTAGTTGATAGAAGAGTTAAACTTTTCAGAACCAGATTTGAGCTCTATTCACACAAGACAGACACTCTATAACAAAACTTTGGTTACTTTTGGACAGGAAAAATTACTCTGGGACAAATCTTGACCGAACAAGAGCATAAGGAATTTGTTCAGACCATCATGGAGGATACTATCATCAGTATGCACCATGAATATAATATCATTAATGAGAATCTCACTAGGTTGGATAACTGTATCAACATTGAGGTCCACCCAAGACAATCATCACAGAATCCTAGTCCTAGTGGAAACGGCAAAGGATAAGAAATGCATGTCACTCGAGAATGGGGAGATTTTAGAGAGTAAACCATGACCCAAGTGATGGCCACCCATGAAGACGTATAAAATCCTATATAAAATTGGATTAAAAGTCCAAGAGGGGTAAAAGAGATAGAAAAACATTATGACAGATCCGTAATACTTCACTCGGTTCTTCGCTCTCTCATCCATTAATTTTTGAATAATGAAGACCCCAATGACAAACCTAAGGATGATATTCTAGTGTTGGTGGAGGACCACAAATGTATGAATAGGCTAATGGCCACAAATATGTGCATCATTGCAAAGCATGTCAAAGAAAACATTACTAGGATTGTTGTCAACCAGGTGCTTCAAGTTAGAGTCCCATCATCATTGAGGACAATGTTTCTCCTGCACAAGGATAACCAAGTATTCTTTTGTTTCAGTATGCAAATGAATAGAAGTCCTTTTGAGAATTTTGTAGGCATTATACTCTGTAATATTAGACATTATATTTTTGAGAATTTTGTAAGCAGTGTATGCTACATTATCAGTCTTTATGATATGTCTAGGGGAAAGCAAGATATAATATGACTTTTTATAAAAAAAACTGTGGATATAATAGAGCTTTAAGCTCTCTTTTTTCAGTATGGTTTGTCCTTGGGGGAGGATGATTTTATTTTTTGTACCTAAACCTTGTAAGTCTGATTATGTGATCTAATAGTCGGGTCTTTCTCTTAATTACAAACAAGATCACATTTGTGAGAATAATATGCAGTAGAAGGGTACCATCCCATAGTCTTCCACTACATCAATAATCAATAGGAAAAATCCATAACATATTCATAATGCAACAAAATTCTTCAGTAGTCTTTCGGAGAAACTAAGCCAAAAACTCACTTCTCTCATTAAATAAAAGAAGATTAATTGCAATAGGAAATATACAACCAATAGTGATCCATGGTTCATAACTGTCAATGTTTCAACAAGAAATGAAGATACTTGAACTTTAAAAACTTTTGATAAATAAATCTAGTGCATGTAGATCTCATAAACAATTCAAACACATAAATCATTCAATCCGTAAGACACATGATAAACCCTGGGAAAACCCTCCAAATATGAAGGATGAAAAACCCAACAATCCTTTGAGTATGATAGATAATTGCAGAGAATGATTTTAAAACACTTGTAGATTGTCTAATAAGAGATATCAAAGAAGCACCAAAGAATAGAGATAACTCGGAATGTTGTCTCAACCTTTCCAAGTGCATAACACTCTAATAAGAAGATTATTAAGTCATACAATGAGAGGTAGCTAATGGTTGCAGGCCTTTTGGGCACTGTGAAAACTGTGTACACTATCCACGAATTACCCATTGCACATTACTTGATTTGGTGACAAGTTGTCACCTCAAAATCCTCATTCATGCAAAAGATATGCACCCTCCATTAATTCACCGGTGTTAATTCCCTTTAACAGAATGTAAACTGATTGAACTGAATTGAATCTAAACTAAATAACTAACTGCTTAACCATTAGTTAGGAGTTTAACTGAATGTCTTTATTTCTTCACAATCAATGCCATCCACAACAAACACTTTGCATAAGTCAAGGAGTAGATTCCTTAATTAACCGAAACTTTTTTCCACAAGTTAGACTTAATTGATGTCTTTGCAATTCAAGTTCACTAGAGGTATGACATGGGTAATTCAAATCATTACTCTATCTATGTTCTCATCTCATTTATCATTAGTTAATTTATGCATGGTCCATGAGTGTTTAATTAATTACTCATCTTTATCATATCATACTCATAAGTATTGTTCCAAACCTATGATCATATGTATTACCCCATTCATATAGTCATACACTAAAGTAAATCACTCTAGGGGTAGCTAATCCCTAAAGGAGACTTAAGCACCTACTTACCATGACTATCCATACATCACATAGTATGTCGTCATGGCTTGATACAACACAAGATATATGGTCTTGATACAACATAAGACCAGTTTTGATACAACACAAGACTCCAATCTTGATACAACAAAATATCCTAACCTTCATACAACACAAGGTTCCAACCTTGATATAACACAAGGTCCTAATCTTTATACAATGCAATATCATAGTACAATCATCTCTCATGAATAGGACTTGAGACAACACAATGTTCTAGCTTGATACAACACAAGCTTCCTAAAATTAATACAACATAAGTTCTCGACTTGATACAACACAAGTATCTTAACTTAATACAACATAGATTTATGAACTTAATACAACATAAGTTATGGACTTGATACAACACAAGTATCAAGGAGAATGACTCCTGATGATGTAGATTTAACACTCCCTCTCAACAAGCGAGATATTCTCTACCATACCAAGCATATCTCGGAAGTGTCTAAACTTCGTCACCGATAGAGGCTTTGTCATCACATCTGCAATCTTCTCATCAGTAGCTATGTACTGAAGTTTTATAATACCTTTCTAGACAATGTCTCGGATGAAGTGATACTTCATTTCTATGTGTTTCGACTTGTCATGAAACACATGATTTTTAGAAAGATTTATACAACTCTGGTTGTCACACCTGATCATTGTAGGCTCTAAATGTTTCACCGAACAATCCTCCAAGTAGCTTTATCAGCCACACTACTTCTCTGCAAGTAGTACTAGAAGCAATGTACTAAGCCTCTGCATTTCTCTGGGAAACTGGACCTTGCTTTCTGCTATACCATGAAATCATAGAAAAACCCAAGCTCAAACAATATCTGGAAGTGATATTTTGATTAAAAATGTTTCCACCCCAATCAAAATTAGTATATCCAAGCAATAACACTCCATTTGAGGCATACTTGAGTCCATAAGAAACTGTACCACAAAGGAATCTCAAAATATGCTTACCTGCAACCGAGTGTTTGTGTCTAGGATCAGTTGTGGACTAATTCAAAATGATAACTGCATAAAAAATATTTGCCCTCGAATGTATCAGGTACATCAACGAGCCAATCAACTGTCTGCATAATGTGGGGCCCACTGGATCCAATTCAGTCTCAGTCTCATGAGTTTCCTCAAATTGGAATCCATTGGAGTATTTATGGATTCGCAATCCACCATGCCAAATATGTGCAAGATGTCCACAATGTACTTGCCTGGAGATAGAAATATCTCTTCATTCCTATGCCAAATATCAAGGCCTAGGAAGTAGTGCATCAGACCTAAATCTTTCATTTCAAACTCTGAGGTAAGCTCCCTCTGACACTCCACAATCATTCTTTCCTATCTAATGAGGAAAAGGTCATCCACATATAGGACTAAAATCAGAAGTTACACAATGTCCTAGTTTGTTACAACGCAAGCTTCCTGAACTTAATACAACATAAGTTCTGGACTTGATACAACACAAGCCTCTTAACTTAATACAACATATGTTTCTGAACTTAATACAACATAAGTTCTGGACTTGATACAACACAAGTCTCATGGAGAATGACTCTCGATGTTGTACATTTAACAATAACAAATACTCCTTATTCCCCAAGAGGGAAAAATCCATGAGTATTTTTAATTTTCATTACATTTACAGAGCTCCCTTTCTAAACTAGAACAAGCACTTAATTTGCGATAGAAAAATACTTTATAGACTCTTCTCCTTTAATATTATAAAAACAAATTAATTTGAACTAACATAGAAAGCTAAATGAATTATTTGGTGAAAATAAATTGAAGTAGTAAACTAAATTAATTATTTGGTGAGAAGAAATAGAAGTAGTAAACTAAATTAATTATTTGGAGAGAATAAATGGAAATAGTAGAAGAAGAAGCAACACCTGCTCGGTAGTTTTCACAGAACTTGCGTCTTTGCATTAGAAACCATTGAATATGAGTGTGTGGAGTTGGAGTCAAATGCGACCCTATATTCCTCGTTTTGAAGAAAGTGGGTTTCAACCATTGCGAAGTTAACATCGCCCATGAATTTTGAATTGTTTTTATATTTATATTTATATTTAGATACAGATCTCAAAATGACGAACTGGAAGCTTGTGCTACCAAACTAAATTTTACCAAATGAAAACAAAATTGGAAGGTTGTGAATGTATTTAACCAGAACAATTAATATGCCCTCTTGTTTTTTAAATATTAATCATTGATATCGAAAATAATACAATTAATAATCCCCTTCTATTTTTCAAAATGTTTAAGCTATAGACATTCGTCAAAGAATCGCCCTATTTGTTTGCCAAAATATCTTTCAACGTAAGGAAAATTACCAAAATTCGGTTGGCTCAGATTATAGTCGGTTACTGTTGATACCGATAAGGAATTCCCAAGAGAGTCGGTATTAGCAAGAGAGTCTCTAAAACTGTTAATGGCACTGTAGAACACACTCCCTTTTCGACCAAGAGGAACATAACTTGTGCATAAATGCTATCGATATAGTATCATCACTCGAATTAATACAACTTTAATATTCATTAACTGCATTTTAGGATGTGTTTCTCATTAATCTATTCTATTCTAAACATGGGTGTATCGATAATATTAAGCAACTTTTTCTTGGAGATTGAACGGTTTCCAGAGTATTATTGAACGGTTGGAGATTGAATGATTGTGGGAATACTGTTGAATGGTTTCAACAGTTAAACATTCTTAACAATTAATATCCCCATTAATAATTAATTTGGATTATTAGGTTTTTTAAACAATGGCCATGAATCTTCCTAGATTTTTTGGGATTATGGAGATCGACCTCCATCCCAAAAGAGGAGAGCATAACACCATTCTAACACCTATCGGCTTAAAAATAGTTTTTTTTATATTCTTGGCATGAAGTTTTTTTTTTAAAATTTTTCCCTGTTTTACTCTTGGAAATTATGTCATTTATAGGTATGAGAAATTCCATTTTCAATAGTACCATTTTATTTAAAGGACTCATTAAATGATTTTTCTAATAAAAAAGTTATCCAAATGACCTTTTGAGTGACTTTGAGAACATAAAATAAAGTCATTTTTGAGATCAACAATGTGTTATTTTAGTGTTAGTGACCTGACATCTATATTCAAAGCATGGATATATCAATTTTATAATAAAGACAGTGCCTAGTAACAAAAATGAAATGAGGTGAAATAATCATTGCCCATTTAATGTCGTAATGAAATTAATATACCTTTAGCAATATTTGGGCTCAATGCATTGGCGTCGACAAACTCTCTAGATTGTGGTTTTCTAAGGATACTTTCTTCTAGTTTTACCTACTTTTTTTTCGAAGATATTTTAAATCTAAGGGGGGATTTATAATCCTAGGTGAATAAGATTCTTTCTATGTATAACCTAGATTTGCATAAAATTAGAATAATGTTGTTAGTATTGTCTACAAGGATAATTGATCTAGATGCGTATAAGTGGCCACTTGCCTATTCTAACGGATCAAAACAGTTCTCCATTTTGGCAATTTTTTTGTAATTTTCTACGGTTTTTTAGGTTTAGGGTTTATGCCTCTCCAAGGATTTATGATAAAAGGCGATTATAATTCATTTTGTATTCATCTTGTCATGAGTGAGCGTAGCCGCCAAATCTCTTCTTAGAGATACAACTACTACCATTCTAGTTGCTTTTTTTTTACAGTTTGTTCTGTTTCATTCATTTAATAGAATCTGAGTTTATTGCATCACGATGTCTATCACCATATATCTACTTATGTGAATATGTTTATGCTCTTTCATTTCGTTCTAACATAAATATGGATCAATAGTATCATAGCCTTCTGCTCTTGTGGTTTCTTAGTGCATGTCCCTAACGATATCTAAATATCGAGAGTTGGCTCTCAAACTAGTTGAGCTTGGGGAAAATACCCCTCATCATCCCAAGTAGCCTCACATGGCGGGAGAAAAAAAGAGAGTTGATGGAGCATGATATCTTATTAAACTGTTGCACGAGGAATTCCACACGCGTCAGAGGAAAGAGCTAATGGATAGCTTCACCCATATCTTTCGAAAAATGTGGACGGCATCGGATTTTCCTTCAACGAGTAGTCATTTTGGGGGTGTGACTCCCTTCAAGGTACAAGTTAACTTTGACATCGCTTTATTTGAAATAAATATAGGTGCAGAAGCTTTGGAAAAATGGTTGAGTTTGTTAGAGGGTTACTTCTATGTTCAAATTTTTTTTGATAGTGAAAAGATCACCTTCGCACTCCTTAAGTCCCTCCACCATATCAAACATTGGTCGGACGGGTACTGCAAGAGGCATGCGAGGGATGAATATGAAATATTCAATACAAAACCCACTTGGGAATCTTTTGTTGATATTGTCAAAAAGGAATTATACCTTGTCATAAACTATGATGACCAATACACCCGGTGGATGACATTGCACTATGAAAGAGACCAAATGTTGTTGGAATATACCTATATATTCCATACCTCATTCTTAAAGTTGGGTATTAGAGACTTCGAATGGAACTTTTTTCTAAAGTATTGTAGTGGCCTACACAGGCACATTTAGTTGGAGATGTATTTCCTTAACATATCCTCACTAGGAGCATCTGACCGATGCTGTCAAGATCGAGCAAATGTTTAAGAAAAAGAATAAGCATGATTTTTGGTCTGCAAATCAACAACAGAAACTAGGAAAAAATGGACCTAATTCACATCCCAAAGGACAGAGCAAGGATGGTCAAAGTCCTAAAAACTAGTCCAAGCCGTAATAAAAGAAAGGTAATGTGAAATCAAAGAAGGACAATGACAAGTGGTGCGATTTCCACAAAATCCCTTGACACAACATTGATGAATGCCGCTCAAAACAATCATTGTTGGCCGAGACAAAATCCCCAGATCTAGAATCTAACTCAGACACTGATGCAAATAAAGAAAGGAGAAATGAGATCAGTGAAGCAAAGCCTAGTGCCACCATCACAGCAACAAATATCCAACCAAAAGAGTTAGAGGAGCCAGAGGAAGGGGAGTGCCTCTTACATTCACAATTATGGATGCAGGGAGATTTGTTACATTTCATTGTTGGTAGTGGTAGTCAGAAAAACCTCATCTTAGTCGATGTCGTCAAAATATTGAATCTTTCGACGATTCCACATCCCCAAACTTACAACATTGTTTGGTAGAGTCAGGGACGAGACATCATTGTCAGTCAACACTGCCACCTCTCCTATGGTATCAATCCCTTCAAAGATGAGGAAATGTGTGATGTTTCCCTTCTTGAAGTTTGTGTTGTTATTTTAGGACAACCATATTTGTGGAAATGTCATGTTGTGTATGATTTTAGAACTCATAGTGTCATTATTACTTTCGGAAATAAACTCTACAGTATACTAAAGACACTTCCTTCTACTGCAGTGTCTCTCATCACAACAAAGCAATGCAGGAAGGTAATCTCCCAAATAGGTAAATGTGTACTCTGTATGGTTTGTTCTAAGGGTGAACAAAATATCACAACAACATCCACCACCTCGACCTAGAACCCCTTTACATGAAAAAAAAAGGTGGACAAGATCGTGGAAGCATATAAATACATCTTCACCACACATGTTAGGGTTCCAGTACATTTCTAAGTCAAGCATTCCATTGATTTGATCCTTGATGCACATTTACCTAATGGGCTAGTATATAGGCGTTCCCTCTGTTGATGTAATTGTAACTTCAGAATGTATTCACTTGTATTTCTTATGTATTGTAACCAGATGTTTATTATGGGATGTATTTGTAATGTACTTGAGTCATGTCATACCCCGATGTTCCTATCGAGAAGTTTCTATAATGTAAACAAGTCATGTCAAGTCAAGGTGGTTAACTCTCCTATTGTTTAAGGGTTAAAGTCCCCACAGTTCCGTGGAACTAGGGTTATTAGACTCACCTAGTGAAGTCAGCCCTAGTTGGGTTTAGTCAAGTCAGGAATTAGTATAAATAGAGATATAGCCTCTCTATTTATCACACACTCACTCACACTCAGTTGTAGCGCATAGCTGAGGAAGAGAAAGACACTGGGGTAAGGAAGAAAGATGTTACTTCTGTCGAGAGATCATCTTACTGTTTTTGGGTTTCACTTTGGTGATGATTCTATCTCTGAGGAAGTTGCGGGGTTTTCTCCATTTATGGTTTCCCCGAAGAAAAACACTGTGTTCATTGTCTCTTGTGTTTGATTGTTGTGCTTGTTGTTCTCTCAGTTAAAGATCCTAACGAAATGCTAGCTTAATGTTCAAAATCTAACATGGAATCAAAGCTAACCTAAGAAGAAGACATTGTGCAGCTGCGGGAACTAGGGCTTACTATTTTGTGGATCTCTCTCCATAAATTTTCAACAAATGTAGGGTGGAATAACTCTCCTCCCTAGGGCGCATCTTTCTGTTGAAGCAGAATCCAATTTTGAGGTTTTTCAGTTTTGGACCCGACACTACTGCCAAAAATTAGGGCTTTTCACAGAAGAGGAATGTTTCAGTGAGCCCAAGCCTGGATTGATCTCCTCCCCAAAATCAAAGTTAGGGATCAAATTCAAAGCATCTGGTTGGACAAAACTTCGAAAAAACAAAACCCTAATCTTCTCCTGAACCAGCACTGCATGATTTCAGCTCCAAATCCAGATCCGACATCTTGACCTGGTAAGATCTAAATCTTTTGTATTTCCATTTGAGGTTCTCAATTAAGATCTCTCATCATACCAAGCTTGATGAAAAGCTTGAGGGAGCTGATAACTTCTGAGTGTGGAAGTATAGGATCTCCCTGGTCGTAGAAGAAAATGAGTTGGACTCCTACATTCATGAGGAGGTTCCAGTTCTAGAGGGAGATGAGGCCAAGGCCTTACATAAGAAGAAGTTGGTGATGGCAAAGAGGATTATTGCATATTCTATCAAGGATCACCTCATTCCACAGGTGTCCTCCCTCAAGACACCTAAAGCCATGTTTGATGCCCTAACCAAACTATTTGAAGGGAAGAACATCAATTGGAAGATGAATCTAAGGAACTAGTTGAAGAATGTCAAGATTCAGAATGAGGAGACCATCCAGTCATACTTCACAAGGGTCTCCCAGATCAAAGAACAGTTGGAAGCAATAGATGAAGAAGTGGAGAATGCAGAAATTGTGATGACAACGTTGAATGGCCTCCCTAGGTCATGGGATTATTTCATCCAAGGAATTTGTGCTAGGAAGAGTTAGTCAAGGTCAGTAGAGTGTGGGAAGAATGTTCTCAAGAAGAAGCTTGGATAGCAGCTCGAGAAGAAAAGATGGGAAGTGAAGATCAAGCTCTCACAGTACACTCCAAGAAAGGAAGAAGGGAAAATCATCATCACCAAGGTAAGCATTCTCATCAGAAAAACAATCCTATAAGAAGGGATTCATCTAGACTCAGATGTTATACATGCGATGAATTAGGACACTTTGCTAGAAATTGGCCCATGAATAAGAATGGATCCAAGAAGAAGAATAACTCCAAAATAAGACATCATGCTCACACTACTGAGGATGATGATCCTCCAAGGAAGAGGTTAAAACAAGAAAGTTAAGACTCTTCAAGTGAAGATGAATATGTTCTGATCTCCGCTCTCACGAGAACTGTCACTCATGGAAGCAAGAATTGGCTTATTGACAGTGGGTCTTCCAAGCACATGACAGGCTTCAAGGAATCCTTTGAGAAACTATCCGAACATAATTCACCCCATAAGGTGAATCTTGGGGATGACTACCAATATCCCATAAAAGGTAGTGGTGAATCCTCCTACAAGCTCAACTCTGGAAAGTCTATAAAAATGAAGGATGTCTTATTTGTACCAGGACTGAAGAAGAATCTTCTATCCATATCAGCATTGGATGCAAAAGACATGAGGGTTGCATTTGTAGATGGCCAAGTCCTCATGTGGCCAAGAGGAAAGACTATTGATGATGCAATAGTGATTGGAGAACAATATAGAGGTTTATACAAGCTAAAGGGCCATCTAGAACAAGCTATGGTCCATGACACAGTAGAGCCAAATGAAATTTGGCACAAAAGGCTTGCACATGTGCATTACAGAGCACTACCACTTGCAAGCAAAGTTGTTGAAGGTCTTCCATAAATTCAATCAAAACATGAAGGGGTCTACAAAGGATGTGTTAAAGGAAAGAATACAAAGAAGACATTTCCAAGTAGCGAGAGCAAGGAAAAAGGAATCTTGGAAATAATTCACTCCGATGTATGCGGACCAATGTCATCAAGTTCACTAAGCGGGTATGTATACTATGTTTCTTTCATTGATGAATTTTCTAGGAAGACATGGATTTACTTCATGACTCAACAAAGATGAAGTTTTCAGCAACTTCAAGGAATTCAAAGCCTTGATCAAGAACCACACAGAAAAGAAGATCAATACTTTTCATTCAGATAATGGCATAGAATTCACATCAAATGAATTGAAAGACTTATGCAAAGAATCAGGGATTAAGAGGGAGTTGTCCACTCCTTACAATCCACAATAGAATGGGGTTGCAGAAAGGAAGAATAGAACTATCATGGAAGCTGCAAGAGCGATGCTTCATGATCAGGATATTCCTATGCATATATGGGCAAAAGCTGCTACAACAGCGGTGTATGTACAAAACCGTACTCCACATAGAGTACTCGAGAACAAGACTCCTGAAGAAGTATTTTCCGGTAATAAACCATAAGTCATCCATCTCATAATATTCTACTGTCTAGTGTACATACACATTCCAAAACAAAAGAGAACAAAACTAGATCCTTCAGGAAAGAAGGGTATATTTGTGGGATACTTTGAAAGCTTGAAGGGTCAAAGAATATACTTCCCAGGATACAAGAAGATCGACATCAACAGGGATGTAACATTTGATGAAGACACAACTTACAAAAAATCCAGAAAGAGACCTGTTGAAGAGACTGAAGAAGCAGAAGCACCCAAAATTCATGATACAACCATGAATGAAGAAGCTCAAGAAGAAGATCGAGAATTTGAAGAACCACAAAGACCTATAGATCCAGCTCAGGAGAAGAATCCTCACAAGAGGTCCAAGGTGAGGAAAGATATGGGGTCCCATAAGAGAATCGTAGAGAAAGAAAGAGAACCAGACCCTGCTCTAGATATGTAGCCTTACTATGTGATGTTATCAATAAAGAACCTTCCAACTATGAAGAAGCGCTAGAACAAAAAGAATGGAAGGATGCTATGATTGAAGAGTATCAATCGATCATGAAGAATGATGTTTGGGATGTTGTCCTAAGACCAGAAGGGAAGTCGGTTGTAACTTCCAAATGGATCTACAAGATCAAGCATGCTGCAGATGGTAGCATAGAGAAATAAAAGGCAATATTTGTGGCTCGTGGTTTCTCCCAGAAAGAAGGAATAGATTATGAAGAAACCTTTGCACCTGTAGCTAGATACACTTCCATCAGATCGGTACTTGCTTTGGCTGTAGTAATGAAATGGATGTCAAGACTGCTTTCTTGAATGGTGTAGTGGAAGAGGAAGTGTATGTAGAACAACCACTCAGCTTTGAGACACATGATAGGGAGTCTCATGTGTGCAGATTGAAGAAATCCATGTACGATTTGAAACAGGCACCCAGGACATGGTACGGCAGAATTGACATCTTTCTATCTAGTTTGGGCTTTACCAAGAGTAAAGAAGATTCCAACCTTTACTACAAGGTTGAATGTGGAAACCCAATGATGCTCCTACTGTATGTAGATGATCTATTTGTAACAGGTATGGATGGGTTGATTGCTGATATGAAGAGAAAGCTTGCTGCCGAGTTCAAAATGAACGACTTGGGTATGATGCATTATTTTGTAGGTATGGAGGTGTGGCAGAATGCGGATGGAATCTCCCTTAGACAAGGGAAGTATGCAGTAGAGATCCTGAAGAGGTTTGGGATGATGGACTGCAAGTCCATGACCACACCTATGGCATCGAACTTGAAGCTATTGAGTGATGCTTCATCAGAAGCGGTTGATGCTACGATGTATCATCAGATGATTGGGTCCTTGATGTACCTGACGAACATGAGACCATACATTTGCTTTGCTATGAATAGGAGTAAAATACTTAACTGCATTTGCACTGATCGGACGACCTGACTCGCGTGAGCGGTCACATCCGACGTTGCCGGTCATCTGATCAGTGCAAATGGTCGGGTAAATAGGTCAATCTTCTATGAACACCTTGAGCCAGTTCTTGACAGATCCGAGACATGTTCACTTGATTGTTGAAAATCATATTCTGAGGTACCTGAGGGGTACAATTGATTATGGGCTCATACGAGGTGAATCAGAAGATTAACCTGGAGGGTTATGTTGATTCAGATTGGGCATGTAGTGCCATCGATAGGAAAATCACTTCTAGTTGTTGCTTTAGTATGGGATCAGGTGTGATCTCTTGGTTTAGAAGGAATCAATCCTATGTGGCACTGAGTACAGCTGAAGGAGAGTATGTCGCAGCTTGTTCAGCTAGTTGTGAGGTAGTATGGCTGTAGAAGCTACTGTCTAATTTATTTGATCTCCAGATGGATGCTACTTGTATACATTGTGACAACCAAAGTTGCGTGAAGTTGTCAAAGAATCTAGTGTTCCATGACAAGTCGAAGCATATTGAGATCAAGTATCACTCTATCAGGGATATGGTGCAGAGGGGAGCAGTGAAGCTCCAATATGTTGCGACAAAGGAAAAAATAGTTGATGTGTTGATGAAGCCATTGGCTAGGGTGAAGTTCAATTACTTTAGGGAGAATCTTGGTGTTCTCCAGATCGAGGTTTCGCCCAAGGGAAAATGATGAGACCCATATCCATTCGGACATGGTGAGAGGATTGGTTCCTTCCATGGTCAGATGTAAGGGCTGAGCTGTTTTGTCATGGTGAGAGGATTGGTTCCTTCCATGTCAGATGTGAGTGCTGAGCCATTCTGATGTGACTATAGGATTGGTTCCTACATGATCAGAAGTAAGCGTTGAATGCCATTTTGGGAATGGAAGCGCCCAGTCAGTTACTAGGTAGCTCAATCTGGGATTGGGAGCCTTTTTGATAAGACTGTAGGATTGGTTCCTACATGATCAGATGTGAGTGCACGCATTTTCGATCATTGGTTGAATGGATGTAAGTGCAGAGCCCTTTTGGCATGAAGGATTGGTTCCTTGCATGGTCAAATATAAGTGCTGAGCCTTTCTGACATTGGTTGCTAGATGTAAGTGCAGAGCCTTTTGGCATGGAGGATTGGTTCCTCGCATGGCCAAGTGTAAGTTCCGATCATTGGTTGAACGGATGTGAGTGTTGGGACTTTCTGAGAGGGTTGTGGGAGGTGTTCCCACTTGGTCAAATGTGAGTGATGGGAATTTAATTTCTGATATGATTATAGGATTGGTTCCTACATGATCAGATATAAGTACTGGGTGGGCCATTCTGACTTAAGTTCAGATATAAGTGCTGTAAAAGACCTGCACGGAGGGTAGGCCTACAACAAACATGAAAAAGGGCTGGCTATGTAGAACTTCCTATGACGAGAAGAATTATGAGATAGCACCTGTGAATATTTAATGTTGATGATCCAATAGAGATGATCCAGATCCAGATGATCTAGATTGAGGGATGATCCAAATCCAGAGATGATCCAGATTGAGGGATGATCCAAATCTAGTGACGATGATCCAGATGAAGATGACTTGAAGATAGAGATGGCTTGAAGGTGAAGATGACAAAGACTCAATGGCGATCCAGATGATATAGAGAAGAATACTTGTGCTGTTAAATTGTGTCAAGAGAATGCCTTCCTAGTTAAGAGGGAGTGTTGATGTAATTGTAACTTCAGAATGTATTCACTTGTATTTCTTATGTATTGTAACCCGATGTTTATTCTGGGATTTATTTGTAATGTACGTGAGTCATGTCATACCCCTATGTTCCTATCAGGAAGTTTCTATAATGTAAACAAGTCATGTCAAGTAAAGGTGGTTAACTCTCCTATTTTCTAAGGGTTAAAGTCCCCGTAGTCCCGGGGCACTAGGGTTATTATACTCACCTAGTGAATTCGGCCCCAGTTGGGTTTACTCAAGTTAGGAATTAGTATAAATGGAGAGTTAGCCTCTCTATTTATCACACACTCACTCACACTCAGTTGTAGTGCATAGCTGAGGAAGAGAAAGACACTGGGGCAAGGAAGAAAGAGGTTACTGCTATCGGGAGATCATATTACTATTTTTGGGTTTCACTTTGGTGCTGATTCTATCTCTGAGGAAGTTGCGGGGTTTTCTCCATTTATGGTTTCCCCGAGGAAAAACAGTGTTCATTGTCTCTTGTGTTTGATTGTTGTGCTTGTTGTTCTCTTAGCTAAAGATCCTAATGAAATGCTAGCTTAATGTTTAAAATATAACACCCTTATGGAGAATGAAGAAATCCAATGCCAAATTCAATATTTAAACCAAAAGGGGCACATTCAACCTAGGTCCTCACCCTATGGGGGCTCAATTGTGTTGGTACAAAAGAAAAATGGGACTTGGTGACATTGTATTTACTACCAATCTATAATAAATATCGCAGTCTGGGATCGGTATCTCATTCCCCATATCAAATGCCTCCTCGAATAGCTCAAGGGGGGCAAGTATTTCAACAATATTGACCTGAAGTTTGGCTATCATCAAGTGCTAATTGAGCATACAAATGTCTAGAATATTTCCTTCAAATATCAGGAAGCCATTTTTGAGTGGTTGGTCATTCCTTTCAGTTGAATAATTCCCCAACAAACTTCATGAGGATGATGGGTGAAAATGCGAAGTTGCCATACAATGTTTTAAGAATTAGTCAAAGAGAAAATTCAAGGTCATCATAATGACAACAAAAAAATTGTAAAAATTCATAGGGATGCTCCTTGCATTGTCCTCTTCAAAAGGGTAGTTTTAATTTGTATGATAAGAGTCACATTTGAAAGAAAATGGGAGGACATAAACATGTGTCAATAAGGAACCATTTTTTAAACATATGTTATTTCGAAAAAAGTAAAAAATAGTGGTTAGGTATGAAAATACCCAACATATAGTCCATTGCAAAGTACAATCTGTGTAGATTATGAACGTACATTTGGTTTCCATAAAATGAATAACCATCTCTACAAAAAATCAAGGGCACACAGGTCACTCATTATCCAAACCTAAAAATTTAAATTATATGTCATTGGTTCCTGTCAAATTTGTCCTACTATATGTCCATAAAATAATTCATAAAAACATGAGTACGAAGCCAATATAATTCTCCAAACCTCTTGTGTTTATGTCAAGGTAAAATTCCTAAGGGGGATATGGGTTTGAAAGGGTTTAAGTTGAAAAACATAAAAATTTGGAGTTTTTGTCAAAAAATAGGCAAAAAGTGTTTACCAACTTCATGTTTTCACCCTGATGGATGAAATTCTATGACCATTCACCAATTCCTTTCTGGTCATATATCTAGATGATATCCTCTTCTATAGTAGAACATGGGAATACCAATTGCAGCATATCCACTAGGTCATCAACACCCTACGATATCACAAGTTATATGTCTATCTAGAGAGGTGCCCATTTGGAGTGGAAAGGGTTCAGTATCTAGGATACATTGTGGATGAAAATGATGTTCATGCAGATTTGACCAAGATCCAATCCATTCACGATTGACCGACCCTGACAACTCTCACAGATCTTCGCAGCTTCCTAGGCCTTGCAAACTTCTATCATAGATTTGTGTTGGGATTCTCTAATATTTCTTGATCCCATAACCAGGTGACCAAAGATGGATTTAAGTCCAAGTTCATTTAGTCCAAGCCACAACAACACATATTTACAGAGCTAAAGCAACGGTTATGTTTGGAGCCCATCCTCACCTTATCAAATCTACAAAAACCCTCTGAGATAATGACAGATGCTTAGTACTATGTCATTGGTGTGGTCCTCACTCAACATGGCCCTCCAGTGGAATATAAAAAAGATGGACTTTCATATATAGTCTGGAAGTACCCAACCTATGGCAAGGAAATGTAATCCAATGTCTAAGCCTATCGCCAATGGAAGTATTACATCCTTGGAAAAGAAACAGTTATCCATACTGATCACAAGCCCTTGCAGTTCATTCAAACCCAAGGAAAGTTACATAATGAATACCACCAAAAGTGGTCTACTTACTTGCAGCAATTCCACCTAAACATTAAATATAAGAAGGGAAACACCAATCGAGTTGTTGATTGCCTCATTCGACCTCTAGAAGCAGCATCAACAACAATGCTAAACTCTTGCGGCCACAAGACCTCTGGGTGGCCTCCACTATATAGCAGTGATATTGAGTTCGCTCCCATCTATAAATCCTTATGTGTAGGTACACCAATGGAAGACTTTCATCTTCAGGAAGGATTGTTATGCCACCTGGGCTATTTCTGTGTTCTTGTAAGCGAGCGTGCGGAGATGATTTGGGAAGCACAATACAGTAAGGTGGCATGACACTTTGACAATAAGAAGAAAGTGGTGATCTTGTAGAATTATTTTTATTGGGATAAACTTCGACAAGATATCGACTGATATATCAGATCCCACACTTCCTACACCATCGTGAAACTAGTTGTAAAAAAGGAGGGGTTGTACACCCCCTTGCTCACTCCGAATGGGCCATGGGAATCCATCTCCATGGATTTCATGCCAGGAATACCTTCAACTAAGAATGGTAATGACCGTGTGTTTATGGTCATGGATCACTTCTCTAATATGGCCATTCTAATAGCTTGCAAGAAGAGCATCCATGCCAAAGCCACTTCTAAGCTCTTCTTCGACCATGTTTGGGTTAATTTTCAGTCTCCATATACTATCATTTTAGATTGAGAGAATAGGTTCTTGATCACTTTGTTTTCTATTCTATGGTCTCTGATGTATACCAATCTCAACAAATTGACTTCCTTCTACCCCCAGACTGATGGAAAAACATAGGTAGTCAACCAGATGAATGTGCACATTCTAAACATCCCCACACATGGGATGAGATCCTTCCTTATGTTCATTGTAGCTATAATAGATCCCTTCAAATTTATACTCGTCACATCCCTTTTCATGTGTGTTAGGGTTTCCAACCACTGGCCCCAATTGATGTAGCTTTGCCCCTTGCATCCACATTGGAGGAATCTTTCCATGCTAAGGATGATGCTGATAAGGAAAACATATTTGTTGAACGAATCTAGTGCATCCTCCAATAGGTCCATGACATTTTGGAAAACACCAATACTAAGTACAAGCATTGAAATGACCAACATCGGGTTCCACACCAATTTAAGGTGAGGAATAAGTTTAGTATCATTTGTAGAAAGAGAGGATGACAGGACCCCATCGCAAGCTTTGTCCACTTCGATATGGGACATACACCATCACCAAGGTATTTGGTGATAATTCCTTCGAATTAATTATTCATCTATTCCATGGCATGGATCCTTTATTTAAAGTGGAGCTCCTTTGACCATATTTTGCCCCATTGTTAGACACCTTGAAGGTGGAAGAACAATTGACACCTACAGAGATTAATCCCAACTACATGGAACAATTAACCATTGATCATATCATGGACACAGGTTAAGGGCACCCACAAATAGAAGATCCAACGATATGGAGTTGTCAAAACATGGAAGCTCCACCACTAAGGCAAGTGGCTCCCTAGAAGGAAAGTTTAGCATAATTTTCCCCATTTGATGGGGGAAATCAACACAATGGAGATAATTCCTTCCTAAGGCGTGGTGAGGGCTGATTAAGATGGGTATAGGTGACTACCCACCTATTCCACTGGCTTAAAATAGTTTTCCATTTTGGCAATTTTCTTGTAATTTTCTACGGTTTTTTGGGTCCCAAACTTCCGGGGTCATTTTGAGGCCCTAAACGATTTTTTTTTTCTATTTGGGATACCTACAGGCTAGCATTGACATGCATTTGGCCCCAAATTAAAGTTTTAAATATCGGATAGACCTTTCCAATAGGATATTGATCGCCCTAAACGAATATCGTATGCAAAAGTTATGGGCTTGAGAAGTTAATTGTTCAACTGACCACCTTGGGACCACAAACTTTATGACAATTCATCTCCTACAATTAGGTTTAGGGTTTTTTCCTCTCCAAGGATTTATGATAAAATACCCTTCGGCCTCCTTTTTTTATTTAGCTTGTCGCAAGTGAGTGTAGCCACCACATATCTTCTCAGCGATATAGCTACCACCATTCTAACCGTTGCTTTTGTTTTACAATTTGTTATGTTTCATTCATTTAATATAATATGAGTTTATTGTATTACTATGTCTATCGCAATATATTCATGTATGTGAATATATATATGCTCTTTCATTTCATTCTAACATAAATCCAGATAAATAATAGAAACAATAAAAGGTATGATGTACAAACCTCAACATGCATTTTTTGGTTTTCTTTGTCCTCTAAATATGGGTCTCTATCTAGTTTGCATCGTAGCTATGATTTCAAATACATAATATCTCCACACAAGATAACATGGTTGATGGAATCAATTATATAGTGGTGTCCATATACATGGATGTTTTGTCCAACAATTTTCTCCTTATAGAATCCAAAGTATTAATGAGCTATATACTGTGTTTTTCTCTTGATTGATTCACAATTTAATACAAATATTTCAATATAAGAATTTTCAAATATGGATGTTAATTTCATGAAAGTACATCAAGTTCCAAAGTGGGAACCATTTTATCTCTTTTATACCAAAAAAATGTAGATAACATCAAACTCTATGTTAGAAGTGTAGTGATTATAGACATCTATGAAGGGTTGATCCCTTAATATCTTAGCTTTGTCAAGGGTGTTATGGGTTCTAAGAACCTTCTTTTGAATATTTCTTGCTAGACACTCCAACAAAACAAAATATTGAATATTATTAGGAAGAACTTTGTGAAGTAGTGCGTAGAGTTGTTCTTTTAAATGCCACACCTCTTCATCTTGAACCCCCCTATTTTTGAGCTCTCCCCTTTTAAAATTTGCCATGGTATATTCTAACTAGAAGGGAAATTCAAAGGTTTTCAGGAAGAGATAAAGTTACTAAATTTCTACAATACCTATAAATACAGGAGTATTTTTTGGGAAAAGGTTGAGTCTAATTCACTTGTTAATGGCCAAATCTTGATCATTGTTGATGATATTAACATAACCTTACATTCTTATGAGAGTTGGGGTGTGCATTCCTATGTGGATATTGTATCTATGTATTTCTATAACCTTTTTTAGAGGTTCAATCTAGTGGATGTTGTCCCTCGAAAACTATGTCATACTTGAAAAATTATCAGGTGAGGGGTGGATGGTATTAGTAAAAGGCTTGATAGATTCTTGATGTCTAATTCCTTACCAGGATCTTGTTCGAGATATAGATCCTAGACTATACATTCTAATATTTCTGATCACAATCTCATCTCTTTGCAACTAGATGGTGACTATGTTTCTTCAAAGATCTTGTTTAAGTTTAATTAAACATGGCTTAAAGAGGAATATTTTGATTCATTTGAAAGAGATTCTTGGGTCAATATGGATCTTCCTGATGGCTTGGATGATAGTATATAAATATTTTATTTTAATGTTAAAATAATGAAGAGTATTGTTGTTAAGTGGATTAGGCTTAAGGCGAAATAGTAAAAAAAGACTCTCTGTGAAATTGAAGAAAATATCAACAATATCCTTGTTGGAAATATTTGAAGTCTATTATACTTGATTTTTAGAGAGAAAAGGATCATCTGTTGAAATTAGATAAAGACGCTTGGGATTTAAAAATAAATGTTTTTTGGATTGCTCTAGGTGATAAGAATTCCAATTTTTTTCACAGATATGAAAGCTACAAGAAAATCCTTAATTATATTTGGGATATCAAGAATGATAAGGGGAATTGGGTATTTTTTCAATGTGATATTGAGAAAGCTTGTCTTTTGTTGAATTTTCTAGCAATCATTTTAAGGGTTCTGGACTGACAGATATTGGTGCTCAAATCAAGGTCGTTAGACACTACCCATCATTTTCCTCCAGAGAGGAAGGTATACATATTGGAAAACTAGTTACTAATGAGGAAGGGCAAAGTGTTTTATATAAGTTTTCCAAAGATAATATATCTAGGTTATATGGATAGCCAATTAAATTTTTTTCCACTTTTCTCAATATCATGGGAGGTGAAATTTTAGCAGTAGTTGAGATGTCCATATCTTAAGGGTACTATATGTCAAGTGCACTAAACTCTTCTTTTATTTATCTTATTCCCAAGGAAGATAAATCTCACCCTTTTTATGATTTTATACCCATTTCTCTATTTAACTTGGTTTATAAGTTGGTGACAAAAATAATTGGTAGTATAGCTAAGCCTAAATTGTCTAAAGTTGTTTCCAAACAACAATTTGGTTTTCTTACCAACAAAGAAAATTTGGATTCAATAGGGGTATCTCAATAGTGCCTTGATTATGTGAAGGTTTAAAATATTAACTCTTTAATCCTAAAAATGGACCTTTCCAAATCCTATGACAAATATCACTAGGTATTCCTTAGGCTTATCCTCTTGTATATTGGGCTTCCTTTGGAGGTTACAAATTGGATTCTACCATGTGTTTGTTTAGCCATATTTTTTTTGCTTGTCAATGGTTCCCCTAATAGTTTTTTTTGTAGTTCCATAGGTCTTAGACAAGGTTCTCCCCTATGTCCCTTTCTCTTTTTATTGATTATTGAAGCCCTTAGCATGATGATTGCTGATGAAAAATTAAAGGGGAGATTATTTGGCATAAAAATATCATCTTATTTACATATCACTCATCTGTTATTTGTTGATCACATGGTTTTATTTCAAAATGTTCTTTGGATGAATGGAGTATTTTTTATGAGATTATATATGTGTTCAGTTCAGTAACATGAATGGATATGAGGTTGGAAAAGTCTACTTTTTATCAAAATAGAGTCAATGGAGATATCTTATCTTAGAGCTATATTCATATTTTCCTTTCAAATTGGAAAGTATTGATTTTGGGTTTTAATACCTTGAATATTTGTCAAAGCCAAATAATTACATGAGTGAATATTGGATGTGGTTGGTGAAGAAAATTGATAAAAGAATAGGTAATTAATCTTATAAATTTGTATCCTTGACAGGTAGACTTACCTTGCTTCGTGCATTGTTAATGGGTATACTGGTTTATTGGTTTTCTCTAGTTAAGGTTCCAAAAGCTATCATCAATATCAACAAGAAAAATATGTTCCATTTTTTTGTGGGGAGGATTCAGAAAGGAGCATAAGTTTCATTTGGATTCTTGGGAGAGAGTGGATTTGATTAAATCCTTGGATGGTTGGGATATAAACATTTGAAATGGTTCAATATGCATATTTGTATGAGAAGAATGTGGCGTGGTCTTTTTGATGGTGGATTATGGGGTAAGGTACTCAAGGATAAATATCTTAGGGGTAATTCCATCCTACATTTGTTCAAATTTGCTGAAAATCTATCATTGCGGTGTTGATTATATGGAATGGATTCATTAGGATTTTTCATTGGATTATCAATTGGGTTTATTTGAACATTGTCAATGGTAAAATAATGTTGATTGGTATTTCCCATTGTTATCTCCTAAATAAAATTTTCAATAAGTTCACTCAACAATTTATTTTTTGATCAGTGATGAAGGTTTCAGGTCATATTATGAAAGATATTGGGATTAATAACAAGGTTGGGATATTTGATGTTCTATGTTTTAAGAAAATTTGAAAGTTTTAGCTTTCAGTGGCTTAGGTGAGTTTTTCAACAACTCATTAGCCACCGAAAAGCTCACCTTTTGGCAGCTAACAATTTTTAATGCAGGACGATGTTAACCACCGAAAGCCTGTTGATGAGGTTTTTTATAATTTTGGGAAAAGGGACTTTCGGTGGCTTAGGAAAACTTACCAATAGTTCATTAGCCACAGAAAAGCCTTGGTTTCGGCGGTTTAGCAATGGATCTAGGAACACAGTAAACCACCAAAAGCACGTTGAATTTCATTTTAATAAATTATGGGAATGAGACTTTCGGTGGCTTAGGAGAACATGGCAGCAGTTCATTAGCCACCAAAAGCCTATTTTTCGGCAGTTAACGAATTAAACCCTAGATTCTCTTAGGCATTGAAAGTGGCATTTTACCATGAAAAGTCATTTTTTAAATAACGATTCCGAGCGACTGGAGAATAATTTTGAAAAACGCTCAGAGGTTTTTGTTCCTAACATGTCATAGAACAATAAACTCTCTCATTTTTCCTACAAGTATTTCATATTGGGAGAATTGAATCCATCTCTGAGGCCTAATTTTCAGATCTCATAATTTCCCTGTTTTACACATGTTTTTGAAATATAGATCTCAGGAAAATAAAATGAATTTCAAAAACCTGAGAGAGTTTTTTGCTCACAACAAACCAATATACAAAAATCTCTCTTGGTTTAGACATAGGTGTCACAAATTTGAAGGAAACCATCCATCTCTGAGCCCCATTTTTCAGTAGTTTGGCCAAAATTTTAGAGCAAAAGATGACTTGTCAGTCCTCCAGGTGGCATTTTTCTCCTCATCTATCAGTCCATGAAGATTTTCTGCAGATGTTGAAGAGTTAAAAGTAAACCTAGGTCCCATAAAATCAACCAGCTATTGAGGAAAGGATATGAACTAGAGGTCAAACCCTAAATCTCAAACTCACCAAAATATGAAAACCCTAGCAGAAGTGGCAATAAGTATCTTTGGCCCAGAAGCAGCCTTTGAGACCACTGTTAATCCAAACTATAGGCAGGTTGCAGATACATCAAAGGGACAACACCAAAACCTCTAAAATAGCAAGGCAAAGAAGTATGCAAACCCTAAAACACATCTTGTATTGGAAACCTCATCAGAGGCAACAATAATCTTTTAGGACCTGGAGATAGCCCATGATGTTGCTGATATTCCAAATCTTTTGCAGGTTGAAGAAGTACTAGAAGTTCAGAATTAAATTTGTAAAAGGTTAAGTAAAAGATTAATTAAATTTTGCAGAAATAGAGTTTTCGGTGGCTTACGCGAACGCAGTAGCTGTTCATTAGCCATTGAAAGCAGTGCTTTCGGTAGCTAATAGACCCAAAATTTTGATTCCTTAATCACCGAAAGCAAAAAGAGGCACAAAAAGATATTTTGGTACAAAATACCAGTTTGGAAAAATATAACTATCTTAGGGATGAAGTGTAAAGTTGAAATTTGCCGAAGAACACCATCAGAGAAGGTCTGTTCTAGTTTTGCAGATACATCAAGGAGGAACGGGTCACAAACCCTACCTGTTTTAACCAATAGTAGCTTATCTATCAGAGGATAGGTTACAGTTTTACTCCAATACTCACTGCAGTCATCAAAAAGTCCAAGAAGTGAACAAGTGTTACAGTTAGATAGACTAGTATTTAAATTAGGGTTTCCAACCTAATTTTGCAAAAAACAATTATTTTATCTATTTTTAGTAAAACACATCCAACTTTTCAGGATCTGAATATTTTTGTAAATTCTATAAAGCCTAAGACTTATTTTGAAGCAAGGGTTCGACTTTGGGGACCTTTTGCCCATTATTATTATCAAGCTTCTCATATTACTCATGACCTAATATAAGCTATTTTTCTATCATATGTTCAGCTTCCATTTCTTTTCTGTTTTTTGCTTAGGCTTGAATTTTTTGTTCAGGTTTATTCATGTTATTTGATGTCTGATAGCTATCATCCTATCTACATGTAGATGATTTGAATTGCAAGTAATTTCCTTGTTATGATTAGCCATTTATATATAACTGTTTTGTGTATGAATTTGCCAGCATAATAAGTTCTCCATCTTTCACCCTATTATCAAACCTCTGAACAGTGTAAGTTAGAAGCCTTATCTCTGATTGAGTTTCATGCATGTCTTGAGAGTGTAAGGTCCTGTAGGTCACGTGACTTGATTCAGTTAGAAAAACCGTAAAAAACATTTAAGTTACCAAGAATCCTCGAGCTACAACCTAGAGGAGTTTCCTGGAGTGATAACACCCATTTTATTGGTGATAATGGAAATTATTTGTTGTCTCAACCTATCTTGGACTATTTGGAAATTTGTTTGTTTGTCACTCTTGATCATATTTGAAGACCGCAGTGGTTAAGTAAAATTGGATGTTACTTGTTTAAATATCAATATTTAGGCAAGCAAGGTAATTACACAGTTGAATGGGACAATTATATTATATTCATGAATATAGATGGTATCATATTAAGTCAAGCAACTAAAAACTGATGCGGTGTTGGAACACAAATTCAGAGAAAATTAGTGCATAAGGTGTTTATGACTCAATTGTTGCTTCTTAGGGTTTGTCTAATAGAAAATGGTGGTATGGTAAATTCTGGAAGTGGTATCTCCCCATCAAACTTAAGTGTTTCTTCTAGTTATGTTTATAAAATTGTATGTTGGCTTGGGACAATTTGATTCATCGGGGTTGGCATGGTCCTAATTGTTGTGCATTATGCAAGCAAGACTATGAATTAGTTGGTCATGTGAATTAGGATACTTTCTTCTAGTTTTACCTACTTTTTTTTCGAAGATATTTTAAATCTAAGGGGGGATTTATAATCCTAGGTGAATAAGATTCTTTCTATGTATAACCTATATTTGCATAAAATTAGAATAATGTTGTTAGTATTGTCTACAAGGATAATTGATCTAGATGCGTATAGGTGGCCACCTGCCTATTCTAACGGATCAAAATAGTTCTCCATTTTGGCAATTTTTTTGTAATTTTCTACGGTTTTTTAGGTTTAGGGTTTATGCCTCTCCAAGGATTTATGATAAAAGGCGATTATAATTCATTTTGTATTCATCTTGTCACGAGTGAGTGTAGCCACCAAATCTCTTCTTAGAGATACAAATACTACCATTCTAGTTGCTTTTTTTTTTACAGTTTGTTCTGTTTCATTCATTTAATAGAATCTGAGTTTATTGCATCACAATGTCTATCACCATATATCTACTTATGTGAATACGTTTATGCTCTTTCATTTCGTTCTAACATAAATATGGATCAATGGTATCATAGCCTTCTACTCTTGTGGTTTCTTAGTGCATGTCCCTAACGATATCTAAATATCGAGAGTTGGATCTCAAACTAGTTGATGAGCTTGGGGAAAATACCCCTCATCATCCCAAGTAGCCTCACATGGCGGGAGAAAAAAAGAGAGTTGATGGAGCATGATATCTTATTAAACTGTTGCACGAGGAATTTCACACGCATCAAAGGAAAGAGCTAATGGATAGCTTCACCCATATCATTCGAAAAATGTGGACGGCATCGGATTTTCCTTCAACGAGTAGTCATTTTGGGGGTGTGACTCCCTTCAAGGTAGAAGTTAACTTTGACATCGCTTTATTTGAAATAAATATAGGTGCAGAAGCTTTGGAAAAATGGTTGAGTTTGTTAGAGGGTTATTTCTATGTTCAAAATTTTTCCGATAGTGAAAAGATCACCTTCGCGCTCCTTAAGTCCCTCCACCATATCAAACATTGGTGGGACGAGTACTACAAGAGGCATGCGAGGGATGAATCTGAAATATTCAATACAAAACCCACTTGGGAATCTTTTGTTGATCTTGTCAAAAAGGAATTATACCCTGTCATAAACTATGATGACCAATACACCTGGTGGATGACATTGCACTAGGAAAGAGACCAAACGTTGTTGGAATATACCTATATATTCCATACCTCATTCTTAAAGTTGGGTATTAGAGACTCTGAATGGAACTTTTTTCTAAAGTATTGTAGTGGATTACATAGGCACATTTAGTTGGAGATGTATTTCCTTAACATATCCTCACTAGGAGCATCTGATCGATGCCGTCAAGATCGAGCAAACGTTTAAGAAAAAGAATAAGTAGGATCTTGGGTCTGCAAATCAACAACAGAAACTAGGAAAAAGTGGACCTAATTAATATCCCAAAGGATAGAGCAAGGATGGTCAAAGTCCTAAAAACTAGTCCAAGCTGTAAGAAAATAAAGGTAATGTGAAATCGAAGAAGGACAATGACAAGTGGTGCGATTTCCACAAAATACCTTGACACAACATTGATGAATGCTACTCAAAACAATCATTGTTGGTCGAGACAAAATCCCCAGATCTAGAATCTAACTCAGACATTGATGCAAATAAAGAAAGGAGAAATGAGATCAGTGAAGCGAAACTAGTGCCACCATCACAGCCACAAATATCCAACCAAAAGAGTTAGAGGAGCCAGATGAAGGGGAGCACCACTTCCATTCACAATTATGGATGCAGGGAGATTTGTTACATTTCATTGTTGGAAGTGGTAGTCAGAAAAACCTCATCTTAGTCGATGTCGTCAAAATATTGAATCTTTCGATGATTCCACATCCCCAAACTTACAACATTGTTTGGTAGAGTCAGGGATGAGACATCATTGTCAGTCAACATTGCCACCTCTCCTATGGTATCAATCCCTTCAAAGATGAGGAAATGTGTGATGTTTCCCTTATTGATGTTTGTGTTGTTATTTTAGGACAACCATATTTGTGGAAATGTCATGTTGTGTATGATTTTAGACCTCATAGTGTCATTATTACTTTGGGAAAGAAACTCTGCAGTATACTAAAGACACTTCCTTCTATTGCAGTGTCTCTCATCACAACAAAGCATTGCAGGAAGGTAATCTCCCAAACAGGTAAATGTGTACTCTATATGGTTTGTTCTAAGGGTGAACAAAATATCACAACAACATCCACCACCTCGACCTAGAACCCCTTTACATGAAAAAAAAAGGTGGACAAGATTGTGGAAGCATATAAATACATCTTCACCACACATGTTAGGGTTCCAGTACATTTATAAGTCAAGCATTCCATTGATTTGATCCTTGATGCACCTTTACCTAATGGGCTAGTATATAGGCGTTCCCTTTGTTGATGTAATTGTAACTTTAGAATGTATTCACTTGTATTTCTTATGTATTGTAACTAGATGTTTATTCTGGGAGGTATTTGTAATGTACTTGAGTCATGTCATACCCCGATGTTCCTCTCGAGAAGTTTATATAATGTAAACAAGTCATGTCAAGTCAAGGTGGTTAACTCTCCTATTGTCTAAGGGTTAATGTCCCCGCAGTTCCGGGGAACTAGGGTTATTAGACTCACCTAGTGAAGTCAGACCTAGTTGGGTTTAGTCAAGTTGGGAATTAGTATAAATAGAGATATAGCCTCTATATTTATCACACACTCACTGACACTCAGTTGTAGCGCATAGCTAAGGAAGAGAAAGACACTGGGGTAAGGAAGAAAGAGGTTAATGTTGTTGAGAGATCATCTTACTATTTTTTGGTTTCACTTTGGTGCTGATTCTATCTCTAAGGAAGTTGCGGTGTTTTCTCCATTTATGGTTTCCCTGAAGAAAAACACTATGTTCATTGTCTCTTGTGTTTGATTGTTGTGCTTGTTGTTCTCTCAGTTAAAGATCCTAATGAAATGCTAGCTTAATGTTCAAAATCTAACATGGAATCAAAGCTAACCTAAGAAGAAGACACTATGCAGCTACAGGAACTAGGGATTCCTATTTTGTGGATCTCTCTCCATATATTTTCAACAAACGTAGGGTGGAATAACTCTCCTCCCTAGGGCGCATCTTTCTGTTGAAGCACAATCCAATTTTGAGGTTTTTCAGTTTTGGACCCGACATTACTGCCAAAAATTAGGGCTTTTCATAGAAGAGGAATTTTTCAGTGAGCCCAAGCCTGGATTGATCTCCTCCCCAAAATCGAAGTTAGGGATCAAATTCAAAGCATTTGGTTGGACAAAACTTTGGAAAAACAAAACCCTAATCTGCTCCTAAACCAACACTGCATGATTTCAGCTCCAAATCCATATTTGACATCTTGACCTGGTAAGATCTAAATCTTTTGTATTTCCATTTGAGTTTCTCAGTTAAGATCTCTCATCATACCAATCTTGATGAAAAGCTTTAGGGATCTGATAACTTCCGAGTGTGGAATTATAGGATCTCCCCGGTCTAGGAAGAAAATGAGTTGGACTCCTACATTCATGAGGAGGTTCCAGTTCTAGAGGGAGATGAGGCCAAGACCTTACATAAGAAGAAGTTGGTGATGGTAGAGAGGATCATTGCAGATTCTATCAAGGATCACCTCATTCCATAGGTGTCCTCCCTCAAGACACCTAAAGCCATGTTTGATGCCCTAACCAAACTATTTGAAGGGAAGAACATCAATTGGAAGATGACTCTAAGGAACCAGTTGAAGAATGTCAAGATCCAGAATGAGAAGACCATCGAGTCATACTTCACAAGGGTCTCCCAGATCAAAGAATAGTTGGAAGCAATAGATGAAGAAATGGAGAATGCAGAAATTGTGATGATAACATTGAATGGCCTCCCTAGGTCATGGGATTCTTTCATCCAACGAATTTGTGCTATGAAGAAGTTAGTCAAGGTCAGTAGAGTGTGGGAAGAATTTTCTCAAGAAGAATCTCGGATAGCAGCTTGAGAAGAAAAGATGGGAAGTGAAGATCAAGCTCTCACAGTACACTCTTAGAAAGGAAGAAGGGAAAATCACCATCACCAAGGTAAGCATTCTCATCAGAAAAACAATCCTGTAAGAAGGGATTCATCTAGACTCAGATGTTATACATGCAATGAATTAGGACACTTTTCTAGAAATTGTCCCATGAATAAGAATGGATCAAAGAAGAAGAATAACTCCAAAATAAGACATCATGCTCACACTGTTGATGATGATGATCCTTCAAGGAAGAGGTTAAAACAAGAAAGTTAAGACTCTTCAAGTGAAGATGAATATGTTCTGATCTCCGCTCTGATGAGAACTGTCACTCATGGAAGCAAGGATTGGCTTATTGACAGTGGGGCTTCCAAGCACATGACAGGCTTCAAGGAATCCTTTGAGAAACTATCCAAACATAATTCACCCCATAAGGTGAAGCTTGGGGATGACTACCAATATCCCATAAAAGGTAGTGGTGAATCCTCCTACAAGCTAGACTCTGAAAAGTCTATAAAAATGAAGGATATCTTATTTGTACCAGGACTGAAGAAGAATCTTCTATCCATATCCACATTTAATGCAAAAGACATGAGGGTTGCATTTGTAGATGGCCAAGTCCTCATGTGGCCAAGAGGAAAGACTATTGATGATGCAATAGTGATTGCAGAACAAGATGGAGTTTTATACAAGTTGAAGGGCCATCTAGAAAAAGCTATGGTCCATGACACAGTAGAGCCAAATTAAATTTGGCACAGCAGGCTTGCACATGTGCATTACAGAGCACTACCACTTGCAAGCAAAGTTGTTGAAGGTCTTCCATAAATTCAGGAAAAACATGAAGGGGTCTACAAAGGATGTGCTAAAGGAAAGAATACAAAGAAGACATTTCCAAGTAGCGAGAGCAAGGAAAAATGAATCTTGGAAATCATTCACTCTGATGTATGCGGACCAATGTCATCAAGTTCACTAAGCGGGTATGTATACTATGTTTCTTTCATTGATGACTTTTCTAGGAAGACATGGATTTACTTCATGAAGAACAAAGATGATTTTTTCAGCAAGTTCAAGGAATTCAAAGCCTTGATCAAGAACCACACAAAAAATAAGATCAAGACTTTTCGATCAGATAATGGTGGAGAATTCACATCAAATGAATTCAAAGACTTATGCAAAGAATCAGGGATTAAGAGGGAGTTGTCCACTCCTTACAATCCATAATAGAATGGGGTTGCAGAAAGGAATAATAGAAATATCATGGAAGCTGCAAGAGCGATGCTTCATGATCAGGATCTTCCTATGCATCTATGGGAAAAAGCTGCTACAACAGCGGTGTATGTACCACATAGAGTACTCGAGAACAAGACTCCTGAAGAAGTATTCTACGGAAAGAAACCAGAAGTCAACCATCTCAGAATATTCTATTGTCTAGTGTACATACACATTCCAAAAGAAAAGAGAACAAAACTAGATCATTCAGGAAAGAAGGGTATATTTGTGGGATACTTTGAAAGCTTGAAGGGTCACAGAATATACTTCCCAGGATACAAGAAGATTGACATCAACAGGGATGTAACATTTGATGAAGAAAAAACTTACAACAAATCCAGAAAGAGACCTATTAAAGAGATTGAAGAAGCAGAAGCACCCAAAATTCATGATACAACCATGAATGAAGAAGCTCAAGAAGAAGATCGAGAATTTGAAGAACCAGAAAGACCTGTAGATCCACCTCAGGAGAAGAATCCTCACAAGAGGAAACCTACTTGGGTTAGAGAAATTATCCAAGGTGAGGAAAGATATGGGGTCCCATAAGATAATCACAGAGAAAGAAAGAGAACCAGACCCTGCTCCAGATATGTAGCCTTACTATGTGATGTTATCAATAAAGAACCTTCCAACTATGAAGAAGCGGTTGAACAAAAAGAATGGAAGGATTCTATGATCGAAGAGTATCAATCGATCATGAAGAATGATGTTTGGGATGTTGTCCCAAGACTAGAAGGGAAGTTGGTTGTAAATTCCAAATGGATCTACAATATCAAGCATGTTGTAGATGGTAGTATAGAGAAATATAAGGAAATATTTGTGGCTCGTGGTTTCTCCCAGAAAGAAGGAATAGATTATGAAGAAACCTTTGCACCTGTAGCCAAATACACTTCCATCAAATGGAAGATACACCAAATGGATGTCAATACTGCTTTCTTGAATGGTGTAGTGGAAGAGGAAGTGTATGTAGAACAACCACTCAGTTTTGAGACATATGACAGGGAGTCTCATGTGTGCAGATTGAAGAAATCCCTGTACAATTTGAAACAGGCACCTAGGACATCGTACGGCAGAATTGACAGCTTTCTATCCAGTTTAGGCCTTACCAAGAGTAAAGAAGATTCCAACCTTTACTACAAGGTTGAAGGTGGAAACGCAGTGATGCTCCTACTATATGTAGATGATCTATTTGTAACACGTATGGATGGGTTGATTGCTGATACGAAGAGAAAGCTTGCTGCCAAGTTCGAAATGAACAAATTGGGTATGATGCATTAGTTTCTAGGTATGGAGGTGTGGCAGAATGTGGATGGAATCTCCCTTAGACAAGGGAAGTATGCAGTAGAGATCCTGAAGAGGTTTGGGATGATGGACTGCAAGTCCATGACCACACCTATGGCATCGAACTTGAAGCTATTGAGTGATGCTTCATCAGAAGCGGTTGATGCTACGATGTATCGTCAGATGATTGGGTCCTTGATGTACCTGACGAAAATGAGACCAGACATTTGCTTTGCTATGAACACCTTGAGCCAGTTCTTGATATATCTGAGACATGTTCACTTGATTGTTGCAAATCATATTCTGAGGTACCTGAGGGGTACAATTGATTATGGGCTCATACGAGGTGAATCAGAAGATTAACCTGGAGGGTTATGTTGATTTAGATTGGGCAGGTAGTGCCATCGATAGGAAAATCACTTCAGGTTGTTTCTTTAGTATGGGATTAGGTGTGATCTCTTGGTTTAGAAGGAAGCAATCCTGTGTGGAACTGAGTACAGCTGAAGCAGAGTATGTCGCAGCTTGTTCAGCTAGTTGTGAGGTAGTATGGCTCCGGAAGTTACTGTCTGATTTATTTGATCTCTAGATGGATGCTACTTGTATACATTGTGACAACTAGAGTTGCGTGAAGTTGTCAAAGAATCTAGTGTTCCATGACAAGTCGAATTGTATCGAGATCAAGTATCACTATATCAGGGATATGGTGCAGAGGGGAGCAGTGAAGCTCCAGTATGTTGCGACAGAGGAACAAATAGCTGATGTATTGATGAAGCCATTGGCTAGGGTGAAGTTCAAGTACTTCAGGGAGAAGCTTGGTGTTCTCCAGATAGAGGTTTCCTCCAAGGGAAAATGATGAGACCCATATCCATTTTGACATGGTGAGAGGATTGGTTCCTTCCATGGTCAGATGTAAGGGCTGAGCCATTTTGTCATGGTGAGAGGATTGGTTCCTTCCATGTTAGATGTGAGTGCTGAGCCATTCTAATGTGACTATAGGATTGGTTCCTACATGATCATAAGTAAGCATTGAATGCCATTCTGGGAATGGAAGCACCTGGTCAGTTATTAGGTAGCTCAGTCTAGGATTGGGAGCCTTTTTGATAATACTATAGGATTGGTTCATACATGATCAGATGTGAGTGCACGCCTTTTCGATCATTGGTTGAATGGATGTAAGTGCAGAGCCCTTTCGGCATGAAGGATTGGTTCCTTGCATGGTTGAATATAAGTTATGAGACTTTCTGACATTGGTTGTTAGATGTAAGTGCAGAGCCTTTTGGCATGGAGGATTGGTTCCTCGCATGGCCAAGTGTAAGTTCCGATCATTGGTTGAACGGATGTGAGTGTTGGGACTTTCTAAGAGGGTTGTGGGAGGTGTTACCACTTGGTCAAATGTGAGTGATGGGAATTTACTTTCTGATATGATTATAGGATTGGTTCCTACATGATCAGATATAAGTATTGGGTGGGCCATTCTGACTTAAGGTCAGATATAAGTGTTGTAAAAGACCTGCACGGAGGGTAGGCCTACAACAAACATGAAAAAGGGCTGGCTCTGTAGAACTTCCTGTGACGAGAAGAATTATGAGATAGCACCTGTGAAGATTTAGTGTTGATGATCCAGTAGAGATGATCCAGATCAAGGGATGATCCAGATCCAGATGATCCAGATTGAGGGATGAGCCAGATCTAGAGATGATCCAGATCGAGGGATGATCCAGATCTAGTGACGATGATCCAGATGAAGATGACTTGAAGATGAATATGACTTGAAGATAGAGATGACTTGAAGGTGAAGACGACAAATACTCAATGATGATCTAGATGATATAGAGAAGAATACTTTTGCTGTTAAATTGTGTCAAGAGAATACCTTCCTAGTTAAGAGGGAGTGTTGATGTAATTGTAACTTCAGAATGTATTCACTTGTATTTCTTATGTATTGTAACCCGATGTTTATTACAGGATTTATTTGTAATGTACGTGAGTCATGTCATACCCCGATGTTCCTATCGGGAAGTTTCTATAATGTAAACAAGTCATGTCAAGTAAAGGTGGTTAACTCTCCTATTGTCTAAGGGTTAAAGACCTCGTAGTTCCGGGGCACTAGGGTTATTAGACTCACCTAGTGAAGTCGTCCCTAGTTGGGTTTAGTCAAGTCAGGAATTAGTATAAATAGAGAGCTAGCCTATATTTATCACACACTCACTCACACTCAGTTGTAGCGCATAGCTGAGGAAGAGAAAGACACTGGGGAAAGGGAGAAAGAGGTTACTGCTATCGGGAGATCATATTACTGTTTTTGGGTTTCACTTTGGTGCTAATTCTATCTTTGAGGAAGTTGCGGGGTTTTCTCCATTTATGGTTTCCCCGAGGAAAAACACTGTGTTCATTGTCTCTTGTGTTTGATTGTTGTGCTTGTTGTTCTCTCAGCCAAAGATCCTAATGAAATGCTAGCTTAATGTTTAAAATATAACACCCTTATGGAGAATGAAGAAATCAAATTCCAAATTCAATATTTAAACCAAAAGGGGCGCATTCAACCTAGGTCCTCACCCTATGGGGGCCCAATTGTGTTGGTACAAAAGAAATATGGGACTTGGTGACATTGTATTTACTACCAATCTATAAGAAATATCACATTTTGGGATCGGTATCTCATTCCCCATATCAAATACCTCCTCGAATAGCTCAAGGGGGGCAAGTATTTCAACAAGATTGACCTGAAGTTTGGCTATCATCAAGTGCTAATTGAGCATACAAATGTCTAGAATATTTCCTTCAAATATCAGGAAGCCATTTTTGAGTGGTTGGTCATGCCTTTCAGTTGAATAATTCCCCAACAAACTTCATGAGGATGATGGGTGAAAATGCGAAGTCGCCATACAATGTTTTAAGAATTAGTCAAAGAGAAATTCAAGATCATCATAATGACAACAAAAAAATTGTAAAAATTCATAGGGTTTCTCCTTGCATTGTCCTCTTCAAAAGGGTAGTTTTAATTCGTATGATAAGAGTCACATTTGAAAGAAAATGGGAGGACATAAACATGTGTCAATAAGGAACCATTTTTTAAACATATGTTATTTCGAAAAATAATAAAAAATAGTGGTTAGGTATGAAAATACCCAACATATAGTCCATTGAAAAGTACAATATGTGTAGATTATGAACGTACATTTGGTTTCCGTAAAATGATTAACCATCTCTACAAAAAATGAAGGGCACACAGGTCACTCATTATCCAAACCTAAAAATTTAAAGTATATGTCGTTGGTTCCTGTCAAATTTTTCCTACTATATGTCCATAAAATAATTCATAAAAACATGAGTACGAAGCCAATATAATTCTCCAAACCTCTTGTGTTTATGTCAAGGTAAAATTCCTAAGGGGGATATGGGTTTGAAAGGGTTTAAGTTGAAAAACATAAAAATTTGGAGTTTTTGTCAAAAAATAGGCAAAAAGTGTTTACCAACTTCATGTTTTCACCCTGATGGATGAAATTCTATGACCATTCACCAATTCCTTTCTGGTCATATATCTAGATGATATCCTCTTCTATAGTAGAACATGGGAATACCATTTGCATCATATCCACTAGGTCATCAACACCCTATGATATCACAAGTTATATGTCTATCTAGAGAGGTTCCCATTTGGAGTGGAAAGGGTTCAGTATCTGGGATACATTATGGATGAAAATGATGTTCATGCAGATTTGACCAAGATCCAAGCCATTCGTGATTGACCAACCTCGACGACTATCATAGATCTTCGCAGCTTGCTAGTCCTTGCAAACTTCTATCATAGATTTGTGTTGGGATTCTCTAATATTTCTTGATCCCATAACCAGGTGACCAAAGATGGATTTAAGTCCAAGTTCATTTATTCCAAGCCACAACAACACATATTTATGGAGCTGAAGCAACGGTTATGTTTGGAGCCCATCCTCACCTTATCAAATCTACAAAAACCCTCTAATATTGTGACATATGCTTAGTACTATGTCATTGGTGTGGTCCTCACTCAACATGGCCCTCCAGTGGCATATCACAAACATGGACTTTCATATATAGTCTGGAAGTACCCCACCTATGGCAAGGAAATGTAATCCAATGTCTAAGCCTATCGCTAATGGAAGTATTACATCCTTGGAAAAGAAACAGTTATCCATACTGATCACAAGCCCTTGTAGTTCATTCAAACCCAAGGAAAGTTACAGAATGAATACCACCAAAAGTGGTCTACTTACTTGCAGCAGTTCCACCTGAACATTAAATATAAGAAGGGAAACACCAATCGAGTTGTTTATTGCCTCACTCGACCTCTAGTAGCAGCATCAACAACAATGCTAAACTCTTGCGGCCACAATACCTCTAGGAGGCCTCCACTATATAATAGTGATATTGAGTTTGCTCCCATCTATAAATCCTTATGTGTAGGTACAGTAGTGGAATACTTTCATCTTTAGGAAGGATTGTTATGCCACTTGGGCTATCTCTGTGTTCTTGTAAGCGAGCGTGCGGAGATGATTTGGGAAGCACATTAGAGTAAGGTGGCATGACACTTTGACATTAAGAAGAAAGTGGTGATCTTGTAGAATTATTTTTATTGGGATAAAATTCGACAAGACATCGATTGATATATCAGATCCCACACTTCCTACACCATCGTGAAACTAGTTGTAAAAAAGGAGGGGTTGTACACCCCCTTGCTAACTCCGAATGGGCCATGGGAATCCATCTCCATGGATTGCATGCCAGGACTACCTTCAGCTAAGAATGGTGATGAACTTGTGTTTATGGTCATGGATCACTTCTCTAATATGGCCATTCTGATAGCTTGCAAGAAGAGCATCGATGCCAAAGCCACTTCTAAGCTCTTCTTCGAGCATGCTTGGGTTAATTTTCAGTCTCCATATACTATCATTTCAGATTGAGAGAATAGGTTCTTGATCACTTTTTTGTCTATTATATGGTCTCTGATGTATACCAACCTCACCAAATTGACTTCCTTCTACCCCCAGACCGATGGAAAAACATAGGTACTCAACCAGATGAATGTGCACATTCTAAGAATGTACAATTCTAAACATCCCCACACATGGGATGATATCCTTCCTTATGTTCATCGTAGCTATAATATATCCCTTCAAATATCTACTCATCACATCCCTTTTCATGTGTGTCAGGGTTTCCAACCACTGGCCCCAATTGATGTAGCTTTGCCCCTTGCATCCACATTGGAGGAATATTTCCATGCTAAGGATGATGCTGATAAGGAAAACATATTTGTTGAACGAATCTAGTGCATCCTCCAATAGGTCCATGACATTTTGGAAAACACCAATACTAAGTACAAGCATTGACATGACCAAAATCGGGTTGCACAAAAGTTTAAGGTGGGGAATAAGTTTTAGTATCATTTGTAGAAAGAGAGGATGACAAGACCCCATCACAAGCTTTGTCCACTTCGATATGGGACATACACCATCACCAAGGTATTTGGTGATAATTCCTTTGAATTAATTATTCATCCATTCCATGGCATGTATCCTTTATTTAAAGTGGAGCTCCTTTGACCATATTTTGCACCATTGTTAGACACCTCGAAGGTGGAAGAACAATTGACACCTACAAAGATTAATCCCAACTGCATGGAACAATTAACCATTGATCATATCATGGACACAGGTTAAGGGCACCCACAAACAAAAGATCCAACTATATGGAGTTGTCAAAACATGGAAGCTCCACCACTAAGGCAAGTGGCTCCCTAGAAGGAAAGTTTAGCATAATTTTCCCCATTTGATGGGGGAACTCAACACAATGGAGATCATTCCTTCCTAAGGGGTCACGAGGGCTGATGCAGATGGGTATAGGTGACTACCCACCTATTCCACTGGTTTAAAATAGTTTTCCATTTTGGCAATTTTCTTGTAATTTTCTACGGTTTTTCGGGTCCCAAACTTTCGGGGTCATTTTGAGGCCCTAAACGATTTTTTTTTTTGCAATTTGGGATACCTAAAGGCTAGCATTGACATGCATTTGGCCCCAAATTAAATTTTTAAATATCGGATAGACCTTTCCAATAGGATATTGATCACCCTAAACGAAGATCGTATGCAAAAGTTATGGGCTCGAGAAGTTAATTGTTCAACTGACCACCTTGGGACCATAAACTTTATGACAATTCATCTCCTACAGTTAGGTTTAGGTTTTTTTCCTCTCCAAGTATTTATGATAAAATACCCTTCGGCCTCTTTTTTATTTATCTTGTCACAAGTGAGTGTAGCCACCACATATCTTCTCAGCGATATAGCTACCACCATTCTAAACGTTGCGTTTGTTTTACAGTTTGTTATGTTTCATTCATTTAATAGAATATGAGTTTATTGTATTACTATGTCTATCGCAATATATTCATGTATGTGAATATATATATGCTCTTTCATTTCCTTCTAACATAAATCCAGATAAATAATAGAAACAATAAAAGGTATGATGTACAAACCTCAACATGCATTTTTTGGTTTTCTTTGTCCTCTAAATATGGGTCTCTATCTAGTTTGCATCGTAGCTATGATTTCAATAAAATATACATAATATCTCCACACAGGATAACATGGTTGATGGAATCAATTATATAGTGGTCTCCATATACATGGATGTTTTGTCCAACAATTTTCTCCTTATAGAATCCAAAGTATTAATGAGCTATATACTGTGTTTTTCTCTTGATTGATTCACAATTTAATACAAATATTTCAATATAAGAATTTTCAAATATGGATGTTAATTTCATGAAAGTACCTCAAGTTCCAAAGTGGGAACCATTTTATCTCTTTTATACCAAAAAAATGTAGATAACATCAAACTCTATGTTAGAAGTGTAGTGATTATAGACATCTATGAAGCGTTGATCCCTTAATATCTTAGCTTTGTCAAGGGTTTTATGGGTTCTAAGAACCTTCTTTTGAATATTTCTTGCTAGACACTCCAACAAAACAAAATATTGAATATTATTAGGAAGAACTTTGTGAAGTAGTGCGTAGAGTTGTTCTTTTAAATGCCACACCTCTTCATCTTGAACCCCTCTATTTTTGAGCTCTCCCCTTTTAAAATTTTCCATGGTATATTCTAACTAGAAGGGAAATTCAAAGGTTTTGAGGAAGAGATAAAGTTACTAAATTTCTACAATACCTATAAAGACATGAGTATTTTTTGGGAAAAGGTTGAGTCTAATTCACTTGTTAATGGCCAAATCTTGATCATTGTTGATGATATTAAGATAACCTTACATTCTTATGAGAGTTGGGGTGTGCATTCCTATGTGGATATTGTATCTATGTATTTCCATAACCTTTTTTAGAGGTTCAATCTAGTGGATGTTGTCCCTCGAAAACTATGTCATACTTGAAAAATTATCAGGTGAGGGGTGGATGGTATTGGTAAAAGGCTTGATAGATTCTTGATGTCTAATTCCTTACCAGGATCTTGTTCGAGATATATATCCTAGACTATACATTCTAATATTTCTGATCACAATCCCATCTCTTTGCAACTAGATGGTGACTATGTTTCTTCAAAGATCTTTTTTAAGTTCAATCAAACATGGCTTAAACAGGAATATTTTTATTCATTTGAAAGAGATTCTTGGGTCAATATGGATCTTTCTGATGGCTTGGATGACAGTATATAAATATTTTATTTTAATGTTAAAATAATGAAGAGTATAGTTGTTAAGTGGATTAGGCTTAAGGAGAAATAGTAAAAAAAGACTCTCCGTGAAATTGAAGAAAATATCAACAATATCCTCGTTGGAAATATTTGAAGTCTATTATACTTTATTTTTAGAGAGAAAAGGATCATCTATTGAAATTAGATAAAGATGCTTGGGATTTAAAAATAAGTGTTTTTTGGATTTCTCTAGGAGATAACAATTCCAATTTTTTTCAGAGATACGAAAGCTACAAGAAAATCCTTAATTATATTTGGGATATCAAGAATGATAAGGGGAATTGGGTATTTTTTCAATGTGATATTGAGAAAGCTTGTCTTTTGTTGAATTTTCTAGCTATCATTTTTAGGGTTCTGGACTGACAGATATTGGTGCTCAAATGAAGGTTGTTAGACACTACCCATCGTTTTCCTCCAGAGAGGAAGGTATACATATTGGAAAACTAGTTACTAATGAGGAAGTGCAAAGTGTTTTATATAAGTTTTCCAAAGATAATATATCTAGGTTATATGGATAGCCAATTAAAATTTTTTCCACTTTTCTCAATATCATGAGAGGTGAAATTTTAGCACTAGTTGAGATGTCCATATCTTAAGGGTACCATATGTCAAGTGCACTAAACTCTTCTTTTATTTATCTTATTCCCAAGGAAAATAAATATCACTCTTTTTATGATTTTATACCCATTTCTCTATTTAACTTGGTTTATAAGTTGGTGACAAAAATAGTTGCTAGTATAGCTAAGCCTAAATTGTCTAAAGTTGTTTCCAAACAACAATTTGGTTTTCTTACCAACAAAGAAAATTTGGATTCAATAGGGGTATCTCAAGAGTGCCTTGATTATGTGAAGGTTTAAAATATTAACTCTTTAATCCTAAAAATGGACCTTTCCAAATCCTACAACAAATTTCACTAGGTATTCCTTAGGCTTATCCTCTTGTATATTGGGCTTCCTTTGGAGGTTACAAATTGGATTCTACCATGTGTTTCTTTAGCCATATTTGTTTTGCTTGTCAATGGTTCCCCTAATAGTTTTTTTTGTAGTTCCATACGTCTTAGACAAGGTTCTCCCCTATGTCCCTTTCTCTTTTTATTGATTATTGAAGTCCTTAGCATGATGATTGCTGATGAAAAATTAAAGGGGAGATTATCTGGCATAAAAATATCATCTTTTTTACATATCACTCATCTATTATTTGTTGATCACATGGTTTTATTTCAAAAATGTTCTTTAGATGAATGGAGTATTTTTTATGAGATTATATATGTGTTCAATTCACTAACATGAATGGATATGAGGTTGGAAAAGTCTACTTTTTATCAAAATAGAGTCAATGGAGATATCTTATCTTAGAGCTATATTCATATTTTCCTTTCAAATTGGAAAGTATTGATTTTGGGTTTTAATACCTCGAATATTTGTCAAAGCCAAATAATTACATGAGTGAATATTGGATGTGGTTGGTGAAGAAAATTGATAAAAGAATAGGTAATTAATCTTATAAATTTGTATCCTTGACAGGTAGACTTACCTTGCTTCGTGCATTGTTAATGGGTATACTGGTTTATTGGTTTTCTCTAGTTAAGGTTCCAAAAGCTATCATTAATATCAACAAGAAAAAGATGTTCCATTTTTTTGTGGGGAGGATTCAAAAAGGAGCATAAGTTTCATTTGGAGTCTTGGGAGAGAGTGGATTTGATTAAATCCTTGGATGGTTGGGATATAAACATTTGAAATGGTTCAATATGGATATTTTTATGAGAAGAATGTGGCGTGGTCTTTTTGATGGTGGATTATGGGGTAAGGTACTCAAGGATAAATATCTTAGGGGTAATTCCATCCTACATTTGTTCAAATTTGCTGAAAATATATCATTGCGGTGTTGATTATATGGAATGGATTCATTAGTATTTTTCATTGGATTATCAATTGGGTTTCTTTGAACATTGTCAATGGTAAAATAATGTTGATTGGTATTTCCCATTGTTATCTCCTAACTAAAATTTTCAATAAGTTCACTCAGAACAATTTATTTTTTGATCAGTGATGAAGGTTTCAGGTCATATTATGAAAGATATTGGGATGACTAACAAGGTTGGGATATTTGATGTTCTATGTTTTAAGAAAATTTGAAAGTTTTAGCTTTCAGTGGCTTAGGTGAGTTTTTCAACAACTCATTAGCCACCGAAAAGCTCACCTTTCGGCAGCTAACAGTTTTTAATGCAGGACCACGTTAACCACCGAAAGCATGTTGATGACGTTTTTTATAATTTTGGGAAAAGGGACTTTCGGTGGCGTAGGAAAACTTACCAATAGTTCATTAGCCACAGAAAATCCTTGGTTTCGGTGGTTTAGCAATGGATCCAGGAACACAGTAAACCACCAAAAGCATGTTGAATTTCATTTTAATAAATTATGGGAATGAGAATTTCGGTGGCTTAGGAGAATGTGCCAGCGGTTCATTAGCCACCAAAAGCCTAGTTTTCGGCAGTTAACGAATTAAACCCTAGATTCTCTTAGCCACTGAAAGTGGCATTTTACTGCGAAAAGTAATTTTTTAAATAACGACGCCGAGCGACTGGAGAATAATTTTGAAAAACGCTCAGAGGTTTTTGTTCCTAACATTTCATAGAACAATAACCTCTCTCATTTTTCCTACAGGTTTTTCATATTGGGATAATTGAATCCATCTCTGAGGCCTAATTTTTGGATCTCAAAATTTCCCTATTTTACACATGTTTTTGAAATATAGATCTCGAGAAAATAAAACGAATTTCAAAAACCTGAGAGAGTTTTTTGCTCACAACAAACCAATATACAAACATCTCTTTTGGTTTAGACACAGGTGTCACAAATTTGAAGGAAACCATCCATCTCTGAGCCCCATTTTTCAGCAGTTTGGCCAAACGTTTAGAGCAAAAGATGACTTGTCAGTCCTCTAGGTGGCATTTTTTACGTCATCTATCAGTCCATGAAGATTTTCTGCAGATGTTGAAGAGTTCAAAGTAAACCTAGGTCTCAGAGAATCAACTAGCTATTGAGGAAAGGATATGAACTAGAGGTCAAACCCTAAATCTCAAACTCACCAAAAGATGAAAACCCTAGCAGAAGTGGCAATAAGCATCTTTGGCCTAGAAGCAGCCTGTAAGACCGCTGTTAATCCAAACTGTAGGCAGGTTGCAGATACATCAAAGGGACAACACCAAAACCTCTAAAACAGCAAGGCAAAGAAGTATGCAAACCCTAAAACACATCTTGCATTGGAAACCCTAGTAGAGGAAGCAACAAGCTTGTAGGATCGAGAGGCAGCCTATGATGCTGTTGTTATACAGGTTGAGGAAATATGAGATTGATGAAGGATAACTCTAGGATATACATGATGATAAGAAAGTCAAGGCTGCAGAAGAAAGATTCAAACCCTAAAACACATCTTGTACTGGAAACCTCAGCAGAGGCAACAATAAGCTTTTAGGACCCAGAGATAGCCCATGATGTTGTTGATATTCCAAATATTTTGCAAGTTGAAGAAGTACTAGAAGGTTAGAATTAAATTTGTAAAAGTTTGAGTAAAAGATTAATTAAATTTTGCAGAAATAGAGCTTTCGGTGGCTTAGGCAAACGCAGTAGCTATTCATTAGCCATTGAAAGCAGTGCTTTCGGCAGCTAACAGACCCAAAATTTTGATTCCTTAATCACCAAAAGCGAAAAGAGGTGCAGAAAGATATTTTGGCACAAAAGACCAGTTTGGAAAAATATAACTATCTTAGGGATGAAGTGTAAAGTTGAAAGTTGCCGAAGAACACCATCAGAGAAGGTCTATTCCAGTTTTGCAGATACATCAAGGAGGAAAGGGTCACAAACCCTACCTGTTTTAACCAATAGTAGCTTATCTATAAGAGGATAGGTTACAGTTTTACTCCAATACTCACTGCAGTCATCAAAATGTCCAAGAAGTGAACAAGTGTTACAGTTAGATAGACTAGTAGTTAAATTAGGGTTTCTGACCTAATTTTGCAAAAAACAATTATTTTATCTATTATTAGTAAAACACATCCAACTTTTCAGGATTTGAATATTTTTGTAAATTCTATAAATCCTAAGACTTATTTTGAAGCAAGGGTTCGAATTTGGGGACCTTTTGACCATTATTATTATCAAGCTTCTCATATTACTCATGACCTAATATAAGCTATTTTGCTATCATATGTTCAGATTCCATTTCTTTTCTGTTTTGTGCTTAGGCTTGAATTTTTTGTTTAGGTTTATTCATGTTATTTGATGTCTGATAGCTATCATCCTATCTGCTTGTAGATGATTTGAATTGAAGTAATTTCCTTGTTATGATTAGCCATTTATATATAACTGTTTTGTGTATGAATTTGCCAGCATAATAAGTTCTCCATCTTTCACCCTATTATCAAACCTCTTAATAGTGGAAGTTAGAAGCCTTATCTTTGATTGAGTTTCATGCATGTCTTGAGAGTGTAAGGTCCTGTAGGTCATGTGACTTGATCTAGTTAGAAAAACCATAAAAAACATTTAAGTTACCAGGATTCCTCAAGCTGCAACCTAGAGAAGTTTCCTGGAGTGATAACACCCATTTTATTGGTGATAATGGCAATTATTTGTTGTCTCAGCCTGTCTTGGACTATTTGGAAATTTGTTTGTTTGTCACTCTTGATCATATTTGAAGACCGCAGTGGTTAAGTAAAATTGGATGTTACTTGTTTAAATATCAATATTTAGGCATGCAAGGTAATTAGACAGTTGAATGGGACAATTATATTATATTCATGAATATAGATGGTATCATATTAAGTGAAGCAACTAAAAACTGATGCGGTGTTGAAACACAAATTCAGGGAAAATTAGTGCATAAGGTGTTTATGACTCAATTGTTGCTTCTTAGGGTTTGTCTAATAGAAAATGGTGGTATGGTAAATTCTGGAAGTGGTATCTCCCCATCAAACTTAAGTGTTTCTTCTGGTTATGTTTATAGAATTGTATGTTGGCTTGGGACAATTTGATTCGTCGGGGTTGGCATGGTCCTAATTGTTGTGCATTATGCAAGCAAGACTATGAATTAGTTGGTCATTTTCTTATCTTCTACAGGTTAGCAAGAGAGTCTGGAAAGTACTTTGTGAATATTTGCAAATTTCAAAGTCTTGGGGTTCTGCTAATATGGAGGATAGTTTTATACTTTGTGGACTTAAAGTTTTCCATTTAAAATTATCACCTTTATTTGTTTGTTGGGAAGTCTGGAATATGAGGAATAAGGTGGTATTTGAAAATATGTACCCTAATTACCAAATTTTCATCTTGAAAAGTGTAGGTTTTTATAAAGAATACTTTAAAGGAATGCAGACTAGATTTCAAAAATCTATCTCTACTCCTACCCTCATCTTTTCTTCTACAATTGGGTTTTTTTATGGAGCTTCTTATTCTAGTTATTTTCATTGTGGTATGATTCTAATGATTAATAAATATCATTATTATAAGATTTGGATGGGTTGTGGGGCTAGGATCAATAGAAAAGTGGAACTTGTGGTGTTATGGGGTCTGTTATAGTTTTCTTTCATGAATAGTATGTCACTATCCAAGTTTATGGAGATCATGAGGTTATCATCCAATGGGAGAATGGTAGGTATAATTTACAGGTCTCGCATCTTGATCACAGGTACCAAATATTTCATAGGTTGTTGGAATATTTTTCATAGATTTTTCTCTCACACGTTTATAGGATTTTCAATTATGATGCTTATCTTTTATTGAAGAAAGCAATGTATTGTCCTTATGGTTTCCTATTTTTTGAAGAAAATTCAGAAGGTTTCATTGTCTTGGAAGGTTTGGTTATGCTAATTAGATCATTTATCATGTGTTGTTTTGGTTTTAATATTGAAGCTTCTGCAAATTGTTTGGTTTGGTTTAGTTTTGATGGAGTATATTTGGTGTAATTTTTTTGGGAGGTTTATTTTCTTTCTTCTTTGTATGACTTTCTTGGTAGTTTATTTTTTGAAAATATATTTTGTCCTCTTGAATCTATAATATATATTGTTGATGTATCGTATACATTTTCTTTGATTTAGAGAAATAGAAAGAAACTGTTTAAAAAAAAAAAAGAGGTCCACCTTGAACTTAACTTCTCCCTCAATCGAGAAGTGTTTCACTACTAATTCCTATTCCCAATAATTTTTCAAACTATTTTTAAAATGATGCATATTCTTCCTTGTTATCCTCTGATTTCTTCATCTAGTTCCTCAACATTTGCTTAAATAAATCAATTGGAAATGTAATTACCAAGATATTAAGAAACTTAATTATATTTGGACATAATCAATCAAGCTTTCTTAGTTCAAAGTGTTAGAAAAACATGATCGGAGAGAACTAACAATTAAACAATTAAAAAAGATGCAAATGTTAAACACATTACAAGAGAGACATAGATATAATGTGGTTCAACCAAGATGGGCTACATCCACACAGAAATTGCTGATCCTTTATTATTATACCATCCAACAAAATGAAGGGATACAAACTACAACAACCCACTGTACTTCCTATTCACTCTCTCACACAACCACAGAGATTGTCTTACAATGCTACAATACAATACACAACCGTATTACAATGCTTTCCTTTTATAGGGGAATTACCATTGGAAAATACTATGGGTCACACAATACCATGGGTCTGCAAACTGTTGTGTAACAAAAATACCCCAAAAAATATTTCAGGGGATTTTCCCTCGAACTCCCTTTCTCAGGGGAGCTTCCACTAAACCCCAACGAAGGGGGATGGGAACCCCCAACTAGGGAGAGTGTACAGTAAAATTGGGCTACTAACAAAGTTGAACAATAACATCTTTGAATGCATAAGATCAGAGTCCACAATGAACACAAAGGAATAATCCTCCACATCTAAAGCTAATATAAATTCAACAACTTCTAGTGGGAAACGTTTCTTTGGTTTCTTTGGTTCTCAATTTTTTCAGAAAGCAATGGGTTTAATTTCGATGTCTCATAATAATGATGTTATTCTAAAATATACTTTATTTTTTGCTGATGGAAAACTTTATATTATCTGTCCTTTCATGTATGCATGCCAAACTGGGAGAGAAAAATAAGTTCTATAATGATGAAACTATCGAGTGTTGGTTGAAGAAGAGGTAGCACCATTAGCTAAAGAAGCGGTCTTATCAGCTCCTCCTCAAATGTTGTCAATGTGCAAACCATTCATAATGGAAGAGTTCAAAGTAGAATCCCCTTATCATCAAAGAAAGCTTAAGGAATTCCTCTTGTTCGACTAAGTGTTAACCAATTTTTTGCTCATGGCGAACTCCATGGTGTTCATTCAAGTTCTTATGTTTGTGTCATGGTTTATTTTATATTAGAATAGGAATAATACATGTCACTCAAGAATGGGGATATTTCAGAGAGAAAACCATGACCCAAGCAATGGCCACCCATGAAGACATGTAAAATTGGATTCAAAACCCAGGAGGGGTAAAAGAGATAGAAACACATTATGACAGATCTATAATGCTTCACTTAGTTCTTTTCTCTCTCATCTATTCATTGTTTAATAATGGATACCCCAATGACAAACCTAAGGATGAGATTCTAGCATCGGTGGAGGACCACAAATGTATGAATAGGCTAATGGAGATGAAGATGCGTATCATTGCAGAGTATGTCAAAGAAAACATGACTAGGATTGTTGTCACCTAGGTTCTTCTAGTGAGAGTCCCATCATCATTGAGGATGATGTTGCTTTTGCACAAGGCTAACCAAGTATTCTTTTGTTTCAGTATGCAAATGACTAGAAGTCCTTTTGAGAATTTTGGAGGCATTATACTATGTAATATCAGACATTATATTTTGAGAATTGTGTAAGCAATGTATGCTACATTATCAGTATTTACCATATGTCTAGGGGAAAGCAATATAGAACATGAGGTTTTATAAAAAAACCTTGTGGATAGAATAGAGATTTAAGCTCTTTTTTTCATTTTGGCCTCTCCCTAGGGGAGGATGATTTTACTTTTTGTACCTAAACCTTGTAACTCTAGTTTTCTGATCTAATAGTCAGATCTTCTTCTTAATTACAAAAAAAAAAATCACATTTGTGAGAATAATATGCAGTCGAAGGGTACCATCACATAATCTTCTAGTGCATCAATGATTAATACGAAAAATACATAACATATTCATAATGAAACAAAATTATTCAATAGTATTTCCTAGAAACTAGCCAAAAACTTGCTTCTCTCATTAAATAAAAGAAGATGCATTACAATAGGAAATATACAACCAATAGTGATCTATGGTTCATAATTGTCAATGTTTGAGAAAAAATTGAAGATACTTGAACTTTAAAAACTTTTGATAAACAAATCCAGTTCATGTAGATCTTGTAAACAATTCAAGCACACAAATCATTCAATCCATAAGACACATGATGTACCCTAGGAAAACCCTCCAAATCCAGAGGATAAAAAACCTAGCAATCCTTTGAGTATGATAGATAATTGCAAAGAATGATTTTACAACACTTGCAGATTTCCTGATATGAGATATCAAAGCAACACTACAGAATAGAGATCACTCGGAATGTTGTCTCAACCTTGCCAAGTGCCTAATACTCTAATAACAAGATTATTCATTCATACAAAGAGAGGTAGTGAATAGTTGTATGCCTTTTGGGCACTGTGAATACTATGTGGACTATCCACACATTAAATATTGTGCCTTCCTTGAATTGGTGACAATTTGTCACATCAAAATCCTCATTCATGCATAAGATATGCGCCCTCCAGTAATTCACTAGTGCTAACTATCTTTAAGAAAACGTGAACTGATTGAACTGAACTGAACTGAATTGAATTGAATATGAACTGAATAACTAACTGCTTGACCATTAGTTAGGAGTTTAATTGAATGTCTGCATTTCTTCACAATCAGTGCCATCCACAACAAACACTTTGCATAAATCAAGGAGTAGATTCCTTAATTAACTGAAACTTTTTTCCACAAGTTAGACTTAATGGATGTCTTTGTAGTTCAAGTTCACTAGAGGTATTCCATGGCTAATTCGAATCCTTACTCTATCTTTGTGCTCATCTTATTTATCATTAATTAATTTTTGCATGGTCCACGAGTGTTTAATTAATTAATCATCTTTATCATATCATAGTCATAAGAATTGTTTTGAACCTATAATCATATGTATTACCCCAGTCATATAGTCATATGCTAAAGTAAATCACTCTACCGGTAGCTAATCCCTAGAGGAGACTTAAGCACCTAGTGACCATGACTAGACATACATCACATAGTATATGCTCATGACTTGATACAACACAAGTCACAAGTTTATACAACACAAGCTATATGGTCTCGATACAACACATTACCAGTCTTTATACAACACAAGACTCCAATATTGATACAACAAAAGATTCCGACCTTCATACAACACAAGGTTACAACCTTGATACAACACATGGTCTTGATCTTGATACAATGCAAGATCATAGTACACTCATTTCTCATGAATAGGAATTGATACAACACAATGTTCTAGCTTGATACAACACAAGCTTCTTAACCTTAATACAACATAAGTTCCGTACTTGATACAACAGAAGTATCTTAACTTAATACAACATAAATTTATGAACTTAATACAACATAAGCTATGGACTTGATACAACACAAGTCTCAGGGAAAATGACTCCAGATGATGTACATTTAACACTACCTCTCAATGAGGGATACATTCTCTTCCATAGATCAGAAGTGTCTAATTTTTGTCACAAATAGAGGCTTTGCCATCACATCTGCAATCTGCTCATTAGTAGCTATGTATTGAAGTTTTACAATAACTTTCTGGACCATGTATCGAATGAAGTGATACTCATTTCTATGTGTTTTGACTTGTCATGAAACACATCATTTTTAGAAAGATTTATACAACTATGGTTGTCACACATGATCAATGTAGGATCTAACTTTTCATTGAATAATCCTCCAAGTAGCTTTATCAGCCACACTACTTCTTTGCAATAAGTACTAGAAGCAATGTACTAAGCCTCTACAGTTCTTTGGGAAACTGGACCCTGCTTTCAGCTAGACCATGAAATCATAGCAAAACCCAAGCTCAAACAATATATGGAAGTGATCTTTCAATTAACAATGCTTTCACCCCAATCAAAATCAGTATATCCAAGCAATAAGAATCCTCCATTTGAGGCATACCTGAGTCCATAAGCAACTATACCACATAGGTATCTCAAAATATGCTTACTTGCAACCGAGTGTTTGTGTCTAAGATTAGTCATGAACTAACTCAAAATGCTAACTGCATAGAACATGTATGGCCTCAAATATATCAATTACATCAACGAGCCAATCAACTGTCTGTATAATGTGGTGTCCACTGGATCCGATCCAGTCTCAGTTTGATGAGTTTCGTCAAATTAGAATCTATTGGAGTATTCATGGATTTACAATCCACCATTCCAAATCTGTGCAAGATGTCCACAATGTACTTTCATTGAGATAGAAAAATCTCATCATTCCTATCCCAGATATCAAGGACTACGAAGTAGTGCATAAGACTTAAATATTTCATCACAAACTCTGAGGTAATCTCCTTCTAACACTCAAAAATCAGTATTTCCTCTCCAACGAGGAAAATATCATCCGCATATAGGACTAAAATCAGAGATTACACAATGTCCTAACTTGATACAACACAAGCTTCCCGAACTTAATACAATATAGCTAACATTGCCCATGAATTTTGAATTGTTTTTATATTCAAATGCAAATCTCAAAATGACGAACTGAAAGCTTGTGCTGTCAAACCAAATTTTACCAATTGAAAATGAAATTGAATGGTTGTGAATATATCTAACCAAAACAATTAACATGCCCTCTTGTTTAAGTTAAATATTAATCAATGATATCAAAAATAATAAATTAATAAGCCTTTTCTATTTTAAAAAAGGTATAAACTACAGACATCCGTCAAAGAATCGCCCTATTGTTTTGACAAAAATATCTTTCACCATAAGGAAAATTAATAAAATTTGGTTGGCTCAGATTATAGTCGGTTACAGCTGCTACAGATAAGGAATTCCCTGTATTAGCAAGAGAGTCCCTAAAACTGTAAATGGAACTATAGAACACACTCCCTTTTCGGCCAATAGCAATAACGTGTGCATAAATGTTGTAGAAATAGTATCATCACTCGAATTAATATAGATTTAATATTAATTAACTTCATTTTGTGATTTTTTTCTCATTAATCTATTTTATTCTAAACATGGGTGTATCGATAATCTTTAAGCAACTTTTTATTAGAGATTGAACGGTTTCAAGAGTATTATTGAACGGTTGGAGATTGAATAATTGTTGGGATACCGTTGAATGATTTCAACAGTTAAACATTTTTAACCATTAATATCTCCATTAATAATTAATTTAGATTATTAGGTTCTTTAAACAATGACCATGAATCTTCCTAATTTTTGGGATTATGGAGATTGACCTCCATCCCCAAAAGAGGAGAGCATAACACCATTTTAACACCTATCCGAATAAAAATAGTTTTTTGATATTCTTGGCATGAAGCTATTAAGGTTTCTGCTTTTAAGAAGTTTTCCCTCTTTTCCTCTTGGAAATTAGGCCATTTATAGGTATGAGAAATTCCATTTTCATAGTACCCTTTTACTTAAAGGACTCGATAAATGATTTTTCTAATAAAAGAATTATCCAAATTCCCTTTTGAGTGACTTTGAGAACTTAAAATAAATTCAATTTTGAGATCAAAAATCTTTTATTTTAGTGTTAGTGACCTGGCATCTATATTCAAAGAATGGATATCAATTTTATAATAAAGACAACGCCTAGTAACAAAAATGAAATGAGGTGAAATAATTATTACCCATTTAATGTCATAATGAAATTAATATACCTTACGCAATTTTTGGCCTCAACAAACTATCTAGATTGTGTTTTTTTGGAATACCTTCTTTTAGTTTTAGCCACCTTTTTTTTCAAAAATATTTTAAATCTAGGGGAAGTAATTATTACCCATTTAATGTCGTAATGAAATTAATATACCTTAAGCAATTTTTGGCCTCAACAAACTATATAGATTGTGCTTTTTTGGGATACCTTCTTTTAGTTTTACCCACTTTTTTTTCAAAGATATTTTAAACCTAGGGGGAGTTTATAATCCTAGGTGAAAAAGATTTTTTCAATGTATAACCTATATTTGGATTCAATTGGAATAAAGTTGTTAGTATTGTCCACATGGATAATTCATCGAGATGGGTATAGGTGGCCACCCACCTATTTCACTGGCTCAAAACAGTTCTCCATTTTTGAATTTTTCTTGTAATTTTCTAGGGTTTTTTGGGTCCCAAAATTTTGCGGCCGTTTTGAGGCCCTAAATGCCGTTTTTTGGCGATTCGAGGACTTATAAACACGTCGAAGCCAAAATATTTAAAGCTAGGATAAACCTTTTGAATGGGCTATCGAGAACCCCAAACAAAGATCGTATGCAAACGTTATGATCCCAAGAATTTTGTATTCATCTTGTCATGAGTGAGCATAGCCACCACATCTCTTCTCAGAGACACAACTACTAACATTCTAGCTGCTTT
>LPNX010802164.1:180484-245752 GCA_001517045.1 Pseudotsuga menziesii | reverse complement strand
ATAATCTATTTCATTTCGTTCTAACATAAATCATGATCAATGGTATCATAGGATTCTGCTCTTGTGGTTTTTTAGTGCATGTCTCCGACAATAATTGAATATCGATAGTTGGCTCTCAAACTAGTTGAGCTTGGGGAAAATACCTCTCGTCATCCCAAGTAGCCTCACATGGAGGGAGAAGAAAAGAGAGATGATGGAGCAGGAGATCCTATTCAACTGTTGCTCAAGGAAGCCCTTGCACAATAAAAGAACGAGCCTAGATAACTTCACCCAGATCCTTCTAAGAATGTGGACAGCTGTGGATGTGCCTTCAATGAGAAGCTATTTCACGGGTGCCACTCCCTTCAAGGTACAAGTTAAATTTGACATCCCTTTATTTGAAGTAAATATAGGTGCATATGCTTTGGAAAAATGGTTGAGTCTATTTGAGGGTTACTTCTTTGTTCAATTTTTTTTCAATAGTGAAAAGATAATCTTCGTGCTCCTTAAGTCCCTCCCCCATATCAAATACTGGTGGGATGGGTAATTCGAGAGGTATGCAAGGGATGAATCTAAAATATTCGAAACATAATCCACTTGGGCATCATTTTTTGATGTCGTCAAAAAGGAATTGTACGCTATCGGAAACTATGATGACCAATACACCCGGTGGACAACATTGCACGAGGAAAGAGACCAAATGGTGGTGGAGTATACCAATATATTCCATACCTCACTCTTAAAGCTAGGTATTAGATATTGTGATTGACGTTTTGTTGTAAAGTACTGTAGTTGTCTGCACATGCACATTCAGCCGGAGATTGATTTCCTTGACACATCCTCACTAGGAGCATCTTACTGATATGTTGTCAAGATCGAGCAAAAGTTTAAGCAAAATAATAAGTGAAATTTTGGGTCTACAAATCAACAGGTGAAGCTGGAAAATAGTGTCCCTAATTCACAACCCAAACGATATAGAAAGGATGACCAAGTCACAGGAAAAGAAAGGTAATGTGAAATCGAAGAGGGACAATGACAAGTGGTACGATTTCCTCAAAATCCCTTGGCACAACATTGTTGAATGTCGCTCAAAATAATCATTGTTGGCTGAGACAAAATACCCAGATCTAGACTGTAAATTAGACACTAATGCAGAGAAAGAAAGGGGAAATAAGATCATTGAATTGGAACCTAGTTCCACCTTCGCAACTGCAAATATCCAACCAAAAGAGTTAGATGAGCTAGAGGAAGGGGAGCACCTCTTCCATTCACAACTATGGGTGCAGGGGACTCTGTTACATTTCATTTTTGGTAGTGGTAGTCAGAATAACCTCATCTTAGTCGAGGTCATCAAAATATTGAAGCTTCTGATGGTTCTACATCCCCAACCCTACAACATTATTTGGGTGATCCAGGGATGAGACATTCGTGTCAGTCAATAGTTTCGCCTCTCCTATGGTATCACGTGCTTCAAAGATGAGGTAATGTGTTATGTTTCCCTACGTGAAGTTTGTGATGTTATTTTAGGACAACCATATGTGTGGAAATGTCATGTTGTGTATGATTTTATACCTCATAGTGTCATTATTATGTTGGGAAAGAAACTCTACAGTATACTAGAGAAACTTCCTTCTATTGCAGTGTCTCTCATCACATTGTATAAGTGCAGGAAGGTAATCTCCCAGACATGGAAATTTTTACTATTCATGGTTCATTCTGAGGGTGAAAGAAATATCACAACAAAATCCACCACCTCCACCTAGAATCGCTTTATGTGACAGAAGCATGTGGACAAGATAGTGGAAGCATATAAAGACATCTTCACCACACCTGTTAGGGTTTTGAGTATATTGCTAGGTCAATCATTCCATTGATTTGATCCTTGATTCACCTTCACCTAATGGGCTAGTATATAGGAGTTCCCTCACGAAGAATGAAGAAATCAAATGCCATATTCAAGATTTAATCCAAAAGGGGCATATTCAACCTAGCTCCTCACCTTATGGGGGACCAATTGTGTTGGTACATAAGAAAGATGGGATATGGTGACTTTGTATTAACTATCAATCTATAAACAAGATCACAGTATGGAATCAGTATCCAATTCCCCATATTGAAGACCTCCTCGACCAACTCAAGGGGGCCAAGTATTTATGATGTAGGAGCATCGTGGCATGCCATCAATGTGATGAGTTGGTCACATGTTGTGGCATATTTTTTGGCAACCATTTTGTGCTGAGTCATAGTATAATTAGTGGCATAGAAATCATTGTGGATCACGACTCCTTGAGTGGATATTAAGCCACCAATAGTTTGTTTCATACCAGGATTTTTTCATCATGCATCGTAGTGTTTATTTTTAGTTGCAGGACCACTCAAGATAGGAGTAGCAGTTTAGCATAAATAGATAGTTTAGAGATGTAGAGGAGGTTTTGCTCTTCAACATTTAGAATTCCAAGTTGCAGAGAAGAGGACAGACCTGTGTCTGATGCCTACTTGTAAATAGTTAGAAGAATCAGAAGGAGAGAGATCCAAGCTGTGTGCATTTTCCTTTGTTGCTTAATAGAAGGATTAACCATGTGTTTGTAGGGTTGTTAGCCTTTATGCATGTGTTGTGTTGAACTGTGTATCTGTGCAGAGCTGACTTCGGTGTTTTCCTGAATGTTGTGTATTTTTGTGAAGTTGTTGAATTCACTCATCTATTTCTTGCTTGAATAGTTGAAGTAAAGTGTAGATGCCTGCATAAGAGTGTTAGGCTAAATAATCAGGAAGATTGCAGGATGGATTGATCAATTTCATGACCAATCGACACAACCCATAGGTTTTCTTCCTTAACAAGTTTTTGCAAAGAAAAAATGGTGGAGTTTGAGTCCACAGATGAAGATCGTACGGTCTAGAAGAATCCCACAATATAATTTGCAAGGATGTTAACAGATCGGCAGAGATCTGAGAGGTCCACGTCAAGAAGAAGATTGATGGTCAGAGTGAAGGCCGAAAAGATCTGGCGGCTAGGAAAATTGCAGGGGAAGAATTTCAGGGGAGCAACTTTGGGAAGTTGGCATCCCGCATCCCGAAACTTGATTGTGGGAAGGCCATTGCAGAGTACAACGTTGGGTGTTCTAGATCCCGCATATCATAACCCGACTGTGTAAAATCTATTGCAAAAACAGAGTTGCGAAAAGGCAATTGTGGAGGAAAAATTGTGGGGAGGCAATTTGAGAGCAGAATTTGGCCATTAGGATAAATTTAGCAGTCTTCTTAAGTGTAGGAGCCACCATATCCTAAAATTATTGGTTGGGGTTGGTTGTGATCGATGCACCTACACTATTTTTGGTATCAGAGCGGGAAGAGATTTCTTGTTGAGGAATTCCACAGTTGAGATTATGGGTAGAATTTCTGAAGGAGAAAGCAGGAGCTCATGTGAGAAAGAAGCATAGCCGTAGAATCCTAGAAAGAGCCAAGAAGAGTGCTTAAGAGTTTCTAGATAGGGGACCATCGTTTCCAAAATACCAAGGGCTGAGAGGAGGCTTGGTGAGTTAAGTTGTAACAGTGTTAAAGAGAACTATTATTGCAGAGGCTTAGAGTGAGGAGATGGATGCACACATTGGAAGAGCAAGAGGTCATGACATAGGTCGATCAGGAGGGAACACAGAAGTTCTAGAGAAAATGAGGGAGTTAAGGGCACGTTTGGAAGCCATGGAAATGGATAGATGAAGAGACCCAGAAGCAGGGGATGTAAGTGAACCTAAGGATGAAGAGCAAAGAGAAGAAGTTGCACCTATGGAGGAGACACCAGAGTTAAGATATTTCAGATCTATTATGGGAGCGACTTCAAGGTCGAGATCGAAATTTCCTACCTATGAGTGGAGTCTCATCGCGAAGCATCTCATTGACTGGATCAGTGAATTGGACAAGTACTTTGAGTATGATGAGGTAGAAGAAGACAAGAGAATCATATTAGCTGTGATGAGGTTGAAAGGGCATGCATCCTTGTGGTGGGATAGTGTGCAAACAAAAAGCAGAAGGAAGAATAAGCCATTGATAAAAAGATGGGATAGAATGGTAGCAAAGATGAGGGTTAAGTTCTTGCACAAGGATTACTAGTTAAATTTGTATAGACAAGTACAGAACCTTAGGCAAAGATTGTTAACAGTCAGAGAGTACATTGAAGAGTTCTACAAAGTACACCTAAGGGCTGGATATGTGGAAGAGTCAGCAAAGAAGGCTTCCATATATGTAAACGGTCCAAGGATGGATATCCAGGAAGAGATCAGTATGATATCTCTTAGAACAATGGAGGAGACCTATCAATGTGACTTAAGGGCAGAAGAAAACATAGCAAGGAAGCATAGCTTCAAGAGAGGTCATGGTTCAGCCAAAGGATGAGGGAAAGAGACTAGAAGAGGAAGATTTGGACCACAGAGAGGAGACTTGAGTAACTCTAACCAGAAAGAGAATCATGGTAGAGGAGGTGATTCTAGAAGAATAGGACCTTACTAAGGAGGTAGAAGTAGAGGAAGATGCAGAGAAGCTATCGTTAGATGCTACAAATGCAACAAGTTTGGGCATAAGTAATTTGATTGTCCAGGAAAAGAAGATGTAGGATAGAGAGGAGCCTATGTATCTCAGACTGAGTAGTAGCAAGAAAAACTGACAGCAGAGGAATTATTGCTAGAGACAAGAGAGTCATTGATGATGAACAAGGCCTTGTTGAAACCTGAGAAGGAGCAAGCAAAGCCTACTCAAAGGAAATCTTTATTTAGGACTACATGTAAAGCCCAAGGGAAGTGCTGTAAGATGGATTGACAGTGGGAGTATTGATAATCTTGTTTCCACAAAGATGGTAGAAAATCCAAGTTTGAAGAAGACCAAGCATTCTATTCCATACAACATATCTTTCTTACATAAAGGACATCAAATCCTGGTAAGTGATCAGTGTGTAGTTCATTTCCAAATAGGTCCATATAAGGACAAGATTCTGTGTGATGTGATGCCCATGTATGTTTGTCATATACTATTAGGCAGATCACGCAATTTGATAAGAAAGTAACTCATGATGGTAGGAGTAACTGTCATAGTTTTGAGTAGAATGGGATAACACATGTACTTCACCCTTTACAAGAAGGTGGTAGAGCAGGACAGTCAGCACCTAAAGTTCTGATGTTGTCAGGAAAGGAATATTTACAGTAGGTTGAGGAGGAAGAGTTGAACTATGCTGTGGTATGTAGGCCAAGAGTGGTGATGATGAATACCAGCATGGCCGATCTACCTGAGGAGGTTCAGGAGATGTTGAGTGAGTTTAGCGACATTGTGGTGGATGATTTACCCAATGAATTACCATCAAGGAGGGATATAAGTCATCAGATTGATTTTATTCTAGGAGTCAGTTTACCAAACAAGGTAGCATATAGGTTGACACCTCAAGATAATGAAGAATTGAGGAAGTAGGTCCAAGGGTTGTTGGACAAGGGATTGGTCCAGAAGATTTTGATTCCAAGTGCAGTACCAGCAGTATTGACACCAAAGAAGGATGGTGAGTGGAGGATGTGTATTAACTCTAGAGCAATTAACAATATTACTATCAGATATAGGTTTCCATTACCAAGGATGGATGACATGATGGATTGCCTAAGTGGGGAAACATGCTTCTCAAAATTGGATTTGAAGACTGGATATCATTAGATCAGGATCAGAGAAGAGATGAGTGGAAAACAACCTTTAAGACAAATGATGGGTTTTATCAGTGGTTGGTCATGCCATTTGGTTTGTCCAATGCACCAAGCACTTTTATGAGATTGATGAATGAAGTCTTGATATATTTCATAGGTAAGTTTGTGATAGTTTACCTTGATGACATTTTGGTTTTCAGCCAAACAAAAGAAGAACATCTGAAGCATTTGAGATATGTTTTAGAGAGGCTGCAACATGAAAATTTGCCAATAAATGTGCATTAGTGCACATTCATGAAGACAAAGCTAGTATAGTTGGGTTTTGTTATCTCCAGAGAAGGGTTGAAGATGGATCCAGAAAGGTGCAAGCAATCATTGATTGGCCTTCACCTAGGAACATATTTGAGGTAAGAAGATTTCATGGATTGAAAAGTTTCTATAGGAAATTTATAACGAATTTCAGTGGTATTTGTGCATCTATCGTTGAGATAATTAAGAAGGATAGAAATCCATTTCAATGGACAATAGAGGTTGAAAAGAGTTTTCAGTTCTTGAAGAAGAAGATCACTAAACAACCAGTTTTGAAGTTGCTAGACTTCAACCACCCTTTCCAGGTAAAGTGTGATGCTAGTGGAGTAGAAATCAGGGCCGTACTCAGTCAGGAGGATAGGCCTATAGCGTATTTCAGTGAGAAGATGAATGATGAAAAGAAGAAGTATTCATCTTATGATAAGGTGTTTTACGCTATTGTTCAAGCAATGAAGCATTGGAGACATTATTTTATGGATAGAGAGTTCGTGTTGTATTATGATAACCATGCATTACAGTACATTATGCATCGACCTAAGTTGAACCTGAAACATGTCAAGTAGGTTGAGTTCTTATAGAGCTTTACCTTTGTGTTGAAGCACATAAGTGGATAGTTAAACAAGGTGTTTATGTATTTGTAACTTCAGAATGTATTCACTTGTATATTATACCCCAATGTTCCTATCGGGAGAATCATTAAGAGTCGTGAGGAAGTCCCCTCCATTGTAATTCAGGGAAATAATCCCCACAATTGAGTTGAGGTCAACCCTCCAATTGTAAGTCAGGGGGAAAAGTCCCCACAGTAGTGGGGAACTAGCGTTTCCCTAGAGAAGTCAAGTACACTGGGGCTGACATAGTTGAGTTAAATGTCAAGTGAAGGAAATAATATAAATAGAGAGTGAGAATCTCTATTTATTACACACACTCACTCAACTAGGGTGCATGAGTGAGAGGAAGTGCTGGAACAAGTGAGAGAGACATCAGCTATCAGAGATCATCTTTATGTTTTCGGGTTTTAATTTTTCTATTGGTGGTCATTCTATCTCTTATTCTATCTGTTAGGAAGTTGTGGGGTTTTCTCCTTTATGGTTTCTCTTGGGAAATTTTTTTATGTCTCTGGTCTCTTGTGATTATTATTGTACATGTTATTCTCTCAGATAACATCCTAAGATAATATTGCTTAAATGATAAAAATCTAACATGGTATCAGAGCTAACCTGAGAAGAAGACACTGCATAGCTATAGAAGCTAGGGATTCTTATGTTTTGGGTCTCTCTCCACAATCCATCAGCAAAAGGAGGCTAGGATAACTCTCCATTAAAGGGCACATCTTTCTGTCAAAGCAGAATTTGATTCCGGCCATTTTCAGTTTTTGGTGCAGGAAATTAGGGATTTTTACAGAAGAGGAATTTTTGAGTGATTCTGGCATAGGATTGCTCTCCGCATCAAAATCAAAGTTTAGATACCAAGCTCAAAGTTTATGGTTGAATGAAACTCTAGGAAAGTTAAACCCTAGTTTGACCTTGGGCTTGAAAAACCCTAAAATACTGAAATTGATAGTTTTGGTACATTTTATATATCTTGAGATTGGAGAAGGCTCAGGATATGAAACTTTCACAAGACGAATTTAAATTCCTGATGTACCCTGTGTAAAAGTTTCAAACTCATATTCAATATATTATAGGATATATGATTCCACCAATTTAGGGTTTCATCCTCTCCGAGGATTCATCCCTAAACAAGACACCTAGGGAGAATTGCTATATCTCGGGCTAAAAAGGTCCAAATGAAATTTATCAAGATGGTCTATATAGGGCATGGACTTTCCATTCTATGGTAAAAACTTCATACCACAAAGGTGAAACAGTGACACATGGAAGTTCGTACAAGTTCGCTATGCTGAACAGTCTTGAATTAAGCCACCGTGGGAAAAATATCATGAGTCCCAATTTGTGAAACCAATTATGATAAAACCTGTGGTGTTAGAAAGACGAAAGACTAGGATACCTCAATACGAAATTTAAGACATAGAGGAGTATTAATTTTAGAGATACCGTAGAAACAGTATCAGGAATTTCTGTAGAAGAATTTCAAAAACTAGGGCTTCCTGTTCCGAGAGTTTTCCTCCGCTGTTTTCAGAAAAGGAGTACTTAGGATAGCTCATCTTGAAGAGGTCCATATTTCTATCCAATCAGAAGTTTGAAATTCCAAGATTTGAAAATTAGGTTTTCTCTGACAAACTCTAGATCATCCAGATCCGGAACCAGGACGACCACCTCAAATCAGTAAGATCTAATATTTTGCTATTTACATTTGAGGTTCTCAATTCAAGATGACTAATCACACTAGCTTGATGACAAGCTTGGTGAAGTTGAAAAATTCCAAGCATGAAAGTATAAGATTTCACTTGTTCTTGAAGAAAATGAATTGGACACCTACATAAGTGGAGAGGTTCCAGTTCCGGAGGGAGATGAGGCTAAAATCCTTACACAAGAAGAACTTGGTCAAGGCCAAGAAAATCATTGCTGATTCAATCAAGGATCACCTTATACCACACGTGTCTTCCCTAAAGACACCTAAAGAGATGTTTGATTCCTTGACCAATCTATTTGAAGGGAAGAACATAAATTGAAAGATGACTTTGAGAAACTAGTTGAAGAATGTAAAGATCCAAAATGAAGAGATCATACATTCATACTTTACAAGGGTCTATCAAATCAAAGAACAACTTGAGGCAGTGGATAAAGAAGTAGAGAATATAGAAATTGTGACAACCACCTTGAATGGCCACCCAGGATCATGGGATTCATTCATTCAAGGAATGTGTTCCTGAAGGAAGTGATTACTTTCAATAGAATCTCGGAGGAGTGCACAAAAGAAGAAGCTCGACTCATAATAAGAGAAAGAGAAGATGGGAGCAACTATAGCTCAAGCTCTCACGATTCAAAGAATATCCCTCAAGCGATGAGGAATATGAAGAACTCAATTCTTGAAGACTCTCTTATCCATGTTAGCATTTGGATAAGAAATGATGATGTCATGATGAAGCAGAGGGCTCAAGAAGGAGTCTACGCACGAAACAAATAAAGATAAGTATTCAATTGTCATTTCCTAATATTATTTTGTTATGCATTTGTTTATATTTAGTTGATATGTTCTCCATGATAGAATGTTTGCATTAATGATAGTATATTACTAATGGGTAAGTAGCCCATGGTGCTATACAACTCTCCATTGCTACTTATCTAGAATGAAACCTCTTTGCTGACATATTGGATTAGTGCACAATCTCAATGTTGTCCTGGTAGAGATGGAAGGTATCTAGAAAGTTTCCGTAAGATATGGATGCATGTTGTATTGGCTAAAATAGTTGCATGATTATATCTTGATGCAAAAGAATTTTTCATTATGAATATACCTTATCAAATTTTTCTAACCATACAACTAATGCATTTGACTTGTAGGAAATATCGTGTACAATCACCTACAAGAAAAGAAGGATGAGACTCGTTCTGAAGAACATGTGATGACAATTCAAGAAATAATAAAAAATGAAGAATAGTATGATGAGACTTCAAGAGGCCTCAGACACAACACGGTTATGTAACACTGTTGAGTGACATCATTGATGTAGAACCTTCTAGCTATGAAGAAGTAGCCAAGAAGAAAGGGAAGGAGAGTGCCAGTTGAAGAAGAATGATGTTTAGGATGTGAGATCGAGATCTAAAGAGAAGTCCATGGGATACAAGGCAAGGTTCGTAGCATGAGGCTTCTCATGAAAAGAAGGCATAGAGTACGGAGAGACATTTTCTACCACTAGAAGATAAGACACATGACAGGTAGAATCATGTGTGCAAATGAAAGAAGGCCTTGTATGAGATCAGAAGACACCCATGGGACAACACATACACGAGGAGCTTGAAGATCACCTAGAGTGATGAAGATCTTAACCTTTGCTACAAGGTTGAAGATGAAAGCCTATAGAGGATGACAAGCTCATAGATGGGTATGAGAAGAAATTTTGAAAAGGTTCAAGATAGAGGATCTTAGTATCCAGTGACCCTAGATAGATACATAGAATATTAGTAGTAGAGGAAGCTACTTTTCACTCCAGTACAGAATGTTTCAATGCATAGAGTATGAAAGGAAGAGGGAGAATGATGCTCCGCTTTAGAGGGAATGATTGCAGAATATCTCGAGGTTCGAAATGGTACGACATGATGGAAAGATTACTGATGACTCCAGGCTTTATTGAGAGGTTGAAGGTGGAATACTAGTGATGATCCTATTATATGTTGATGACTTGTTCATTACAGAAAAGAGGAAGTCATTAAAGTTGCAAGAAGAAGACTTGCTTCCGAGTTCAAGATGAAGGACTTGGATATGATGCACTACTTTCTAGGCATGGAGGTGTGGTAGAATGTGGATGGAATCTCCCTAGGACAAGGGAAGTATGCAATAGAGATCCTGAAGAGGTTCGAGATGATGGAATACAAGGACATGGGCACACCTATGGCATCAAACATGAAACTATTGAGTGGTGCTTCATCAAAGATGGTTGATGCCATGATGTATCGTTAGATGTTTTGTTCATTGATGTTCCCAACATATTCGAGACATGCTCACTTGGTTGCATAGCATGTAGTGTGGTACCTGAAGGGTACAATTGAGCATGATTCGAATCACAATACTAACCTGCATGGTCATGTGGATTCAGATTGGGAAGGAAGTGCCACTGATAGGAAGAGCACTTCAGGTCCCGCTTCAGTATGAGATCAGGTGTTATCTCTTGGTTTGATAGGATGGATTCTTGCATGGCACTGAGTATAGCCGAGGAAAAATATGTTGCCACTTTATACTTGTGAGGTAGTATGTTTCTTCTATTTGATTTGATTGATCTAACTTGCATTTTTTGTATGATGAAAAGGGGAGCAGTGAAGCTCCAGTTTGTGATCCAAATCAAAATCTCTTGAAAGAGGGAGTTCTAGCATAGCCAATGAGACAGGTTGTCTAAGCATAAAATCATGGCGAATCTCGTAGGTTGCTCAGATGTAAATGGTCATGTAGGTTGTCCTTGGATGTAATCAGTCCTGGAAAAGCTCACAGGTTATCCTTGGACATAATCAGCCCTGATGTGATTCTATGCTAGAAATGGCTGGAGTGAAGTTTGAGTACTTCAGGGATAATCTTGGTGTTCTCTAGATTGAGGTTCCCTCCAAAGGGAATTGATGTGTCCATTAGCCTTTCTGACATGGTGGAAGGATGGGATCCACATGGTCATATGTAAGTGCAGAGACATTCTAATGTGATTGTGGGATGTGTTCCCACATGATCAGTGCAAATACATTCTGATGTGATTGTGGGATGTGTTCCCACATGATCAATGTAGAGCTATTCTGATGTGATTGTGGGATGTGTTCCCACATGGTCAGATATAAGTGCAGAACCATTTTGATGTGATTGTAGGATGTGTTCCCACATGATTAGATGTAAGTGCAGAGCCTTTCAGACAAGATGAGTTCGGATGTAAGTGCATAGCCTTTCTGATAAGATGAGGTTGGATGTAAGTGCAAAGACTTTCTGACAAGATGAGGTTAGATGTAAGTGCAGAGCCTTTCTAATAAGATGAGTTCGGATGTGAGTGGTGGGCCTTTCTGACATGGGTTTTGAATGTGCTCCTCCCATGGTTAGATGTGAGTGTTGGGAATGCCTTTCTAACATGGTTCTTGGATGTGTTCCTCCCATGGTCAGATGTAAGTGCTGGGAAGGCCTTTCTGACATGGTTCATTCCATGGTCAGATATAAGTGTTGAAGATGAGCTACATGGAGGCTATGCCTACAACTAGCATGAAAAAGGGTTGGCTCTGTAGAAGTTCCTGTGACGAGTAGAATTGAGAGATAGCACCATTTGTTTGAGATAGTGGAAGCAGTGATGATGATCCAGTGATGATACAAACTTGATGATGATCCAGTGATGATCCAGACTTTAATGATCTAGTGATGAGACAGACTTGATGATGATCCATTGATGATCCAGACTTGATGATGATCCAGTGATGATACAGACTTGATGAAGATTCAGTGATGATCCAGACTTGATGATGATGACTTAATGATGAGGACTTGATGATGATCCAGTGATGACCTAGAGAAGAATACTTGTTCTAATAAATTGTGTCGAGAGAATACCTTCCTAGTTAAGAGAGAGTGTTGACGTATTTGTAACTTCAGAATGTATTCACTTGTATATTATAACTTGATGTTCCTATTGGGAGAATCACGTGTATTTCATTGTACCCCAATGTTCCTATTGGGATAATAATTAAGAGTCATGAGGAATTCCCCTCCATTGTAAGTCGGGGAAATAGTCACCACAATTGAGTTGAGGTCAACCCTCCAAGTGTAAGTCAAGGGGCAAAGTCCCCATAGTTGTGGGAAACTAGGGTTTCCCTAGAGAATTCAAGTACACTAGGGCTGACATAGTTGAGTTCAATGTCAAGTGAATGAAAGAATATAAATAAAGAGTGAGACTCTCTATTTATTACACACACTCACTCAACTGGGGTGCATGAGTGAGAGAGGAAGTGTTGGCACAAGTGAGAGAGACATTAGCTGCCGGACATCATCTTTATGTTTTTGGGTTTTACTTTTGCTATTGGTGCTCATTCTATCTCTAAGGAAGTTGTGGGGTTTTGTCCTTTATGGTTTCCCTGAGGAAATTATTTGTGTCTCTCATCTCTTGTGATTATTGTTGTGCATGTTATTCTCTCAGATAAGATCCTATGATAATATTGCTTAAATGATAAAAATCTAACACAGGGCAGCTGATTCCTTGAGTAGGAGACTGTTGATTTTGCAAGAGAATCAGATCCAAGTCTTGGGATTTGAGCATTTGAGATATTTGTATGAAGCTAACATTGATTTCTAGGAGTCTTATAGGAATTGTAAGAATCCAGTGGAGGTGGAGAGACAGCCATGGATGGAGTATACACTTCAAGATGATTTACTCTTTAATAACAGTAAGTTGTGTATACCAAAGTGTTCTATGAGAGAGAACTTGATCCAAGAGAAACATAATGGAGGTATGGTAGGTCACTTTGGAATTGATAAAACCTTTAGAAAGTTGGGTCATTTTTATTTTTGGCCAAGGATGAGGTCTAAAGTTGAGAGGTTTGTAAGCAGATGCAGAGTATGCCAGCATGGTAAAGAGAGGATCCAAGACATAGGATTGGACACACCATTGCCTATTCCAACTAGGCATTAGGATTCTGTGAGTATGGATTTCATTTTGGGTTTACCAAGAACTCAGAGGGGACATGATTCTATCTTTGTTGTTGTTGATAGATTCACTAAGATGGGACATTTCATTCCATTATACAAGATTAGTGATGCCACACACATTGCTAACTTATTCTTTGATGAAGTGGTGAAACTAGATGGTTTACCTAGAAGCATTATATGAGACAAAGATGTGAAGTTCACGGGTGATTTTTGTAAGACCTTGTGGAAGAAGTTGGGTACCAGGCTGAATTCCAGTTCAGCATATCACCCACAGTTTGATGGACAGACCGAAGTAGTCAATAGGATTTTGGGAAACATGTTGAGAAGTTTGATTGCAGAGAGTCCTAAGCAGTGGGACAGAGTATTAGCTCAAGCTAAGTTTTCCTATAATGATTCACCAAACATGAGTACAGGGATGAGTCCATTTCAAATTTTGTATGTAATGGATCTAAGAGGAGTGTGTGAACTTTGTGACTTAGGTAAGTTAGAGAAGAGAATTGTAGATGGAGAAGAGTTTGCTACAAGAATTAGTGAATTGCAGGAGCAAGTGAAGGCAAGGTTAAAATAGAGTAACACCAGTTACAAGGCCAGAGCAGATTCCAAAAGGAGAGAAAAGAAATATGAAGTAGGATATTTGGTCTTAGCATATCTGAAGAGGGACATATTTCCAAAAGTGGAGTATAAAAAGCTAAAGATGAAGAATATTAGACCCTATGGGATAGTCAGAAAATTTTTAGCAAATTCTTATGAGTTAGAGATGCCTACAAGAGTGGGTATTTCACCAATATTTAATGTAGAAGATCTATATCCTTATGTAACAGGTGACACTAGAACCTTTGCAGAAGGTGAAGATCCTACTGAATACTTACAATGGGTGAGGAAGATGCCCATGGCACAACCATTGGAAGTTGAGGCCATTCTAGACACTAAAGTGGTAAAGAGTACAAAGAAGAAGGACTATCTGGAGTATTTGGTCAAATGAAAGAAGCGACCAATAGAGGATTCTACTTGGATGAGCAATGTAGAGTTGGAAGCCAAGGGTTTCATTGTAGCTGATCTAAAGAGCATGGGTTCATAATTTTTCTACCTTTGCAAGTCTGATGTAGGAGCATTGTGGCATTCCAACAATGTGATGAGTTGGTCACATGCTGTGGCATTTTTTTTGGTAACTATTTTGTGCTAAGTCATAGTCTCATTAGTGACGTAGGAATCATTGCGGATTGCAACTCCCTGTGTGGAGATCAAGCTGCCGGTAGTTTGTTTCAGACAAGGACATTTGCATCATGCGTTGTAGTGTTTGTTTTCAGTTACAGGACCACTGAGGATAGGAGTATCATTTTACCATAAATAGATAGTTTATAGATGTAGAGGGGGTTCTGCTCTTCAACATTTAGAATTAAAAGTTGCAGAGAAGAGGATAGACCTGTGTCTGATGCCTACTTGTAAATATTCAGAAGAATTGGAAGGAGAGAGATCCAAGTTGTGTGCATTTTCCTTTGTTTCTTAATACAAGGATTAACCATGTGTTTGTAGGGTTGTTATCCTTTATTCATGTGCTGTGTTGAATTTTGTATATGTGTAGAGTTTACTTCGGTGTTTTCCTAAACGTTGTGTATTTCTATGAAGTTGTTGAATTCACACATCAATTTATTGCTTTACGGGGAAGAATTTCGGGAAGGAAGTTTCAGGGGAGAAACTTTGGGAAGTTGGAATCCTGCATCCTGCATCTCGAAACCCGATTGCTGGAAGGACATTATGGAAAGAAAGTTATAGAGTGAAACATTGGGTGTTCGATATCCTACATCCCACAACCCGACTGTGGAAACTCTGTTGTAGAAATAGAGTCACGAAAAGGCGATTGCGGAGGAAAAATTGCGGGCAGGAAATTTTAGAGCAGAATTTGGCCATTAGGATAAATTTGGCAGTCCTACTAAGTGTAGGAGCCACCAGATATTGGAAGTGCTGGTTGGGGTTGGTTGTGATCGACCCACCTGTACCAATTTAAGCAAGATTTACCTGAAGTTTGGCTATCATTAAGTGCCAGTTGAGCATACCAATGTCTGGAAGAATGCCTTCAAATATCGGGAAGGCCTTTTTGAGTGGTTGCCCACTCCTTTCATCTTGACTAATTCCCAACAACCTTATTGATGATGATGGATGACATTCTATGAACATTCACCAATTCCTTTGTGGTTGTATATCTAGATGATATCCTCATCTATAATAGAACATGGGAAAAACATTTGAAACATATACACTAGGTCCTCAACACCCTACAACATCATAAGTTATGTCAATCTAGATAATTTCTCATTTGAAGTGGAAAGGGTTTAGTATCTAGGATTCATCATGCATGAAAATGGTGTTGATGTAGATCCGAACAAGATACAAGCTATTCATGATTGGCTGACTTCGACAACTGTCACAGATATTCACATCTTCCTAGGCCTTGCAAACTTCTATCGCAGACTTGTGTTGGGATTCTCTAATATTTCTTGGTCACTTATCCAGGTGACCAAAGGTGGATTTAAGGCCAAGTTAATCTATTCTAAGCCATAAAAAAATAGATTTGAGGACCTGAAGCAACTCTTATGTTTGGATCCTATCCTGACCTTACCAAATATGCAACAACCCTTTGAGATCGTGACAAATGCTTCAGACTATGTAGTTGGTGCAGTCCTCACTCACCATGACCATCCAATGGCATATCATAGTGATACACTTCCATATAAAATCTGCAAGTACCCCACCTATGACAAGGAAATGTACTCCAATATCTTATTTTACTGCTAATGGAAGCATTACATCCTTGGAAAAGAAACAACCATCCAAACTGATCACAAGACTTTGTAGTTCATTCAAACCCAAGGAAAGTAACATAATGATGCCCCCCAAAAATGGTCTTCTTATTTGCAATAGTTCCACCTGAACATTAAACATAAGAAGGGAAACACCAATCGAGTTGTTGATTTCCTTAGGCGACCTCCAATATTAGCATCAACCATAGTGCTCAACTCTTGCAGCCACAAGACCTTTGGGTGGCCTCAAATATATGACATTGATATTTATTTTGATCCCATCTATCAATCCTTATGTGAAGGTACACTAGTGGAATAATTTATTCTTTAGGAAGGATTGTTATGCCACCTGGGACATCTTTGTTTTCCTTCAAGCGAGTGTGTGAAAATGATTTGGGAAGCACATTATATTTAGGTGGCAGAGCACTTTGGAACTTAGATGATAGTGGCAGTATTTCAGAATTATTTTTATTGGTCTAAACTTCGACAAGACATCGACTGATATATCAGATCCTGCACTTCCTGTGCCATCGTGAAACTAGTCATCAAAATAAGGCATTGTACACCCCTTTCCCACTCCGAATGGGGCAAGGTAATCCATCTCCATGGATTTCATGTCAGGACTACCTTCAACTAAGCATGGTAATGACTTTGTGTTTTTGGTCGTGGATCGCTTCTCTAATATGGCCATTATAATAGCTTGCATGAAGAGTATCTATGCCAAATCCACTACTAAGCTCTTCTTCGAGCATGTTTGGGTTCATTTTTGGCCTCTACATACTATCATTTCAGATTGAGACAACAAGTTATTGATCAATTTTTGGTCTATTCTATGGCCATTGATGTATACCAAGCTAACCAAATTGACTTCCTTCCGCCACTAGACTGATGGACAATGTTGCTGGAAATTCTCACCTTCTGCGGACATAAGTTGTTTCCCTAGACTGAAGTCCTTACAACTAGAACAAATGAGTTACAACAATGAGAAGCACTTCCCCTAAGATTGATAGATGGTTGGAATGGATATTTCACCTGTCACACAATGTAATTTACCAACTTTTTAGAGTGCCAGATATCCATAGTTTACTTGCAAGGAGCACACCACAAAAGCATACAAGATTAAAAGTACCAAGTACGATCTATAATCCTATATTGATGACTAAGGAATTCAATAATGAAACAAGTGATCAATGAATAATATATTTCATGGAAAAGGAACTTTCATTGCATTAATAGAATAAGAGAGAGATTACAAACAAGAGCCTTAGTGTTGAGAAGTCTCTTCTCAAGCAAGATCTTGCCTCCAAAGATTCAACTTGAACACCTAAATGCTTACTCTCATTGGCTATATTTGGCCATAATTTTAGTGTTGTAGCATAATATTCCTCCTCTTGTCCATGGGGAATGAGCCAATATTTATAGCCATGGAAGGATAGGGATGGTTGAGATTATTTTGGATGAGTTCAAGGGGAGATCCTACAAGGAGGGATCTTGAGTCCAGGTGAGCCAAGAGTCTAGGGATTAGGTTGGCATGAAGCTGAGGTTCGAGAATATTCATGAAAATTCTCTTTTTATCTTTAAAACTTGAGCACCACTATTTCTCAACTATGATAGAGCGTTACCAATAGGGAACTTCTCATTGTACAAAACAAAGTGGCAGTGGCACCACTTTTTGTACATGGAAAACAAGCATTATAGTCTTAGTTAACACACTTTTTCCACAAGGAAAGTGCGGTGGTGGAATTTTTTTTAAACCACTTATCCAAATAGAATTCAACCTCATTACTTGGGGAATGGAGGAAATTTATGTTTTTTTGTTCTTAGTATAGGATGATGACGAGAAATATGTATAACAAAATGCCCCCAAAGCATGAGGCTAGAGGGATAGGATAGGTTAGAGATTTTTCATAATAAGTTATCACTTCGAGGCAAGACTTCACTGATCGAAGATATTCAAGAACATAGCTCATTCTACAGTACATCAACCCTTTGATTCATATTTATATGAATCTCATCATGGCTACAGACCAATACAAAGCAGATTGATGTGAGGTACAAAAAATCATGGCTACTAGAATACAACATAGATCCATGTGAATAAGACTCAAAATTGGACATAGAGACCAAACATACAATGTATATCTATGTTATTTAGACACTAGTTTGAGCACAACCATGACCATACAAATGTGGATCCATGCTAGGACTCATACAAATACTCCATCACAACCTAGGAAAATAAATGAGTGCTTAACAGATACCCAGGGTCTTCATCTCGTCTTCAACAACGTACAATTCTATCCATGTGATTACAATGTATTGGTTTCAAACATGGTAGAAACCACTTGATTACCGATCAATGATGAGAACTGTTAAGAAGTACGAGGGAGATCAACATTGATGTCAATGATTCCCAAGGTACTCTAGTACAATATTTTGAATGTGAATAGATGATCTGATGTCGAACACTCGGTTGAATCTTTTGATCAAAGTTCAATGATGTAAACCTATGTCGAAAGCAAGAGGATCTGTCATTGATTCATACAGATCTCAAGGTACTACTTTGTTTCTAAGACTAATTCTTGGATAATGAGTTGAAGTCGATAGGAATAGTCTCATCGAAGGAGAGCCATGATGAATCCCACATTAGTGACATGAAACTTGGAAAAAAGTTTAGGAATTTGAGCTTGATGTAACCATATGACTGACTCAAAATTAACCGAGCCAAATTTTTGACTCCAGACAAAAAATATCAACATGAATTTCCTTTGAACATTGGGTGGCACGAACAAAGACTTGGAAGCATTGAATTGACTAGGAATATACCGGGACATAATGTGATGATGGATGATGCATTATTTGAAAGAATTAAAGGAGTGACATGACTCATGAAAGTATATTTACTTGAAATCAAGCTGAATACCTAATTGACTGAATGAAATTCATACAAGTGCCATGTTTAAAGGTGACTACAAACTACCATTATTGCAAATGAAATGTGGTTCTCTTCCCTTACTTTCCCCATCATGATAGATGAGTGCCTTTTTTTTTTTACAAGTTCAAAGAGGGTAACAAGAACTCATTGTATCTTATCATAGGATAATTCCATTCTCACATGTTTTACAAACCTAAGAAAGGAGGGGCTCGTTCCCAAAAGAGGGTCTCTCAATGTTTAGTTTAACGAGTCCATTGAAAGTAAACTTGGTATTGTTCATGTTTACAGAGTCTGAACGAAATGACTCCAAAAGGTCATTTTTTTGTATGATTTAGTCTCCGAGGCCCAAAAAAGTATAAAATAATACCTTAGAGAACTCTTCTAGCCAATTACTAGAGTATTCTTTTTTCGTAATTTAGTCAATCCGAACCGAAAAAGGGGTAAACTATTGTTGGAAAGATGGCTCTTCAAGTAATTTTATGAGCATGAAGAAGACAAGTTCACTCAATGATCTTTTCACATTTTAGGAGCCTGAGAAGAGCTTAAAGAAGACTCCACTAGGGTTTCTTTTCGCGAAAAAGAGTTTAACGAGCCTGAAAAAAGAACCAAAATTTGACTAAAAAATTTAGTACTAAGTTTAACGAGCATGAGTAAGATTTCAAAAATAGTGCTTAGGAGATTTTTCCATTTTTTGTAAGGACGAAGAAGTCCAAAAAAAACTCATCCATAACCAAAAATTCAGTTTTTCCATGCCTTGCAAGAATTAAAATGACCATTAGACTCCAAAACTATTAAAAAACTAGGCCTTATAGGCTATTTGAGTTTAAATATTTAATAAAATAATAAAAATAAATAAATAAAACCCAAAAACATTTTATTATAGACTAGTAAATAGTAAAAATAGTTATCATTTTCACTTTTACCATTTGGAGAGCATTTTAGGGCCTTTTGTGTGCATATTTTAGCTAGGGAAAAAGGATGGAACGGAGTAGGGAAAAAGGGGGTAAACTCCAGACCCAATAGTGTTTTCAATTTTAGAGTGTTTAAAAATAGTAAGAAGACTCCAGTGGTGGTTTTTTTTGTGAATTAAGTCTCCAAGTCCTGAAAAAGCATAAAAGTATGCAGTATAGAACCCTTCTAGTCGAAAGGGGCTAGAGTATTATTTTTCGTAACTAATCCATCCAACCTAGAAAAAAGGGTAAACTTATACTAGACATATTTCCTTTCATGTATTTAATGAGTCTAAAAGGAACAAGATAACATGATGATTTTTCATTGTTTGAGGAGTAAAAAAAGAGCTTAATAGAAACTTCAAGCTAGAGCTTGGGAATACTAGCCAATAAGTGACGATATGAGGAAATATATGAGGTTTCAACTCAATATGTCAAACTATAAATAGTACCAATCCTAAAGGGATTTGAAAGGCATGGATGCCAAATACAAAGGGTTCTAAAAAATTACCATCCATGTAAAGGGAGGCTCTATTTATAAGCAAGGGAAAATGTAAGGCATGTGGCTAGGCAGGGCCACTTACTCGACTAGTGAGGGGGTCCTACAGGCTCAAGGGGGAAACATGGAGGGAATGCATCAACATGACAGAGGGGGAGGATGTACTATATTTAATTTAAGGGATTGTACATGTAGAAGTAGTTGGTACCACAAAGAGGCACACAACTGTAACCTATGTATGTACACACAACAAGGATACCCGAGCATAAATGTGCTTTTGGAATGTAAATTATGCATACAAATACATATAAAACATGACTTGCATGATGGAATGTAAATCGAGGCGGGGTGAGAAGGTGGCCTTAAAAAAAACCATAGAACATGGAAAAATGATCCTATACTCGGGAAGAGTGCGAAAGGGCGATTCTAATGATGAAAAAAACACATCAAATGGACGTCGTATGACTCTAGGACACTGTAAAGAAGATCGAGGAAAAAGGGCCTATAAAAGTGGGAAGGGACCACATGTCACTTGTCATTTTCACTCTGAGGAGTGTAGAGAGTGTTTGGAGGGGCTTGAAGAGAATCAGTGATTTCTTCTGAATTGAGAAATGATCTTTCATTCTCCAACTTGCAGGTAATAGATCATTAAATTGTGTTATGTTTATAGGTGGTTTTTTGGTTATTTGGCCTCTTGGGTAGTTGAGATGAGATATTAAGGGTTTCAGCAAGCAGGGCACTCATTTCGAAGGGTTAAGAGCACTCTTGGGTTCTCTTAACTGGACCATAGTAGCTCCCTAGGATGATACGTTTTTCCTCACAAGAGCACCCTATGGCGCTCTTAAGACTCAAAGAGGAGCGCTTTAGACCAAATATGAGTTTTTCACAAATAGAAAGTGATGGGTGCTTGTTGGATTATGTAGAATGTCATCGGTAAACTGGAAAGGGAGATACATGAGTGAACTTATTCGCTTAGTATATGAGGATCCTACGGTGATGGATAGTTTGGCACAATATAGGTTGCTAAAGCTCTTTAATAACCCATTGATGCAGAGTGCCAAGTTCCTATTGAACAAGCTAGTATAGTTTTGGGATCTTGATTTAGAGTTCTTCATCATCCAAGGAGTGCATGATGTAGGATGTGTACTTTCTGATTGGGTTGTCGGTTTATGGAATCATTGGAGATACACAACCAAAATGCCCAGAAATCATTTCGATGGTGGACTTGGTAGAGCGCCATTTCTTTGGAACAACGAGAGAAAATTAGACCTTGATATTTCCCTATAACATCGAGAGGCTAGAGACACAATCCATAGTGGTGTTAATAGTACGAGGTGAGTCAACTTAGGGGTCACCTTTTCTACCCATCATTCCTTTGTGCAATATTTGTTGGGCAAAATATGCACTATTTAATTCAACACTTAATTGTCAACCCAGGAAGGGAGCTTGTGAGATGCAAACACTATATATGTAGGATTGAAGGCTTGAACTAACCTAAAATAACTAAATATGCAATTGCACTAACATGGAACTATATGATTTTAAACTACATGCATAACTTTCATAATTCAAATGCAAGAATTTAATCTGCCTATAAAAAAAAAAAAAATAAGAACTTAAAAAGTAATTATGAATTCAAATCTAATTTAACATTATGCTAATTCATTCTATGAAGTGAAATTGCAACAACTAATATAGGAAAACAATCACTTGGTCCGAAAGCAATCTAATCTAATGAAAGTAAATTTAACTATTCAAAATAGGTAACAAATCAACTAAACTATTTCATGAACACATGAACTATATGCTTATGCAGGGATGAGATTCTACTTAACCATGTGATTAACTACGAAACAAAACACTAAATTTTATTACGAAAGAAAATATGAAACTAATTACTGTAAAACATGAAATTATGTTACAAGTGAAAACAACAATTAATCTATCTATTCTATGAGAAATACTACTCTATATTTTCAAAAGAAAAAACTAACCAACTATCCTACTCTAGTTATCGAATTCTATGCAATCGTATAAAGCATATTGAAACACTAATATAAGAACCAAGTCTAAAAAAATACTTTGTGAGGAGTCATAAACTAATGTAAGAAAACTAGTTTAACAAATCCAATCTAATCAACAAGTAATCGATGAATTTGAAAAGTAAACTAAGCTATGAGAACTTTCAAAATGAAACTAATGCATCTAATACAAATGAACTTATTAAACTTGGATTGGAACTAGTTCTTAATGTACTCTACCCATCGAAACACAATAGCTTGAAGAAATGAAACTAAAATCCATATTTGTTACTTTTTTTGAAGACTCAAAATTATCATTCATGAAGCATTTTTAAAACAAATCCCACACTATCAATTATATAAAAAAAATACAAATTAATTGACAACTTGAATTACCAATTAAAAACTATATCACAAACTATATTGCAAATTAAATATTATATCTTTAATTACAATTGCAAAACACTCTAAACAATTAAAATTTATCAACTAAAAAAATGTCCAAATTACAAGCTAAATTCCACTTTACTACTTTAAACTAAATTCTATAACATATAATCTAAATTGTAATTAAGTTTTACTTTAACACAACGTTATTCCTATTTGATAATCATGGTATAATATAAAACAAATAATTTAATATTCAATCCACAAATTACAAACTAAGTCTTACAATAAATTTCTAATAAAAATTCAAATTTTATTTCTTAAAAAAATACTTCAAAGCTCTTCCTCTTTAAATGTAAGATCACATGTATGCACATTAATATGTATATGTTAAAAAAACATATGTATGTACTTTAAAGTCAAATTGATTCAACGTATGAGTTATCTCATATATATATCTTCACATCATACTCTCATAAGGTCATCGCATGTAAAACCTATGAGTTATCAATGGTTAATGAAACACCATATCAAATGAATTAAAAGAAATTAATGTAATATCATAGTGGGTTCAATTAAAAACTGAAAGAATGACCTGGAAGGAAAGCTATCATTTATTCAACGAATGCCAATTCAGTACATATACGGTAATATTTACAACTTAAAAAATCAAAATCAAAATCTAAGAGAGGAGTGATCTTGATAAATTTTCTGCAGCCTAAATCTATAATTATAACAACGAATGTAAAACATAAATACAATGCAATAAGAAGATAGAACACAACACAGACACAAAGATAAATCAAAATAGAAATTTCACAAATCTAGAGCAGAAATATGAAATGCTGAAGGACAGATTGGAATGAAGTCTGAGCGAATAATGCGAATGGAAGGATGAGAGACAAACTAAAAAAGAAGTGTGAATGGATGGCCGTATTATTATGAAAATATAAATTGCAAAAAACGTAGGAAAATTATAGTTTATCAACAGCAAAACATCATCTACAGGAAAACTAAATACATATACATAAAAACATAATTACTTATCTGCAAAAACGAAAGGAAACTGCTAAATATGTACAAATAGACTCTCTGGTTGTTGAGGGTCCCTTCTCAGCAATTAGAGGCTACAGCTAAGTCAATGAATCACTTCACAGAAGATGGAAACATACATATGCAGCTGAAATAGAGTTTCTATTAAATTTGCAGAGAGTTTATACGTCGGTGACTAGCTGAATGTAAACTAGCTTGTAGGTGAATATATATAGCATTTGCAAGGATGAGCAGGTCGACCCTTTCAGTGGTCGACCACTCCTAAAACATTCAATTATTATTACAATCAAACAGTCATATGCCAACGCACAACGTTCTTCCCTCTTTGTCGCGTGTCAGTTCTCCATTTGCACCTGAGGTGGCGTATGGGTTATCTTTGACATGGGCAGAGAGTGTGGTGTTAGCATGGGAGAGCAGGATTGCAAATATTCTAGAGAAATGGGTCTCGAACTAGGAGGAAATGTGGCCAACAAAACCATGAAATCATTCTATGCTTTTAACACTATCGAATATTCCAAACAACAAAACCGCGTGTAGGGCGGAGGGCTGCATAACGAGCTGTATGCTAAGCTTAATTCATGGCTGAATTCTATTGGTTGGGTGCTAGGTTCTTCCTCTGAATGCTTAGTTTAATTATGGATGGGATTCATTACTATCCATTTCATGACTACGCATTTCCATTATGCCCCTCCATTTTCACGTGCGGGAGTTCATCCTTTACAGCTTGCATATATTGTTCACGTCCTACACAAAACATAAAATCCATTAGTTGCAAAAGCATGAAATTGCAATATATATTAAACATAAAGTCTTAAGGAAAGTGGTTATATAAATAAATGAGAAATAATACATATATGAACTCACTTTAAAATGGATTAAAGAAAATTGGGCTCGTGACATATGGTTTTGAATAATTAATAAGTTATTACAATCCACTTTATGGGTTGGTTAATATGAGTGAATTTGTTTTAATATTTAATTCTCATTTTTATTTTCTTTATTAATTCCCATCTTTTTAATATTTTTATTTTCTTTATTTAATTTCCATTTTTTTAATATTTTTTATTTTCTTATTTAATTTTAAACCAATGCTCAAAGCTCATCATCACTCATGGTTATTGTATGTGTAGGTATTCACAGAACCAGCGAGAACTAGAGGGTGAGGATAAAAAAAACCAAGAACCTAATAAAAAACATGCCATTAAACCTAGTGTAGAACTTAGGACTGAAAGAATGGGCTGAATGGAGTGCCAAAATGCGCAATAACACATAAAAAATGATGAATTAAGATTCTTTCACATCTATAAGTCATATTTGATGAAAACACAATAAAAGATAGACAAATTAAAGATAAATGTATTAAATTTCGGCAAATAGGTTGAAAATTAATGTAAATAAAACCATTATAAAAGACAATTTCGAGGCCCAACATACCCCCAGACCAAAGGCATGGCACATCCTCATGCCATAAATGAATCAGAAGTGGTCTTTCATTTATTCAAAAACTCTGCTTAATCATTAATAGGGAATCTTGAGAAAAACTAAGCCAAATTTATTACGACAAAAAAAACTAGAACTTGGAAAAAAATGACTTTAATATTTTCTCAATACATACAATTCTGTCAATTATTAATAATTCATACTTATGAAGACCATATAAATTGAGACTCCCTCCCCCAGACCGAAGGTATGGCACGTCCTCGTTCCATGAATGAATTAAAACTGGGTTAAAATGGAAAACATGAGGGTATAGATAGTGAGTAAAGCCTATAGGAAACGAAACATCCCTGCTACTTCTCAAAGGTTTATCGTTATTCAAGTAATTATGGACAAAGTTTTCATTTCAAGTTCACTAGACTCTGAATTTTATGGGTCCCACTTCTATGATAGTTATATCCTAGGTATGGTATGAAGACAACAGGGTCTTAAGTGCAGCTTACAAACATTCTCAAATGACATATTGATGGAGTTCATTTTAGATCAACCATGCATACCTTCCTCTGGTGGACCCACAACAACATTTCTTATTACAAATTTGTTTTCATAATTTTTTCTCTTGTTTTTTATTAGACTTTCTCTCTCTCTTTTTAACAAGCTTTCCTCCCCATGTAGATTCACCTCTTTCAGTCGGGCCTGTATAGTGCCATGTCGGGTTTACGTAGTCATACCATAGGCCAGCACCCATTGCTAGCAAGCTTGTTCAGTACCCTGATGGGTTAACCTCTTAAACTTGATTTCTATTAGAGACTCTTGTCCCAAATATCCACTCCCTATAAATATTTGGTAAATATTTTTTCCTATGAAGGAGTGGTGGGGGAGCAGCTCTGAAAACCATGTTACATGGTGGGATGGTATATGGGTTGGAGGACAACTAGAATCTTCTTTATTATGGAACCAAAATAAAGGTTGCAAGAGGGATCTATTGAACCAATGATACACACGGTTGATGGATTTAGTGTAAAGTGGATGAAGCCATAAGATAATGAGTGAAAGGTGTCTCTAGTCCCAAAATTCATCATTTCATATAGAGTTATAGTAGTGTTCCCTCATAAACTAGGAATTGCATTCACCCTTATGCTAACTTGTAGTAGAGATGCTTAAATAACAAGCCCTAATAATGAATCTAGGATGTACGAGTGACCTCTAGGTTTTAGATAGACCTTAATTTATGACAAATACCCATGAGGTTTAAAGTTGGTCTTGAGTACTTGGTATAATTAGAAATATGTAGGTATGAAAATGAATAATGATGTAAGATTGTTTTTGTTTAGTCATTAACATGACCTTTTTCTTAGTTCTTTTATTTGAAAAAGAAAAAAAAAACAAAGTTGCATTATTCCCTAAACTAAGAATGCAACATGTTATTTATATACATATTTCCCTACCCTAAGAAGAAAGAAAACATGTTTATTCAAGTATATGAGCTTTTCCAATGAAACCAAGTGCGAAGAAAAGTGATAATTGTACCTTTATCCACATATGAAAATAGTTTTGCAGTGATTACCTGAATGTGATAGTTCAACCAACTTACTTTTCTTTGCATCAACAGGTGTTGAATGAAGGAATGATATTATGGTCGAGTTACCTCCTGAAACCATTTTTCGATGTAGTCTTGGTACTCACCTTCCTTTTCTATGTCATACAGATCCTCTTCTTCTAGTTAAGCAGTTGTTTGTGGATATGATGGATCTGTTAGCATGCATGTAGAGGACTCTTTAATTTCCATTTTCTCTCCTTCGGATGTAACCACCAATGTATCTGTTTCTTTTGCAGTCTCACAATGAACATCTTTTTGTAGTTCTTGGGATTTTGGTTCATCTGTTATTTCGGGAGAGGTTGATAAGCTCTCAATTGCTGTTAAGATGGTTTTTACTTGGTGAGAATCATTCCCAGCTGCTTCTAGGATTTGAGAGAGTTCTCTCATGCTAATAAGCACCTTTGAGTCCATTTTGTTGGTTGGTAGGTCATGCTTCACACAAGGATTAGTCCCTGGGGTTCTTACAGTACCAAATTTTTTTTTATGTGTTTTTGAGAAAGTATTTACTAATAAAACACAACACACTAAAATACCTACATGAAATTAACTTGTGGAAAGTAAACACACTTGTGCAAAAAAAGAACAACAAGGCTTTCGGGCACGCCACTATAGTGGATGCGCAGGTTCTTACCTCTCGTCTTACCGTTCTCCCCTCCCTATTTTTGTGTAATGTAAAGGCAACCTACCTACCCCTATCTACCTAGACTCCAATCCCTTTAGCACCTCCCCGACAATGGTGCCAAAATGTTGGGAAAAATATGCACTATCAAATTCAACACTTAATTGCCAACCCAGGAAGGGATATTGTGAGATGCAAACACTATATGTGCAGGATTGAAGGATTGAACTAACCTAAGCTAAATAAATATGCAAATGCACTAACATGCATCTATATGATTTTAAACTACATGCATAACTTTCATAATTCAAATGAAAGAATTTAATCTGCCTATAATACCAAAAAAACCAACTAAGAACTTAAAAAGTAACTATGAATTCAAATCTAATCTAACGTTATGCTAATTCATTCTATGAAATGAAATTGCAATGACTAATCAAGGAAAGTGGTCACTTGGTCCGAAAGAAATCTAATCTAATGAAAGTAAATTTAACTCTTCAAAATAGGCAACAAATCAACTAAACTATTTCATGAATGCATGAACTATATGCTTATGCAGAGATGAGATTCTACTTAACCATGCGATTAACTACGAAATAAAACACAGAATTTTATTATGAAAACAAATCTGAAACTAGTTACTGTAAAACATGAAATTATGCTACAAGTGAAAACAACAATTAATCTATCTATTCTATGAGAAAAACTACTCTATATTTTCAAAAGAGAAAACTGACCAACTATCGTACTCTAATTATTGAACACTATGCAATCGTATAAAGCATATTGAAATACTAATCTAAGGACCAAGTGTAAACAAATACTTTGTGAGGAGTCATAAACTAATGTAAGCAAACTAGTTTAACAAATCCAATCTAATCAGCAAATAATCTATGAATTTGAAAAGTAAACTAAGTTATGAGAACTTTCAAAATGAAAGTAATTCATCTAATAGAAATGAACTTATTAAACTTGGATTGGAACTAGCTCATAATGTACTCTACCCATCGAAACACAATAGCTTGAAGAAATGAAACTAAAATCTATATTTGTTACTTTCTTTGAAGACTCAAAATTATCATTCATGAAGCATTTTTAAAACAAATCCCACACTACCAATTATATAAAAAAAAATACAAATTAATATACAACTTGAATTACCAATTAAAAACTATATCACAAACTATATTGTGAATTAAATATTATATATCTAATTACAATTGCAAAACACTCTAAACAATTAAATTTTATTAACTAAAGAAATGTCTAAATTACAATCTAAATTCCACTTTACTATTTTAAACTAAATTCTATAACATATAATCTAAATTGTAATTAACTTTTACTTTAACACATAAAGTTATTCCTCAGTTTTATAATCATGGTATAAAATAAAACAAATAATTTAATATTCAATCCACAAATTAAAAACTAAGTCTTACAATAAATTGCTAAACAAAAATTTAAATTTTATTTCTTAAAAAAAATACTTCAAAGCTCTTCCTCTTTAAATGTAAGATCACATGTGTGCACTTTAATATGTATATGTTAAAAAAAACATATGTATATACTTTAAAGTCAAATTGATTCAACGTATGAGTTATCTCATATATTAAATATATATAGCTTCACATGATACTCTCATAAGGTCATCGCATGTAAAACCTCGTAGTTATCATTGGTTAATGAAACGTCGTATCAAATGAATTAAAATAACTTAATGTAATATCACAGTGGGTTCAATTAAAAACTGAAAGAACGACCTGGAAGGAAAGCTATCATTTTTGCAACGAATACCAGTTCACTACATATACGGTAATATTTCAACTTAAAAAAATGAAAATTAAAGTCTAAGCGAGGAGTGATCTTGATAAATTTTCTGCAGCCTAAATCTATAATTATAACAATGAATGTAAAACATAAATACAATGCAATAATAAGCTAGAACAAAACACAGACGCAAATATAAATCAAAACAGAAATTTTGCAAATCTAGAGCAGAAATATGAAATGTTGAAGGACAGAATGGAATGAAGTCTGAGCGAATAATGCGAATGGAAGGATGATATTCAAACTAAAAAGAAATGCAAATGGCTGGCCGTATTAATTTTGAAAATATAAATTGCAAAAAATGCAAGAAAATTACAATTTATCAACAGCAAAACATCATCTACAGGAAAACTAAATACATATACATAAAATCAAAATTACTTATCTGCAAAAACGAAAGGAAATTGCTGAATATGTACAAAGAGAACCTTCGGTTGTTGAGCGGCCCTTCTTAGCAATCAAAGGCTATGTTTAAGTCAATGGATCACTTCACAGAAGACATAAACATACATACGCAACTGAAATAGATTTTTTATTAAATTTGGACAAAGTTTTCATAGAGTTTATACGTCGATGACTAGCTTGTAGGTGAATATATAGAGAGTTTGCAAGGATGAGTAGGTTGACCCTTTCAGTGGTCGACCACTCCTAAAAAATTCAACTATTATTACAATCAAACAGTCATATGCCAATGCACAACGTTCCTCCCTCTTTGTCGCACGTTAGTTCTCCATTTGCGCATGAGGTTGCGTATGGGTTATCTTTGACATGGGCAGAGAGTGTGGTGTCAGGATGGGAGAGAAGGATCACAAATATTCTAGAGAAAGGGCTCTCAAACCAGGAGGATGTGTGTCCAACAGAACCATGAAACCGTTTTGTGCTTTTAACGCTCCAGAATATTCCAACCAACAAAACCGCGGGTAGGGTAGAGGGCTGCATAACAAGCTAGATGCTAAGCTTAATTCATGGCTGAATTCTATTGGTTTGGTGCTAGGTTATTTTTCTGAATGCTTAGTTTAATTATGGATGAGCTTCATCACTATCCATTTCGTGACTACGCGTTTCAATTATGCCCCTCTATTTTCACGTGCGGGATTTCATCCTTTACGTCCTACATATATTGTTCACGACCTGCACAAAAACATAAAATCCATTAGTTGAAAAAACATGAAATTTTAATATATATTAAACATAAAGTCTTAAGGAAAGTGGTTATATAAATAAATGAGAAATAATACATATATGAACTCACTTTAAAATGGATTAAAGAAAATTGGGCACGTGAGATATGGTTTTGAATAATTAGTAAGTTATTACAATCCACTTTATGGGTTGGTTAATATGAGTGAATTTGTTTTAATATTTAATTCCCATTTTTATTTTCTTTATTAATTCCCATATTTTTAATATTTTTATTTTCTTTATTTAATTTCCATTTTTTAATATTTTTTATTTTCTTCCTTATTTAATTTTAAACCAATGCTCAATGCTCATCATCACTCATGGTTTTTTCATGTGTAGGTATTCATGGAACCAACGAGAACTAGAGGGTCAAGATAAAACAAACCAAGAACTTAATAAGAAACATGCCATTAAACCTAGTGTGGAACTTAGGACCGAAAGAAGGGGCTGAATGGAGCGCCAAAATGCGTACTAAATGCAATAACACATAAAAAATGATGAAATAAGCTTATTTTATATTTATAAGTTATATTTGATGAAAACATAGTAAAATATAGACAAATTAATGATAAATGTATTAAATTTCGGTAAATAGGTCGAAAATTAATGTTAATAAAACCATTATAAAAGACGATTTCGAGGCCCAACAATATACTTTTAGTGTGTTCCAACACTAAGGTTGCACCATTGGATAGATGAAAATGGGTTAAGGGATCCCAAGATGAGGAGGTGGTGCGAGTTGATGATCCGTGAGGGAGGAGGGATGGTGGGTTGCTTCTTTACTTCACAGTGGTATGCATAGTGGAATCATATTTTAATAATGATTGAGGACTTCCCCAATGTAGATATGGGCTTCATAGGAGATCTGGAGCTTCCTCAACAAGAAAGGTTTGGGTCCCTGATCGTATGTATTTGTGATTATGTTTTTTATATCGCATGTATTTTAATTTCTTATATGGTATCCAATTTGTGGATACAACAAATACTGATTCACTCTTTGTGTGGGTTATGAAGATATGGGACCAAGACCACTAGCTGACTATCATCAATTGCATGAGAGGGTTGTCACTACCCACAAGTGGAGTGACGATGACATCGCAAAGACATTGAAGATACACTAGACTCACTACAAACTGGAATAAATCGCTTGCTAGAGGGGGTTGAAGATGATGACTTGTAGAACCTTGACAATGACCTGATCATGATTGGCTATCATGATCTGGTAGAGTGGAAGTCTATTATGAGCCGCATTATTGTAGCATCTAAGTATGTGTAGGATACATCCTGGGGGATGTACCTCAGGAGTATGAGAGCTTTGATGAGGAGATTGATGATGAGGACTATGACTGAGTAGTTACTTAATAGCTTATGGAGTTTTCTCCTAATGCAATGAGGATAGGAATTTTTGTTACTGACTATGTATGATGTTTTTTTGAGTAATCTATCGGGGTTCCTCTTTCTAGATACAAACATACTACTTTTTGGGTGTATATGACACAACAATATATACACATAGACACACAGACACACATGGACACACTTTTTATGTATTTTTTGATATTTTATGATCCCGTTATGTTATAATGCTATGGATGTTCACGTTATTTACGAGTGGATTCAAATGTGATGAAAAATACATGTGAATGAACTAAATGTGATGATTTATATGCCACTCTAGAATGTCGTTTTCCATCTGGTCTGTGACACTATTGTAATGTATTGGGACATGTGTGAATGAAATGAAATCAAACTTTCTAAACAATTGTTTAACGCATAGGAAATTTATAAAGAGGGAAATATCATGTACTCGACAGAGGTTGTTCAATTGGGGGACGAGCAACTGAGAGTATATAAAAATGTCGAGGTGCAGGATAACCAAGTGGAGGGAAGTGGTCAAGAGGCCAATCACCGCATCGTACTTATCCTGGTTATTGGTAGTTACTCTGAGACATACTCCATCCATGTGAAGGAGTTCATGCGAAGGGGAGTAAATGACCCACGAAGCCGAGGCAAGGTTTGGGGACCATCTACGGAAGGCACATAATACATATAATATCAATCAAAGCAAGAAAATATTAGGTTCATGGTGGAAAAAAGTTGTAAAACATAAATGTGAAAACTATACACATTGAACCATGGGTCCAATCCTATTAAGGGTATAATCGTGTGAGATACGACTTATTGTCAGGGTTTTTCAATAAGAATCCAACTGATTCAATGAGGATGTATACCCCATTGACCAAGAATTGGTACAAAACATATGGACCCTACCACATGCATTTGAACTTCCCTTTCTCGTGCTGATCTTTGGCTTGGTCGTAAAAATGTGAGGTTGAATATGCGCATCATAATGGGATTTCATTCAATTCTTTATAGTTTTGATCATTTAGATAAAAGCATGACAATATTCATTTTCTTGCTCAAGGGTGAGTAAATGTTGCTATAAGGGATAGGTTTTGGGTAGGAGGTTGATTTTAAGGTGGAGAGTAGGCATATAAAAATCGATAGGAATAACATATTTGACTCCATGGACCAAGTGGAATGGGGTGAAGTCAGTGGCTATCTTTGTGGACATGTGGTAATCCCATAAAGCTAAAAATAGCTTGTGTTGGTAATTGGATTTATGCTTGTCAATCATTTGTTGCAGCATGGTTTTGAGGATTTTATTGACCACTTCAACTTGTCCATTTCCTTGGGAGTAATAATATGAAGAGTATTGGTGTTTGAAATTTATAAAGGTTGAAATTTATTTCCAAAAATAGTCCTCAAACTTTTTTTCATGATCATAGATGAGTTGTCTTGGGACTCCAACATGTGTAATAACGTGGTTAAAAAAAAATGGGCTGAAGTGTCAGCTTTGCAATTGAAAGTGGTCATGGCCTTGACCCATATGGTGAAGTAATTAATAGCCACAATGATGTACTTATGGTATCCTACTGAGGGCCAATTACATTCCTTAAAATCAATGGCACATTTGCAGAATGTACCATCCAATATGACGACATGAAGTCGTAGAGGGAGAGTTCTTTCCTTTGGGGAAAAAACTGGAAATTATGGTAGCGCTTGAATGTCTTGATGCAATATGTAAATAACATGGCATAGAATTACCTGCCATGGATGACTTTTTATGAAATGGGCATACCAAATAGGTGACCACAAAAATCTCCATTACATCAGTAATTTATGACCCATTCATCCTCATCATAGGTGAGGCAATGATGTACAATGGTGTCAACACCATGTTTGTAAAGGACATCACCAATGAGGATATATCAAGAAGCTTGGAATCAAATGTCACATATATCGTCATGATTGATATGAGAACCAAACTTTTGAGTTTTTAAGTAGATGATGATATCCCCATACCATGGGTCATCAGAGGATATAGTGAACAAATGTTCATCAAGAAATGTGATGAGAAGTGTGGGTGACATGGATGGGGGTGGGAGCTCGATCATTAATTGAGCCAATGTGAGGGCCTTTGTACTTTTGGGTGTAATTAAATCTAGGTCATAATCCTAAACGATAACGATCCTTTTTTCCATCTTAACTTGAATGAGGCGACGAATCAAGAGATATACCATTGGGTTGGAATTGACAACGATGCGAATTCAACTCATTATAATGTTATGACACAACTTTTGGAATGAAAAGAAAATGGAGAGGGATTTAATTTCTTCTTGGGGGTATCGTAGTGGGGGAGCACATAAGGTCTAGCTAATGTAGTAGATGACATGATCTTGGAGAGAATCATCTTCTTGGACTAAAAATCTTGTGATAGCATGCTCAGACGTAGAAATGTAAAGGTCAAATTGCTCACTGAATCCAGTTGTGATATCAATGGAGTGGAAGCCAAATGTGGCTTGTACCTAGTCATCCTAAATGAATGGAACATTGGTAAAAATAATTTGCAAAAAACCATGGACTTTGGTGGCATAATTTGGGATAAAGAGATGTAAGAATTATCCCTACCATGAAGGCTTTGCAGCTGGTGCAAAATGCATGGTATTTGGAGATCAAGGATGTCTTGCACCTTCAAGGGGTGAATGCTAATACCATTTGAGGAAATAATGAATCCCAACAATCACTTAACAAGTACATAGAACACACACTTGTGTGGGTTTAGATGGATATTATACTTCCAGCATCACCAGAATACTTGCGAGAGGTATTCTAAATGTTGGGAATGCTTCTTGGATCAAGCTGTTAGGTTTTCCAAGTAGACAAGGATCATGTACCCCAAGTCATGGAAGAAAAATGCCATAGCATGATGTAAGGGGAATCCATCATTTGTTAAACCAAAAGGCATGACTTGGTAGGTGAATGTGCCCCATGAGGTTGTAAAGAAGTTTTGTATCGGTCATCTTTCCGGATCTGAATTTGATCGTATCTAGAAAATCTTTCCATAAAGGATAGGAATTCATGGCCCTCATAATCTTTGATAAGTTGTTCAATAAATGGTTTCAGGAAATTGTATTTGGGACAAGCCTAATTTAGATCATGGAATTCAGTGCAAACACATATGCTTCCTTGTTTCTTGTTCACCGGGATGAGGTGTTGAGAATGGTTTTCATTGATGTCAAGTCTGAAGTCATTAATGACAAAGGTTGTGGTTGTTGATGAAATGGGAGAACTAGGTGGTACAAATGACCCATTCTATGGTCATTTCAACAAATAATCAAGCAATAAATTTTGGCCATACAAAGATAAGGCTAGTCATTAAAGCTATGATTTTTTAAATTTGAAGACAAACTGTAGTTTGACCAAGCTTTATTTTGATGAATATTATAGAAAATATAGAAGACAGAGGTGAATTATTAATTCCTTAGCTAACTAAAGAATTCAACCTATTTTGGAGTAGAGATACACAGAGAGAGATCAATTTTTTTTAGAGAAGCTAGTCCCTATAGGGACAAGACAATAGTAGTAAGTGTAATAATATTATGATGCAAGTCTGCTATTCTTGCAACATTGCACAAGGAGTTGAGATTCCTAACTTACACTTTTCTTTGATAAATGATAAAATCATTGCTTCTAGTAATTATTGACGATATCCTAGATAACATGGTCAAGATAATATAACCAAGGTTAGTGGAAACTACAACAAAATGTGATGACTGAATTGAAACTGTAAGCATATCATGAAAGATTATGAGTTCAACATATTATTAGATGATTGTTGATGAGGTGATGATACAGTGACAATGTTTGAAACAACATATTGAAGATGATGAAAATGTATGTTGACAATAACAACTTACAAAATTCTGTTGATGTAAAAATGGATAGAATTCTATCATGTCATAGGTACAAATCGAGTTGTCAAAGACAACATCAACGTACTCATGGTCTAGTCTTGGAAGGAAGACTAATTTCATTCAAAAATTTAACCAGGGAAAAGGGAAAAAAACTAAGGGACAAGAAGGAACAAGCCAAGAAGATAGCTACAATAGTTAGAAGGAGCATTCATCTCATGAATACTTGTCACAGTTGGAGGCCATTTAGTTTCATGAAATTATGAGTAGCTTGAAAGAACATTTTGGGAATAACTACAAAAGGTCAAGAGAAGAAGGAAATATTCACTAACTTGGTGTTGATGAAATTTAAGGTGACTTCCTGTGTATTGAGCTGATTCTTGACTGTGCTTGGGAGCTCTTCTTATTTAAACTTTCCTTGAATATCATACATACACTTGATTAAGTCTTAATGGTCCTTCTGATCTCTTTTGATGCTTAGAGATGAATATGGTTGGACTTAATTATTTTACTATTTTGAAGGACCATTGGGTCACTTAAGTATCAGTTGTGTTAAAATATTTTCTCCGAAGTTCATCAAAACCAGTCCCTTAGCTACTGTAGATTACATATTAAGGATGACTTGACAACCATAACAATGAGCAATATCTCAAGGGGAACATGTAATGATTAACAACTACATTAGTATACTTGACATGGGTAGAAAATAGCTCACTAAATGAAGAAATTTACATGAAAGGGGGATAAAACATTTCAGCATGATCTCAGGAAGTATTCCAACATACAACTTTTTTGGGCATTATGAAACTTTTAATGAAAGTTTGTCTCTTTGTCATTAATGTAAAAGGGGAGAGTAATTTAAAATTTGTTGCCATAAATGACAAAGGGGGAGTTTGTTGAGAATGGTTGTCATTGATGTCAAGTATGAAGGAATTATTTGCAAAGGTTGTGGTTGTTGATGATATGGGACCACTAGGTGGTACAAATGACCCATTCCATGGTCATTTTTTTAAGGAATTGTTCCTTTATTCCCTTATTGAGGAAGACATGGTTCTTGGAACCACTTATCGATTCCCTTGGTTGTGGATCCTATTGCACTTGAAGAAATAATTAATGAATCTCTTAATGATGATGACTAATTGGTAATATGATATTTGGAACCATTATGATTATGAAGACATGATGGAACCTTTCAAGAAGAGCCCTTACTTTGTCATGGATGAAAAATGTTGATATGGAGCCCTTGAAACCATTGAAGAGGTCTTTGGTACCCATGGATATCTTTTTGTGTGGTTGAGATTGTGTTAAATTTGTTATTGAAGCCATTGAAAAACTATTAAGTCCACAAGCTCATTGAAGGAAGCGCTTATTGGTGAGTCCTTATGATCATCTTGCTTGTGGTAACTTGGATATTGCACACATGATGAGAAATCCCTATAAAGAATTGAATGGTTAAAACATGACTTGGAAAGAAAAATAATAAATATGTCTTAGATAAGGGATGTGCCAAGACTTTGATGTGTATTGGTAGTTACATTGAAATCAGATGACCCCTTGGAGAAAACAACCTTAAGGTAACACTGCCTTAAAAATGGGGTTATGTGCACATTGTTCGAAATAGAGGTTGAACATGAAGTTATTAATTATTTGTGAAGCATTATTATATTATATACAAGCATGTCATCCTGCTAAAATATTTCAATCAATATTAGTCCAAGTGAAAATTTGGCTCATTAATATACATCATAGAAAATTAATATAAATAGTTTGGTAATTCCCTTATTCCTGTGTATGGTAAGTGTGAAGTTATAGCTTTGAATTCACTGGTTATTGTACCACTTAGGTAGTCACAGGAGTATTTTACTGTGCAATATTTTGAGCATGACAGTTATGTGAATATTGATTTCAGTCGGGGCATCCAAGGATACATTAGAAAACCATGTTTTGAAATATTTTAACTCTGATTGAGTGAGACTCTATTGTAAGGCGTCCAAATTTATGATAATTAAAGTGTTTATCTTATTCAAAGTTACTATACAAATTGATTCATTTAAATCAATTCTCTATACTAAGTTTTTGGGAACAAGCAAGGTATTTGTGAAGATGAAGGTTTGTTATTTCTCAAGCATAAACAATTCATAGAACACTTCAAGTTTTGGTTAAAGATAGTGTTTCCAATATCTGAAAGAAGGCATCTAAAGACACAGATACATATACAATTATATTGATTTTTTTAATCTTGCACTCTACTATGAAAAAAACATAACACTATTACAAAGGAACTTACAGTGGAAGCAAAAGGAGTATGTACAAGTGAAGGTCTGATCTTATTCAAGCAGGTAAATGACTATCATAAGTTAGTGAAGAAGAAGTTGTTTATGTTCAAAAGTTATTGTGTGACCTGAATTGTCTGGTTGAAGCATTTAGAGAAGAGAACTAAATTGGTTCTAGAAAATATTAAGTTTACTTTGGTTGAGTGAGTTTGAAGACAGTGATATCAGAGATGACTAAACAATGACAACATTAACAATGACAGTTTAGTAATAGTACAACAGTTGCTGACAAGTGATATCTTTGCTTGATAGTTCAACATAACAATGAAAATGAATTCTTTGATATGACAGTGTGACATGTTGATGACAATGATAAATATGTGATATCAAGCTAAGACTTGCATATATTAGGTTTGGATATGTCACTCCTTATTAGTTGGAGCTAAGAAAACCAATATGGATCCTGTTGTAACAGTTGGTGCTCTTTGTTTAGTTGGTGTTAATGTAATAAAAAATTTTGAATTCTTCCATTGTAAATTACATAAAATTATAAATAAATCTTACTAAATTATAAATAAAGTTTACTAAATTATAAATAAAGCTTAATATACCCATTTTTCCTTGTGATTTGTTTAAATCTATGACATGCTTATGATTCATTGTTGATTAATTAATGAATGTTGATGTACTTCGTTTCATAATTTGAATGATGAAATCTGCTTAACATTGAAAATAAGTGCAAAACTTTGAAATTGATTGAACACTAATTTACCCCCTCCCCCTCCCCCCCCCTCTTAGTGTGCCCATTGTGTCTAACAATTGGTATTAGATGAAACCTTCATCATAGGTCTTACTATCTTGAAGGAGATCCATGGACACAAAATGGATGAAAAGAAGAGTCCCTCAGCTATGATGTTCTAGTATTTGACGTGACAGATTATTTTGGTTGGAGAAGAAATATGAAATACTACTTGAAATTTTTTGTGTTTGGGAGATTGTGATCAATCCACTTGTTGCGTCCAATAAGAATACAAAGTCAGTTGCACAAAAGTAAGCCAAAAAGGACAACACCACTACTTTGAAATTTCTCATGGATGGAATCTCAAGCTCGGTGAAAGAAAGTGTAAGGGAATACACTTCATCCAAATACCTATGGTTTAAGCTGGAAAGTGAATACCAAAGAGGTAACCAAGACATAAATAAGGAAACATAAGCTAATCCCATTGAATATTTGAAGAAAGAAGAAAAGAAAGTGCAAGCATTAGACATCAATGAAGGTAAGGATCTTTCTGATTGCAGAATCTGTGATTGTGATAACATTGAAAAATGATCTTGAAGATGGTAATAAATATTTCCTATCACACATTTTAATGGATATTGATCTGGAAAAAAAAATTGAGGCTTAAAAAAATGATTTTGGGGTCCTTAAAAAAATACCAAAAGAAGACTATGGATCTGCTCAAGAAACTCAATCACAAGAAGACAAGTTTACAAGATGAGTTAGAAGACAAAGTAGATGAAATTGAAATATTAAAAAACAAATTGATCAATAAAGTATTCAAAATATCTTGAAGAAACAAGTAAGGCCAATGTTGATTTGAAGATTCAATAAGACAAAAGGATAGAGGAAGTCTTAAATAACCAGTTAGATGAAAAAGATAATAATTTCCAAAAGCTTGAATGGAAGTGGTTGATCTCAAGAGGTAGAATGAAAAATCAAGTGCCTATGTCAAATTCAATAACAGTTCTGTCATCCTAGATGAGATCTTGTATTGTCAAAGATCCCCTTTTGAAAAATATGGCTTGGGTTACAACAAGGAAGAATAAAACCATGAATATATCTCAAAGACTCCTAAGAAGACCGAAGTAAGCTCATAATCTCCCAAAAATGAAATAAAAGTTGATTCTCATATACTTGTAAAACACATTAGATAATTTGGAGGACATCAAAGAGTTATTCCTACTCCTCAAAGGAAGTTTAGAAAAGAGACATCCTCAAGGTGGAATTAGGAATCCAGGTACGCAAATAATTTCAATGGTTATTGCTACTCATGCAATGATTTTGGTCATAAGACACTGGATTTCATATTCTATGAAAGAAGTAGATGTTGTACTTGTAATTGTGTTGGACATATTGCTGCAAATTTCCACAAAATGAGATGTTACAATTTATATGGCTTTGGTCATAAATCCCAAGAATTTGCAAGTCCAAGAAGACAACCTATGGTGAGTCCCTCATGCACATACGCAAGTAAAGCCTATGAACCACGGAATAAGAATACTGCAAGAAGAATTGAAGCCCAAAATACATGTGCTCAAATTCAGTGACACTCCCAGGTTTGGATGAAAAATAATATATTGTTAAACATGAATGAATTTGATTAGTGCAAAGAAGATGGTTGACATATGGAAATCCAATCTTGAAGTATTTTAAAGACCTTAGTATACCTTGAGTTCATGAATTCATAGGATAGAATCAGGGGTAAATGGTTACTTGAAATAAACAAATGAGTACAAGGATCATAGTTACATTTAGGGGGATCCAGAGTAATTTGAATCCACAAACGTAAAGACTTGAGATAAGTAGTAAATCCCAAATCAATGAGGCACGAGGTATATGAGGAAACATGAAGTTGTTGATCTACAAGTCAAAAAATTTCATAAGTTAAACTACAACTTCAACATTTTCAAACATCAAGAGTATGATAGGAGGAGTTTGACTAATCGATTGCAAGACTAGGTCAATTGCTCTTACTGGTGCATATTGACTAATGCATGATAGGTCTTTTACTATCAAAGTTGGTTGAGAATTAAAGTTGTGGTTCTATTGTAGATCAAATACAAAGGAAACACAAGTGAAATATTTTGAAGTCTTAACTCTGAACCAAGATTCCTAAGGAAGTTAAAGCTTTAATTTTGTGTATGCTTTGAAAAAATCATCAAGCACTAAATTTTGGGCATACAAAGACAAGGCTATTCATTAAAGATATGATTTTTTAATTTGAAGACAAACTGTTATTTGACCAAGCTCTATTTTGATGACTGATGAAGCAAAGATGGAGTGACAAAGGTGAATGATGAATGCCTTAACCAATTGAAGAATTTGGCCTATTTTTTAGCAGAGATATAGGGACAGAGATCAAGCATTTTTTTATAGAAGTAAATCCCTATAGGGACAAGAGAATAGTAGTAAATTTAAAAATATTATAATGCATGTCTATGATTCTTGCAACATTAAAAAAAGATTTTAGAATCCTATTACACTTTTGCTTGAGAAATGATGTAAGTGTTTCTTCTGGTAATTCTTCTTGATATCCTAGATACCATGGTCAAGATAATTTAATGAAGGTTGATGGAAACTACAACAAAAGGTTATGAATGAATTGAAACTATAATCATCTCATGAAATATTTTGGGTTCAACATATTATTATATGATTATCGATGAATTTCTCATAAAGTGACAATTTTTGAAGCACCATATTGAAGATGATGACATCACATGTTGACAATAAAAACTTACAACAATTAGGTGACATGAAAATGGATAGAATTCTATCATATCAGAGGTGCAAATTGAGATGTCAAATACAACAATAGCATACCGATAGTCTAGTCTTTGAAGGAAGAGTAATTTCATTCAAAAATTTAATGTGGGAAAAGGAAAGAAAAACTAAGTTTTCAATCAAGTAAACAAGAAGGAACGATCCAAGAAGACAACTGCAACAATTAGAAGGAGCAGTCATCTCAGGCATGCTTGTCACAATTAAAGGCCTTTTAGTTTAATGTAATTCCAAGTAGCTTGAGAGAACCTTTCGGGAATCACTGAATAAGGTCAAGTGAAAGAGTGAAGGATTTAATAATTTGGGGTTGATGAAATTTAAGGTGACTTCATGTGTTCTGAGATGATTTTTGAATGTGCTTGGGAGCTCTCATTAATTTAATTTTATTTGAATATCGGACATACACTTGAATAAGTCTTAATGACCCTTCATATATATTTTGATGGTTAGAGATGGATGTGGTTGGAGTTAATTATTTTACTATTTTGAAGGACCATTGCGTCACTTATGTATCGGTTGTGTTAAAAATTTTCCTCTGAAAGCCATCAAAACAAATCCCTTTGTTGTTGTAGATTACATATTAAGTATCCCTTGATAATCATAACAATGAGTAAGATATCAGAGGGGTGATTTACTTATTAACAACTACAATAGAATACATGACAGGGGAAGAAAATAGCTCAGTTAAAAAGTAATGTACATGAAATGGGGAGCAAACATTTAAGTATTATCTTAGGAATTATTCCAATATACAATTTTTTTGGGGCATTGTGAATCTTTTAATGAAAGTTTGTTCCTTTTTCATTAATGTCAAAGGGTGAGATTAATTGAAGAGTTGTTTCCATCAATGAAAAATAAGGAGTTTATTGAGTATGGATGTCATTGATGTCAAATATGGAGGCATTAATTACAAAGGTTGTGGTTGTTGATGTCATGGGATCACTAGGTGGTACAAATGACCCATTATGTGGTCATTTGTTGAAGGAATTGTGCCTTGATTCCCCTTTAGATCAGGGCATGCTTCTTTGAACCACTTAATGATTACCTTGGTTGTGGATCCCATTTCACTTGAATAAATAATTGATGAAGCTATTGATGATGATGGCTAATTGGTGATATCATCGTTGGTACCATTATGATTATGAAGACATGATGCAACCTTTTTATGACGAGCCCTTACTTTGTCATGGATGTAAAATGTGGACATGGAGCCCTTGAAACCATTGAAGAGGTATTTGGTACCCATGACTATCTTCTTGTGTGGTTGAGATGGTGGTAACTTTGTTGTTGAATCCCTTGAAAAACTATTAATTCCACAAGCTCATTGAAGGAAGTGTTTGTTGGTGTGTTCTTATTATCCTCATTCTTGTGGTAACTTGGATATTGCACACATGATGAGAAAGCCTTAGAAATAATTGAATGATTAAAACTTGAGGTGGAAAGAAAAGCAATAAATAATTCCTTGGAAAAGGGCCCTTCCCAAACTTTGATGTGGAATGGTAGTTACTTTGAATTCAGATAACCCCTTAGAGAAAACAACCTTAAGGAATGATTCCTTAAAAATGGGGTTGTGTGCACATTGTTCGAAATGGAGGTTGAACATGAAGTTATTGAAATTTTTTTGAAGAATTATTATATTATATACAAGCATGTCGACTAGTTGATAAAATATTTCAATCAATATTAATCCAAGTGAAAAGTTGGCTCAGTCAAATAAATAATGGAAAATCAGTATAAATAGTTAGTTAATGCCCTCATTTTTGTGTGTGGTGAGTGTGGAGTTATAGGTCTAAATTTTGGGCTTACTAGACCACTAAGGAAGCTGTAGGATCATTTTACTGTGCAAGTTTTTGGACATGATAGCTATGTGAAGACTGATTTTGGTGGGGGAATTCAAGGATACATTAGTAGCCCATGTTTTGAAATATTTTAACCTTGATTCGTTGGAAGCCTGTTGTAAGGAAGCCAGATTTATGATAAATAAAGTGTTGATCTTATTCAAAACTACAATACAAAAGGATTCATTGAAAGCAACTCTTTGTACTATGTTTATGGGAATAAGCAAGATGTTTTTGAAGATGAAGGTATGTTCTTTCTCAAGTATAAAAAATTCACAAAACACTTCAATTTTTGGTTAAAGATAGTCTTTCCAAGATCTGAAAGAAGACATCTAAAGACATAGATACATATACAAGCACACTCAATTTTTTTACTTTTTATCTTGCACTCTACTATGAGACAATCATAGCACTATTACAAAGGGACTTACAATGTGTTATCAGCCAAAATGGCACTTCTCCGTTCAAGTACTGATATTCATCATGTCGGTACACAAAAGGACAATTAGGATTGAAGTGGCCAAAACACTATAGATGTGCATGACCTTTGATGCGTTATCTTTAGACCAGACTTATATATTTTTATTCTGAGTCTTGGGTTGCACACGCGACTATGTCCATTGCAACTCGCGTGTCATATGCGACTATGTGCATTGAAACCCATGTGCACTTTGCACACACAAGTTTCCTTTGAGAAGCCTGTGTGTCATACATGCCTTGCCTATATCAATACTAGTGTATACCTTAATTCAACCTTACAAAATATAAATCGTGATTAGATGAGATTAGTTGGGCCTTAATCCATAACTATCCCAATTGTCTCAACCATCATAACTTTTGAAATCGCTCTATTTCCCAAAGTGTAAATAGAGGCCTTGGGATGGGGCTAATTAATCAATTTTGGAAGAGAAAAGTTATGCTGGTGGTATACCTTTAGAGTCTTGGAGCAGCAGAACTTAGAGTCCTTGGTTGCAGAGGAGTCCTTATGTCAGAAGCTGGGTTGTATTCTTACCTATTCACTGTTTGTTAATAAAGAGAATTCTTCTTCCAATCTTGTTTTGTGTTTATCTCATGTATATTGGTTTAATGAATATGTTCAATTATGTTATTAATATCATTTTCATCTAACCCTTGATGTATATATGTATGAGATGTTGCTTGAAGAATTGGCTCTTTGCAGGTGCAGAGAAGAAACCTTAGAAGCTTTGGAGAAGATTGGAGTGAGAGAATACCAAGCTTGGATCAATCGTCATAAACTAGGTTAGCCAAGATCTCTTGCTATTCTCACTCCATTTTATGTAAAAGATGATTTTCTGCAAGTCTAAAAGTAAGTTGGTAACCCCAGACCCTAGGTTACAAGGGTGTATTTTCCTATACAATATAACTGGCGACTCCATTGGGGAGTCTAGCCTGCTATGGGTCATCTTGTAGGTGCTTTACAAGTGTTTGTTCTAATTCTGATTCTGAGTGTGGTCCTTTTTATCTTGCTTTTGATTTACAGTGTAGTGTTCCCAGAAGCCTTTACTAGTTCTTTTTTCTTTGAATTTTTTTTAGTTATATACATGGGTTTCTATTGTACACAGTTGCGTGTAAGACCTTGTATATGTGGGTTGCTCTATAAGACAGTCGCGTTTCGTATGTGGGTTTCCTACATACACAGTCACATGTATCATGTAGCCGCATAAAAAATGGGTAGGGTTTGCTTGTCCCTGTCTTCTTTGGTTTCTTTGCTTACTTGAAAGTCTTTTGTTATTGGCATGACTACGTGAGTCTAAAGTCCTATGCATCACACTGTTTGCTTGTTTCAGTCCTTTGAGCTTTTTTGTTTGAATTTCTTTCATATTGTGATTTGAATTTGGTCCTCCTTCTTGGTTTATAGGTTCAGTTCTTTGTGTCTAGGTTAGTGATTAGGGATTTAGATACTTTATACTATGTACTGCATTTTTTGGTGTCAGTTTGTCACTTGTTCTTTTGTGAATCTAGTGGACTTTTTGGGTTCAATAGTTTCTCCAAGTCAAGTTTTTTTTGAGTCTTCTTCCTGTTTGGTTGAAGTAGGTCATTTTGGGTCCTTTATACTTCATTTCACTTATTATATGATTTTATTATTCAAACTTGCTCAAAATTTTCATTTAGTTGCATTGTAGTTTTTGAAAATTTTGAAAAATTGAAGAGAAAACATTTTATACTTTTGCATTTAGTTGCATTTAGTCGTTTTCTTTTCATTATTTTTCAAATAAAATTTCAAAAATTATAAAAATAAGTCTTAGCCTTCTCGCATTTAGTTTCAATTTCATTATCTTATATTTGCAAAAATAAAAGAAATTTGGTTTAAGTAGTTGCAATTTACTTTTGAATTTGCTTTATACATCATTTTTCCTTTTTTTTAATCAAATCTATAACATCACAGTCTTTCACACCATTTACCTTCTGACTAAAAAAAACCTTTTAAAATGAACGATATAATTTAAAAATTATTAGTAAGTTTTATTTTATAGGCTCATACACCAACTAGCTTAGGATCAACTTGTGGAAGAGGGAGTTTCAACTCTCCACAACTGTTTAAATTCAGATGTAGTTAGCCAATCAATAGGTAAACCCTCTTCTATGTTGATTGTATCTGGGAAGCTCCTCTCAAATGAGATTTAAGTACGAGGCCGCGTGGAGGCTCGAAGTGAGGAGATAACCCTCCAGTTCCTTTTCAAAGCGTATACCAAATTTTTTGCACATCTGGGGACTTCTGTCAATACCACCCTTTAGGCCCCATGCGGTGCTGGTGTTGACAGGATTTTAGGCTTTGCTACCCTACCCATGCGTATGAACCATACTTGCGACTGTCCCCCCAACTATCTATATAGTTGCGGTAGCCTTTAGTCTCTTTGACATCTAGGGTTCATACACAGGTATACCAGAAGGCTATGGTTGACCTTGGATGGGCTTGGAAGGTAATCCTAAGAACATCTACAGGGACTCCAAGTAACTGTCTCTCACCTTTCTTATGGAAAGCATATCTTATACCCCTTGTGTCTATTGTGGCTTTAGAAAATTTTTTAATGATTGCTGTGTGGTTTGCTAGTGTTTAGCCGACCTTAGGGTGTTTGAAGAGTCAATTTTAAATCATGGAGGACCAACCTCTCAGAAGGTCAAGAAGGTTGAAAAACCTTCCTCCGTTTACTACATTAGAGCCTCCACCGCCGCCTCAAAGGCGGAGATTAGACACAGATGGTTCTTTTGAACCGGTAGGAATTAGTGAAGTTCCAAGTGAAACAAAACTTAGGACAAACCAGGTTGATACAACCACAGTAGAGATAGAAGACTTGCAGCCTGATGATTTTGAAAGAAAATTTAATTCACCTCTTACTGACTTAAAATATCCTATGATCATCGAAGTTCGTTCGTTTAATTCACCTGTGATTGGTGTTCCTGTGAGAAGACTTATGTCTAGTGCAGGAGAGAGTTCGTCTACCCCCATATCATCTATTCAAGCTAAAGGAGTGCCACCTCCCCTGGTTGGTACTCCTAGAACAAATATACCTGCTACTACCTTAACTCTAGCTAGTCGGGTGGTTCAACCACTAGCTTCCACAAATTTAGTAGGCACTTCTGGTGGGGTGGTCACTTGGAATCCCAGTGCGCCTTCTGCTTCACCTTCTTTTTCCTACACTGCTCAGAGTGGTCCTATTGGATCCTCTTCATTTATCTAGAGTTTCCCATGGAATGGGGGGCATATTCCCCCATACACTTCATATGTAGGCCCCACACTTGCATATATATGGGTGCAATTTGGAAATACTAAATCCTATGGTCAAGGTTTCCAAACACAGGTTTCAGATCCTTTCAGGAGTTCTCCTTTCTCGCTTTTTAGTGGAGGGATACCTACTCCTATTTTCCAAACTCCAGTTTCAACTGGAGTGGCTCAAACCACATACACTACACCACATATGAATAATCCACTAGATTATGTGTGGAATCCTTTTCAAAGTAGTCCAACTACTTTGCAACCAGTAGCTAGGGGCAACCCCTCCTTTACATTTGGGAACCAAGGGGAAAGTTCTTCCACTTCCCAAGCTTGTACTTTTTGGACTCCAGCTAGGCCCAAACTTCCTTTCCTGGAAACTTTAAACTTGCCATATTTTTCCAAGTTAATGAATGACCCGGTGAAACATGATGCCACTTGGCCACCTGTCCCTACCAAGTTACCCTCGGATATTCCAAAATTCAAAGGCAAAGTTGGTGAAGAACCAGGGGCTCATATCACCACCTTTCACTTGTGGTGCTCTTCCAACTCCATGAAGGATGACACCGTTCCATTGAGATTTTTCCAAAGAACTCTAACTAGTTCCGCAACAAAGTGGTACATTGAACTGCCCTCTACTGCGTTTGATAGTTTTTGGGACTTCGCTAACGCGTTCCTTAACCATTTCCAGCTTCTGGTCCGGTATGATGCCGGCATAGACTTATTGTCCACCTTTTAGCAGGACAAAGCCACTCACATTTCAGATCACATCCAAGAGTGGTGAAGGTAGAATAGGATCATTAAGGTTACTATCCCTCCCAAGTTTTTGTTGGAATGGTTCCTTAAGTCCTTATTGCCATATATATATATATATATAAGGATGTATCCACTTCAGAAGTAACTAATGAGGAAGAGGCTATCCTCAGAGCCCAGCAGTTATATTTGATATACTCTCACTCTGGGATTCTATATGAAATCATCCCTGATACACCACGGCCAACACATAGTGTCAAGAAACCTAAGCCTGGAGCCCATGTTGATGGCATGGTTAGTTCAGTTAAAACTCCCACTGTAGAGTCTTTGGAAAAAGAGCTCCATGGGTTGTCTGTTAAACAGTCTACAACGGAGGAATAAAAGGATACCCCCTCATCCCAAAATGCAAATGTTTTTGCTCAATCCTCCCAAAAGGGCAATCAATAGCCCAGTGGGAAAAATAAAAAGGGGAAGAAAGGTGAGGGAAACCAAAAAAAGCCAAAACCCACAAATAATGATAATGGGGGAAAAAAAGAGAAGAAGAAGGTAAAATTTCCCTATAAGTTGTGCCAAGAAGATCAGCTAACCCATCAATGCCCTCTTATGGATCAAGCTCAGAAGCTTCTCAAAAATCAACAACCGGTTGTCCTAAAGGATCCATTTCCCCAAGGACAGAATGCAGCTTCAGTTTCTAACATAGCAGGGGGAACTGCTAATGCCCCCGACCAAAATTATATCAACATGGTTTGATCCCAGACATTACTCCAGACTAGAAACAAGAACTATGAGACAGAGGCTCCTGAGAAGGGTAAGTCTATAGGTGAAACTTATAACCCTCTCACAATTGAAAAACTAGTCGAAACTATGCCTAAGATACCAAAAGGTGTCTTCAAGAAATAATTGCACAATCCCAATGCTAGGGTTGTATCCAAGTACTCTGTAGTTGAAGATTTATCCCAAACCCCTAGTGCGATGTCAGCTTTGGAGGTGTTACAGAGTTGTCCTTCCCAGTGAGATGCACTCTTAGCAGCCTTAGGTAGTATGGATTCATTGAGCCTTATGGCGAAGTTTAATTTGCCAGATGTCAAAATTTGTCTGCCGTATCATGTGGCTTTATCGAGAGATGTTATCCATGGTAGAAAAACCATTGGAAGGTTAGTTGTCGATGAATTTGCTTCCACATGTGTCATGTCCTTGTCTTGTTTGAAGGATCTTGGATCTCCAAAGCTAGTTCCATCGAACACCCTACTTACTGCTTTCGATGAAAGGTCATTTCGTCCACATGGTATCATACAAGATTTTGAGATAAAGTTGGCAGGGAAGGGAGTGTATATTGAAGTAGAGGTAATTGATGTGACATTGGATTATAACTTGCTTCTAGGGAGAAGCTGGACTTGTGCTATGTGTGCAATTGCATCGATCGTTCTTCGGGTGGTAGTGTTTCCGCACGAAGGGAAGTTGGTTAATGTAGACCAACTTAGTTTCGATTGGAAGGGCCGTATGGAAACTAATGAGTCCACCATGGCATTGGTTGATCAGGTCAAACCTGCTTCATAGAGATTAGGGGATGGAATGTATTCATCGTTAATGGGAACATTCGATATCCCAGCCCCAATTAATTACTTATGTTTTTCTAGTGTAGGGAAGTTTATTCCAACGATTGGCGATAGAATAGATCCTTGGGTTCTTCCTTCCCGTTATGAACCCAAATTTCCCTTATTGACATTGGAAGTACATTATCAAGCTATTTTTAACACCAATGTTGATCTCATTTTGGTTCCTCCTACGGTCTCAGAGGAGCCAGAAGAAGCCTATATTCTTGCTTGGGCAGAGAAATATTTGTATACTGATGATTGCTTAGACATGGTTTTGACTTTAGATGAAGCCATTTTGGAAATTATGAGCAGGCAAGATAATATCTGCGAAGATCTTCATCATATATCCTACTTTCTTCCAGAGTTATCCAGGATTGAAAATCAAGAGTTCCATGTGAGATTGGCAGGTGATGATGATATACCAATCAATTCCTTACCAAGGGAGGGAATATTTTCTGAGGGGAATATGGAAAAAATTTCCATTACTATCCCTATCAACATCTCTGTGAACCCCAACGCTATGGAAAATGTATATATTGGTGCAAACTGTTGCCCGCAGGAGGTTGCTATCTATACTGCCTTATTTAAGGAGTTCCGCAACATGTTTTCCTGGTCATATGAGGAGATGCCAAGAATAGATCCATTGATAGTCAAACATGAAATATGAACCTATCTTGATGCCACACTAGTTCGACAAAAACTTAGACCTATCAATTCGCATAAAGTGGCACCCATTAAGACTGAAGTTGAAAAGCTGCTAAAAGCTAGTTTTATTTACCCTATAGCTTTGAAAGAATGGGTATCGAATCCTGTTCTTGTTGATAAAAATAAAGGGACGATACATGTATGTACTAAATTTCATGATTTAAACAAACCTTGTCCTAACGATAACTACCCCACACCATTCATAGATCAAATCATTGATGCTTGTGCAGGGAGTGAGGTCTTTTCATTTATGGATGGTTTCTCCGGGTATAATCAGATTCAAATCAAGCCAGAAGACCAACATAAAATGGATTTCATCTATCCTTGGGGTACATTTACGTACAAGAAAATTCCTTTTGGATTGAAAAATGCAGGGGCTACCTTTCAGTAGGCAATGAATTTTGCATTTCATGACATCAAGTCTATTATCGAACCCTACCTAGATGATCTGTTGACACATTCTCATAAGAGGATCGATCATCCAGATCACTTGCACTTAATTTTTGAATGATGCAGACATGAAAAAATACGCTTGAATCCACACAAGTGTGTTTTCTATGTTGAGTCAGGTAGGATGCTTGGGTTCATAGTTTCTAACAAAGGTATTCAAGTGGATCCTTTGAAAGTTGAGGCCATTGTCAATATTCCTCCTCCTCATTCCATCACAAAACTTTAGAGCCTGCAAGGAAAGTCTAAATTTCTTCGTTGTTTTATCCTAAATTGTGCCAAGATTACCAAAGGTTTCATGCACTTGTTAAAGCAGGACACCCCATTTGTGTGGGATGAAACTACACAACTTGCATTTGAGGCACTAAATAAAGATTTGTTGTCGGCACCTTTATTACGTCTGCCATATTACTCTCATGATTTTATATTGTATCTGGCCACATCCGAGTTGACCATTGGAGTAGTGCTAGTATAGGAAGATGATAAGCTCCAAGAGCATGTCATCTATTATCTTAGATGTGCTTTAGCTGGCCCTGAACTTAGGTACTCCCACGTTGAAAATTTGGCTTTAGCAACTATGTATGTTGTTCATAGTACATCTTATTGAGGACTATGACAATAGTGACAGATGTCAATCCTTTCCAATATGTCTTGTCCCGACGTATAGTTGGATGCAAATTCAATAAATGGATAGTCATTCTTCAGGAGTTGGACTTGGATTTTCAATCCACCAAATCCTTAGTGTTTGCAGAGCTTATTGTAGAATTTCCAGTTGAAGAAGATGTAGAAATTAAAGAAGACTCATTCCCAGATGAGCACATTTTCTTGATTTCCACCTCTGACCCTTGGTATGGAGATATACTTGTCTATCTCTAGACTATGAAGTGTCCTACAACCTTTTCATGGGAAGAACAACGTAAATTATGCACACATGCAAAAAACTACCTCATCATCAGGGATACTTTATACCATATAGGTCTAGACTCTGTTTTGCATCGGCACCTCACCCACAAAGAGGCTAATATTGTCCTAAATGATGCCCATAGTGGAGCATGTGGGGGTAATTTATCTGGGTTAGCAACGAACCAATATAGTTTATGTGCTAGTTATTTTTGTCCCACGATCTTTAAATATTGTGTGAAAGCTGTGAAGCGATGTTATCCTTGTCAGCTTTACACTGGAAATATGTGGTCGTATCCTGCTCCATTATTTGCCATCATTGTAGTGGGCCCCTTCACTAAGTGGGGGATAGATTACGTGATGTGCAACCCAGTTTCGGCTAGAGGGCACAAATACATTATTGTCGTTGTGGATTACTTTACAAAGTGGGCAGAGGCAATGCCCACCTATAAGGTTGACGAGGAAACTGATTTTTTTTCATTTTTAACCAGATTATTGCATGTTTTGGTATTTCTAAAGATATTGTCACTGGCCATGGAATTCACTTCCAAAATAGCATGATGATTGAATTGGATACTATGCTAGGGTTTAAACAAGAACATTCATATTCTTTCTACCCACAAGTGAATGGTCAAGTCGAGGCAGCCAATAAAACCTTGAAGACTCTTCTCAAGCGTATTATTAACTCAACCCGGTCAAATTGGAACATCATGTTGTATCCTGCACTTTGGGATTATCGAACCAATGTGAAAACTACCACGAGGTTCTCACCTTTCCAACTCATTCATGGGGTGGAAGTAGTAACCTCGGTTGAATACAAAATCCCATCTTTAAAAATTGCCATTCATGTGTTACCTGACACGACTAAACTGGAAGAATGCTTGCTACACTTAGAACATCTAGATGAACAGAGTAGAGATGCATTGACTGCAAACGAGGCTCATAAAAATAGGGTGAAAAATCAATATGATAAATCGGTCAAACCTAGGATTTTTTCTGAAGGGGAGCTTGTCTTGCTCTAGAACCAGGACAAAGAATCCTTGGGGTAGGGAAATTCAGGTCTATGTGGTTAGGACCCTATATCATGTCAAACGTTTTGAAGAAAGGGGCATATGAATTAATTGATTTCGAAGGGAATAAGCTTCCCGAGCCTAGAAATGGGCTCTACAGTCTACCTGAAGAAGTACTATGCTTAGGCTTAACACTTTTTCTTGTATTTTTATTGTATGTAACTTTATGTACAATAGCTATCCGGTTTGTGTTCTTATATCATATATTGGCTGTTATAGATGTCTTCTGAATGGTTCGTAGGTTTTGCAGATGGTGCTAGTTGTCACACTTGCGACCTGGCTTCAGCTGCATGGGTTATTTACTCACCTTTAGGACAACTAGTTTCCTCTGGAGGTGCTTTCCTAGGTATTTCTACCAATAATGTGGCCGAATACAGGGCCTTCATTGAGATTTTATGGGATGCCTTTTCACATGGCATCACCCAATTGGAAGTTAGACTTGACTCTCAACTAGTGGTTTCATAGCTCACTCGAGCTTATCAGGCATGAAACCCAATTTTATTACGTTAGTTTTTCCAAGTTAGGTTATTGGAAATAAATTTTGATTTTATTACATTTAATCATATTCAAAGAAATCAAAATTCATTAACTGATGCATATGTGAATTATATCTTAGATTGGAACTTAACACACGGTCCATAAAAATACATAACAGATACATTGTAAAACACATGTAAATAAATCGACAATATATATATGCGAATATTTGTCCATATAGATAGGTTGAGTTCTTGATCCCTAGATCCATCCATAACTATAGAAATATACAAAAAATGGATCGCAATCCATAAAATGCCCCTAGGTCTAATATTGACCACCTTGGTCATCTTGGTCATCCTGTTCCTGAGCCTCCTCATCTTCTTCAGCTGCAACAACCTCTGCAGCCTCTATGTAGACAAGTACCTCCCTAGCTACCCTTCTCATAAGGCGTATCCAGGTGGGTTGAATAACAACAACTAGTTCTTGCATAATGGCAGAGATTTTCTCAATACGTAGAGTTGGGACTCTTTGGGTAATCCTGGCCAGCTTCCCCTCAAGTACTCTGATCAAACCCTAATCCTCCCCTGCGACTGATCGTACATACATCTGAGGATTCCCATTAGGGTGGACTAGTCCAATATTTTCATTTTAAACATTAAATGGATTAAAAACTATTATACATATGTATATATATCTTTATGATAAAAAATTCATAAAAATTTAAAAAATTTGAAAAAACCAAAATACCTAATGCTCCCCATGCTCCTTCAGGAGGGAGGACAAGGTCGTTGTCACCTCGAAAATCCATTCCAGCATATGGAAAGTGATCAAGTGCTAGTAGCTGCCGACCCCACCATAGGTAGAAGTCATCATCACAGCCACTATGAATTGAGCCACTAGTGCTTTGGCGAAGGAAAATTTCTCCCCACTTGCTCAATCTAGGCTAACAAGGAGAGAACAATGGAAGAGGTACCACAGGGCTAATGAAGGACACTCTCTCAAAGAAGAAAGCCACCAATACACTAGAATATCCAAGATTATTCCGTCATCCTCTCTTGCAGTCAAAGAGTTGTTTCTTCATTATCGGGATTAATCCCGACCATCAGTCAAACACAGCTCCCTATAGACACTCTACAATGATTCTCATCTGGTTCCAAGTAGCAAGATGGAGTGATGACGATCCTGCAACCCTCAATATTTTTCTTACCAAAACCTGCAACAGGAAGTTACTAATATGTGCAATAGGGATGCAAGTTCCTCTTTTTTGACTGTTGGGCATGCATTAAGTGTTGATATTGTCTTGGACACTTAGAAGTTCATCTCCCCTGCTGGTATTCTTGAGGTTGAAAGGTGTTCCCTGTCATGACAAACCCGTAATGAAATATATGTCTTCCAGTGCAACTTCCAGAATCTCACCTTGTAGGTCAAAGGCACCTAGGTCATGATCCCAGTAGCCAATTAAAAACTCCAGCAAATGGACATTGCCCCGCATAGGTGAGGTGCAAAAGAACTTTAACAACCCACTTTGCCACAATGCTTGTGCAGTACATGCGAATGTATTTTATATAGGTCGCGTTTCATACGCGGGTTGCCTTCGGGCAAGTCGCATATAAAACACGTGTACATGATTGTGTAAGTTGCCTACCCATGTATACAATGCGACCCCCTTAAGACTGGCTTAAAACATCAAATTTTGCATAAAATTGAAAATGTAAATGGGTGAAATGGAAGAGAATGAAGAGATGACTTACCTGGAACTTGCGAATTTGAAAATCGTCCACTGGTTTGTCCACACCGAGCGATTGAAGTCAGAGGTAAAAGTTTCCTATATTTGATAAAAATATCAAATGGTGTTTTTTATTTCTATTTTTGAACTATTTATAGAAATAATTTCAAAATGTGGGTTTTTTAACCTATAGTTTTTTTATTTCTATCAAAATCAAACTAATTCCATGTCACGTTTTCCTAATGCAACAAGTCCAGGGTTACTTAAAGTTGTTATTTACTCATATAATATAAGATTTTGGTCATTTATATGAATTTTTGCATCTACACGTAATACACTTTAACCCTAGGATCAGTAATTTGACAATGGACTATAGTGTCTAACCATTATTACCTTGTCTATACCATTGTTCTTCCATGTATAGGGCTTTCCTTCCATGAGTACCCTAGTTTAGAACACATTGATTTTCTTTTGGTATTTATGCCGCATTTGTCGTAGGATTAGGGGAGCCTTCTTAGCTATTTTTCACGGAAAATTGAGCCTCATTTTGGTCTCTTTTTACAAGCTATCCCCTTTATAAGGATACCCTTCCTTATGGAGTTTCTTTAGGCTCGAGTCTAACTCCTCAAAATAGACTTGACTACTGAGTAAACTTGTCCATTCAGGCTTGTTAAGAATATGTGAATTGGTGGTAGGTTATCAATTTCTCGGACCATGTGGAATAGTACAAGAAAGGATCGCTCTCTTTTCTACAAAATTGAGAAGAGTATTCGCAGGCATAGATTTAACACTTTTCCGAACCCGAGGGACTAAACTTACAGAAAAGGAGTGCCCGGTATGAGCTTAGTTTTCTCTTTTTCGTGCTCTGGACCTAAACATGAAAAAGATTTTGAGTGTACTTTATGCCTTTGTCATGCTCATTAAACACTAAATAACAAAGCATCGAGTTTACTGTTGTAATCCCCATTCCTCATAATCAAATGGATCTTTCTGAGTTATCTTGCTTTCCTTCACACTCATAAAACTCAATCTGTAAGCTGCTCTTGAAGGAGCGTTGGGTAGATGGTAATTTAACCTTTTTCAGACCTCCTTGATCAAGTATGAAAAAGGTGCACCTTACTTCTTCGGAAGATAAGAGAGTTCTTCTGTGGTATGTTTTATACATTTTCGGCCTCAGGATACTAAATTGGATGAAAAAGGACCCCCCTAGAGTCTTCTTCAGAGTTTTCAGACTCTTTAAACATGAAAACACCAGCGAGCATGTACTAGTTCGGGCTCGTAAAATCCATGAATCAGTGGAATTATCAAGCATTATTCTCTCTTGTCTTCAAGCTTGTTAAAAATGAAGAGAGACCTAAGTTGACTTTCCTGGACTCATTAAAATTTAACAGGAAAGATAAGGAAGAAGTATTCTTTTTGTGTTACAAACAGTGGCAACATGTCCTCCTTGAACATTGTACTCTCTGAACTTTTCGATACTCATGTCTCAATGTACACTTTCAGCTCAACTATCACTTCGAGTTTCTTACTCCTCCACTTGTCCTTTATACATGGGGAATCTGATCATGTCTCCTACATGACAGATAAGTCTAGTTGTCCTATCTGCAAAGGTAAAATCTGCCTTGGGTCATCTCTGTGTCATGCTCACTATTCAAGGATTTATCCTTGCATCTGATTATTATGTTGATTCCATCATTATCCTATCTGAGTATTACTTGTGTCTACCTTCCCTTATCCAGTTCCTAGTCACTCTTGTGATCTGTTGGAGGATCCTTTTCCTTCCTCATCACAACATGGTTTCTCATCAGCACTTCTTGAAGATAAAGACCTAAAGTTTTGACGATGGTAACTTAGGATTCACTATCATCATTGGTGACCTCCTTTGCTTCAGTTGTCGGTTTCAACTACTGATTGACAATATGTTGAATCCTTTCCATGTTCGACTTCAAGACATCTATTCACATGGCCTAGATTGTACTGGTTCCTTTGGATTTTGACGAAGACCTTAGGTTTACATTTATAACCTAAGTTGTGCAAGATTGTGTTGTGTTCACCTACACAACTTCCATATTTTGAAGACTCATCATTGTATATTGTGGCTTCGATACACCTTTGTAATATACGTGGTCTTGTACCCATATCATATGATGTAATCAAATATTGTAAAGGAGCTAGTTTTCCAGTATATTGAACATGGCATCCTTAGATATGATTTTTGTATATGACATTGATATGTATTTGTTTTAGGTACTTCCTCTGCTTCCATGGACTTCTGTGTTTTCCAAGATAAAGACTGTAATGTATTTTGGCAATCGCTTCCCTCTGACCTCACACATTAGTGGGCATCTGTTATCAACCAAAATGGCACTTCTTCGTCCGAGTACTGATATTCATCATGTTGGTATAAAAAAGGACAATTAGGATTGAAGTGGCAAAAACACTATAGATGTGCATGACCTTTGATGAATTATATTCAGACCATCCTTATATATTTTTATTCTGAGTCTTGGTTTGCACACACGACTATGTGCATTGCAACTCGCATGTCGCACGCGACTATGGGCATTGTAGCCCACGTGTACCTTGCACACGTGAGTTTCCTTTGAGCAACTTGCGTGTCATACACGCCTTGCCTATATCAATACTAGCGTATACCTTAATTTGACATTAAAAAATATAAACCCTAATTAGATGTGATTAGTTGGGCCTTAATCCATAACTATCCCAACTCTCTCAACCATCGTAACTTTCAAAACCACTCTATTTCCCAAAGTATAAATAGAGGCCTTGGGATGGGGATAATCAATCAATTTTGGAAGAGAAAAGTTATGTTGGTGGTATACCTTCAGAGTCTTGGAGAAATAGAACTCAAAGTCCTCAGTTGCAGAGGAGTCCTTGTGTCAGAAGCTGGGTTGTATTCTTACCTATTCACTGTTTGTTAATAAAGAGAATTATTCTTCCAATCTTGTATTGTGTTTATCTCATGTATATTGGTTTAATGAATATGTTCAATTATGTTATCAATATGATTTTCATCTAACCTCTGATGTATATATGCATGAGATATTGCTTGAAGAATTGGCTCTTTACAGGTGAAGAGAAGCATCCCTAGAAGCTTTGGAGAATATTGGAGCAAGAGAAGACCAATCTTGAATCAACTGTCATAAACCGGGTAAGCCAAGATCTCTTCCTATTCTCACTCCATTTCTATAAAAGCTGATTGTCTCCAAGTCTAATAGTAATTTGGTAACCCCAGACCCTAGGTTACAAGGGTGTATTGTCCTGTACAACACAATGGCATCCAAAGGAGTATGTATAAGTGAAGGTCTGATATTATTCAAGTAGGTATATGATTATCAGAAGTTAGTGAAGCAATAGTTGATTGTGTTCAAAATTTATTCGGTGACTCGAATTGACTGGTTGAAGCATTTAGAGAAGAGCACTAAACTAGTTCTAAACCAGAATAAGTTAAATTTGGTTGAGTGGTTTTGAAAACATTGATAGCAGAGATGACTAAACAATGATAAAATTGGCAGTGACATTTTAGTATTAGTACAACAGTTGTTGACAAGTGCAACAGCTGTTGACAAGTGATATCTTGGATTGATAGTTCAAAATAATAATGAAAACAACTTCTTTTATATGACAATGTGACATGGTAGTGAAAGCTTGATGACAACGATGAATATGTGATAGCAAGCTAAGCCTTGCATATCTGAGGTTTTGATACCTCATTCATTTTTAGTTGGAGCTAAGAAAACCAAGATGGGTCCTGTTGTAAGAGCTAATGCTCTTTGGTCAGTTGGTGTTGATGTAATCATGAATATTGAAGTCTTCCATTGTACATTAAATAAGAGTATAAATAAATCTTACTATACCAACCTTTTTGTGTGATGTGCTTGACTCTATGGAATGCTTATAATTCATTGTTGATTAATTATTGAATGTTGATGTGCTTAGTAGCATAATGTGAATCATGAACGAACATAGTATCATGCCATTTGTATATTTGTGCTCAACAATGGATGGGTCAATACTAGGAATCTCAGTATATGGCCAAGACAAAATGTTGCGATATTCTCACAAAAGAGATTTATACGCAACTACCTCTTCTAGGGTGCATGATGCCCCCAAGCTGATGCTCTCCACAATCCTGGGATTGATGGAAATGCCAACCTAAATGGTAGGTGATATATTGGCCATGTTTCCCTCCTTGAATCCATTAGGTGTCGGTATGGGGTGTTTGAACCAATTGATGTTGTGGTGAGGAAGGAAGTCTTCTGACTCCACGTTGAACTTGTCGAAGGTTGTTGGAAGAGATGTTTTAGGAAGAAAGTATTCCTAGAAGTACGTATCATCCCATGAAAAGTATAGAACTATTAATGCCTCGAGGATCTCTTTGTCCATGTGAAACGCTTGATTCGTCAGGTCAGAAGGCTTAGTAGAAGTAGTGGCACAAACAAAGTATCACTCGTAGAGATAACATAAACGGTATTAATATTGTTCAAAGAATATTTTGGGGGGTGGATGAGAGCTTACGTAAGTTAGCTAAGATAGAGCAATATTCATCCAATTCAACACAATGATGGGAGTAGTTCCCATAAAGACCGCAAATTGTGCATGGGTGGTTTGTTCGAAGGGACTTGTTCTTAGGTTGGTTTGGGTTAGGAACCTAGACCATGGGGACATTCTCATCATCATGAAGTGTTTGCACATATGTTTGTAAGATAGGAAATTGCTAATACTTATGGATAACATGGTCGATTGTTGGCATGTGGTTTTGGGATAAGTTAGTTGTGCAACATCGTGGATGCTGCGCAAGGTTAAAAATACCATGTAATAGGAAAACAACACACAAGTCAGAGTTAAAGTATTTTATGTGTTTTTTTTTCATATTTTGTAGTTTTGGACTGCATTTTGTGGATAGTGGTCACTATTTTGTAGAATCTGTTAAGAATTAGTTAGGAAGTTGGTTAAGTGGACCACTGATGTAAAGGCGCAAGCCTATAAGTGGATGTAGAATTTTAAATGTTAAGTCTGCTTCTTAATTCTCTTCGATTGGTTGTCTTCTCGGTTTTGAGAACAATGATTATTGGATCTGTGTATGTGACTGAAGAAATATTTTGAGAACTTATGTTTTGTCACGGAAGTTAATATGACATGATGGAAGTTGTGCAGAAACATTGGGTCTTTTATTGCATTCCCCTTTTCTTGTTTTCTACGATCCAAATGTGAATGTAATATGTATCTGGGAAATGGATTTGTGATTTATGTGATGTATTTTTTATTTAAATGATGGTATAATGTTAGATCTATCTGTGCATCAATGTTGTTACTCTGATTCAATCATTTTATCACGATTTGTTGAATGGTTATATAATTATGTTAATGCAGACTCTGAATGGGTATATCTATGGAATAATGTTGTGATAAGTCACTAAGTAGACACATGGTCCTCCTCCATACTGTGGAAACTTGGTTTTTTCATATCTCCCTCGAACATCTCAAGTGAGAATTTATCTTCTCTGTAGGTGTTGCTGGATAGGGTAAAACTTGTCTGGGCTGGTGCTTAGAGAGATCGTGGTGGTTTGGGTGTCAACAGAGAGTGAACCCCTGTTGACTGAGTTTGATTCAACAAATGGAGTCCATTTTCATCGTGGCATGACCTAGAGAAGTAGTGGCTACCAACACCATAAAATTTTTCTGACATGGAGCTAGAGACCATTGTTGATGATTGGCCTACAACATGGAGAGAACCTATTAGCCTAGATGAAGTATCGTCGGGTCCACCAAAGGATGCACCAGTTGATCCTGTACCTGAGCATGATAAGGAGAGTTAGCATAATTTGGGTGAAGAGTCATCACAGACCCCTACTGACTCATAAGTAGAGTGAGCATTTGAAGATTCAAGAACAAAAAAGTGATAGGAGCAGGGTGTGACAAGTAGCGCAATCCCATGGATTTAGGCATAGCTGAACCGGCTCGTTGCATCCATTAGAACCACAATGGATGCAGTAGCCGAAGAGATGAATAAAAAAGTGCAATATGGATTTTTTGACGTGAGAACTCGCCTCAAATTGTTATTTTGGGTAGTTGTGAAGAAGGCCCCAGAGGTAGCACCTGTACAGACCCTTGACCCGATCAGCACTGGGACACGGATTAGGAATGTACAAATTCCACCACATGAATATGAGACTAATAATGACGTTCTTAATGCCTCGATGCACCAGTTACAATATTTTTCCATCGGCATCAACGCGTTGTTTGTTGGGTGTTATAATGTCTTGATTAATTTACCAAATATTTAATTATCGACCGAGGTTTGTAAACTTAGAGTGGACACAAAGTATATGCGAAGGTAGAGGGGTACCTAGGGCATCCTGGAAATATTTTAATAAAGAAAAGATATAAAGCTCTTTCAAAATGAAAAATTGAGTCAAACTCTATAAAATCAACTACTAAGGTAATTAGGTTGGAACACATTTACTAGATTAGAGCAGTATCAAGATATACTACTCTACTCTATCAACCATTAACTATGTATTTTATAAATAACACTATTCTAAGAAAGTAAACTACTCCTTTACAACTATTCTGCTTTTTAATTTGTGAATTAGAAAGGCTTGGAACAGATTTAGAACTCTTACAAAAGATAATATTATGATTATCTAATTAATCTATGAAACCCAATAACTAAACTATATAGGTGGTTTGACAAATATACAGTGATTGAACCAATTTATCTAGATCCACTCTCCTTGATTGTTCTGAAGATATGCATTCATGATTATCGGTACTGGAGAAGGAGGTGTATCAAAATGGATTTCGAAAGAAATAAAGAAACTGAATGAGATTAGATCTAACTTAACTTCCACAAATAAATGCAGACTAAGTATTGTCTAATTATAGGTGATAGTAAACATTGTGATTTATTCCATAAGAAAATGACTTTCACAGAAAAGATATTATGAACAACTAATCTATTAATTAAGAAACAAAACTATTTTAGCAATTACTTAAAAGTTAAAGGTATACTACTCTTATATGAAACACATGTGAGGAAAATATGACTTAGAAACAATTAGAAAACTTTAAAAAGAAAACTTGATAAATAAAGAAGTAGAAAACTTAATAAAGAAAACTTGATAAAGAAAGAAGTAGAAAAATTAATAAAGAAAACTCCTCTAAATCCTATGCTACGATCAATTTACAAAGTACTAGTGTGCTTCACTAGAAATTAATATATCTAACCCTAAACACAAAGACAAATTAAACTAAACCAGAGATATAATTACCAAAAGTTACCAATGAAGAAATCAGAAACAAAAGAGACAGAACAAAACACACTTCAAAACATATTAAGGTAAAAGGGGGTGAAAGATAGGGATGGAACTTGATAGATACTTTAAATGATCTAGACTAAGGTTGTAATTATGAGATATAACCATTGTCTAATTACGAAAATAACATAATTCAAAAACCAAAGAAACAGGACTTTAAATAGGTTTAAAACATAATGGGAAATATTAAAGGCTGGACGAAGGGCTGAATGACAGTATGAACGGACGTTCTGAATGATATTTTATATGAGAAAAACAACGGAAATTAGGAAATAAATGGCCTAGATGATCTAAATATCAGCTGATTTCATGCATATGAGAATAAAATGCACAAAGGACAGTAATTGAAACTAGTTAATAATTGAATTAACAAAGAGATTACTTTTACTAGTTTATGGTTGTAAAAAGACTATTTCCTATTATGAAATGGCACAAACTGGAATATAACTGCAACTAGTCCATAGCTAAACATAATTGACAAAACTAATTCCAACTACAAACTAAAACTAGAATACTAAATTAACTAAATTCTATCTAATTGCAAAGATAACATTTGATATTAAGTTGAAAAGGAAAATGGAAGGAAAACTGAAAGGAAAACTAGAAACAAACTACGTGCGCAACCGATTAATTTAATTCAAGAAATATAATTATAATAACAGCACAAAATTACTCATAATGAAATATATGCTACAGGAAACAAAGAAATGGATGATATCAACTAATAGGAAACCAATTTGCATAAATAAGACAAAAATAGAAACTACTTATCTATGAGAAAGGAGATAACAAGAACACACATGAATGGAAACCAGTGGTTGTTGAGGATCCCTCTCAGCAATCAGGGTTGCGTTTCAATAAATCACTCATAGGAACAAGAACATGCATATGTAGTGAAAATAGAACTTATACTAACATTAAGAACATAATTTTTACAGAGCTTCTTCTAATATCAACTGACAAATTTACGGACTAGCTAGCTAACTGAGCTCTCGTTTGGAGGAGACTATATATAATGTTTACATGGATGAGTGGGACGACCCTTTCAGTGGTTGACCGCTCCTAAAATAGTTGACCTTTATGGAAAACAAACAACCATACGACAACACACAATCTTCCTCTTGCTCTCTCGCACGTCGGTTCTCCTCGCGTGTACTGTGGCGTATAGATTCTCATTGACGTGGGCTTGGGTTGTGGTGTCGAATGGAGAAGGCAGGATGGAAAGCCTTCTCATAGCAAGGACCATCGTAACATCAAACATGTGGATAACAAAACAACTAAAGACCGTTTCATGCTTTAATCACTTGGAAATATGCCGACTAACAATGCGCGGGCTGATCAAGAGGATGAATGGGAAGATGGATATGCTTTGCACATATCTAGCATGAATGCATGTTTGATGTTGGCTCATTTAGAAAATATGATCTACAAAACAAGTTCATATATCAGATATATTTGCAATTGTAACAGAATTGCTTAGTAAAATCACGAAATAATAAAAATAAACCAAGACTTGCATAAATTCCAAATGCGTTCGTACCTAGGGTTGAATGATAAGCTATAGGACAAGAAATATGTTAAAAAGATGACAAAATAGATCCCAAACGAGTAAATTATAGACCAAGAATAGTGACAAAATCAGGATCAACACTCCCCCAAACTGGAGAGATTGTAGGTCCCACTGAGCAAGGAAATGGATTTTAGGAAGAAGGCGGAGCTGCATTAGCAACTGCCTTGGACTTAGCTAATGAAATAGGGGATTTAAATCTCAATTTTCTGTCATGTTCTTTAAAAACAGCACGCCTCTCTTGATGAGAGTCATGTGAAGAAGTAATGGCCTTTTTAAGGTCCTAAACGACCTTGACCTGTATGCGCAACTCCCTATTCTCTTGGCGAAGACTATCAATCATCTTGGCATATTCCTCATTTTGACTTGCTGACCATGACAATTCTTGAGTTAGTTGGTCTACTGTCAGCTGATGAGGAGTGGATGGTTTTGTGGGGTACTTGGATTCTGTAGGTGGACTCAATTCCCTAGATGGTGTCTCAATATCAATAGATGGGATTTGTCTTTTAGAACTCATTCCATGAACAAGGGTAGGGACAGTCTCACGAGAAGCATCTTTTAGAATTTCAGCTTAGACACTAGGCAATGTGAAGAAAGGTGAATCAGTGACAGGGTTATCTGCTTCGGCCACATTGTCTGGATGACCTGTCTGAACAATGGGCTGAACCATGGTTTGGACGATTGGCTGAAAAACGAACTGGATAGACTTCACCTTCTGGTTCTTGGTACGAGCTCGAGGGAAAGGTACAAATTCAGCAGAGACGAGTTTGATAGGAGTAGGTGAATGGGCATGGGAACTTGCCTCTAGTAGCCAATGTGCACAATTTTGGGGATTTTATTCTCTGTGGAAGGGTTTTGACTGGATTTACAGTTGCAGGCATGCCTATAGAGTTTTTGAATATTTAGGTGAGGGTTCAGGACTTTAAACACAAAATTATCCCAAGTTTGATTCCTCTCTTTGAGCTGATGAAATATTAGGAGTTTAATCAAACTGTGGTGATACAAACTGTCCCTATGGTTCTTTGTATTCTTCCTAACTCGAATCAACATTTTCTCCAAAATTTTGAGGAAATAAAATGGGAAATTGAGGAACCGTTGATTAACCATTGATTAACAAAATGGGCTAGTAAGCAAAGATGGCAAGCTTTGAAAACATTAAACTTACCCTCGTAGGTGATAAGGCAGATAATAATGATTAGAGGGTTGATATATTCTTACTGAATCCATTCTCAGTGAAATCCTTTATTATTAATTCTTGCACATGATCTAGGAACTAGGAATCAAAATCATCAAAGAATAATTGACAAATACACATGAATTAGCAATAATTGGAACCATAATAGGTTTCCTCTCTGTATCTTTTATAAACAAATAAAGGGTTACAATTCCCATGCATGAGCCATAGCTTAACTCAATGAAGAATTCAAATACCTAAGGGACAATTCAAATTCAGTGAGTGAGTCTAGCTTAAATGA
>LPNX010802164.1:6823-180249 GCA_001517045.1 Pseudotsuga menziesii | reverse complement strand
TGACTGTAACTGATTGGTTGAACTGAAAGTAACCACCAGTTAGCAATTAGGTGCATTAATGTCACACAGATCACCCCTAGAGTGCTCCAGTTAGCCTCCTTGACTATAGGGAAGGCTAAGTTAGCCTCCTTGACTGTAGGTAGGCGTGGGTATGACTGAGATGATGGCAATTAATGCTCCACTGATGTCAATTAAACTTAGGATAGTGGTTTAACTAGGCCAATTTGACCGAAAGAGTGTGTATGATGGTAGATGTCTCCAACACCCCCCTTTAAGCTATACTCAGGAAGAGTTAGAAAACATAGATGCATAAAATGCTAGGGCCCTGGAAACTAAGGCCATAGGTCACCTTGTACAATAAAGCAATTGAAACAATGCTCAAAACAAACTAAGTGAGGAAAAGAGGGAAAACCCAGTGGGAACAAAACCCCCCCTCAAGCTAAACACTGAAAGTAGTCTGGATCACCCTGATGAAATCACCCCCAACAGTGAACGGAGGTAAGTAAACTTCTTTTCTAAAAAGCTCTTGGTGAAGATGTCTGCAATCTGCTCATCAGTCGGGCAGTATTGCAGAATGATGGTCCTGTCATGCACTAGCTCCTTGATGTAGTGCATGTGAATCTCTACATGTTTGGTCCTCTACCTGGTAACTGGATCCATGGATATCTTAATAGCACTCTGTTTGTCACAGAAGAGAACAGTGGACAAAGTACTACCAAGATCAAACTCTGAAAGAATGCCTTGCAACCAAACTGCTTGGATGCAAGCATTCACCGCTCCTCGATACTCGGCCTCTGCTGAAGATAGTGCTATGGAAGCCTGCTTTTTGCTTGAACAGCAAATAGGGCCACCACCAAACATGAATACATATCCAAAAGTTGACTTCCAATCAATAGAATCACCCGCCCAATCGAAATATGTGTATCCAACCAGCTCTAGCTCGGAATCTGCAGCATAGTGAATGCCGTAGGTCCTGGTTCCCTGAATGTACTGGAGGATCCGCTTGGCTACCTTCCAATGAATATCATGAGGCTGCTGCATGTATCTTGATACAGCATTCATGGCATAACAAATATCAGGCCTAGAATGTGTCAAGTACAACAAGCTACCAATTAGCTGTCGATAGATAGTGCAGTCCATGGGAGGTGTGCTTTTTCCTTCTTCAAGGCTGATCCCTGAAAGGAAAGGGAATGGTGCAGGCCTACATTCATCCATGTTAAACTTGAATAACAGGTATCAAATGTATTTTTACTGAGTTACCATAATCCCATCAGAATTTTGCTCGATTTCGAGCCCCAAAAATTGTTTTAGAAGCCCTAAATCACTCATTTCAAAGGCATTGTGGAGAGCAGTTTTGATGGCTGAAATGGAGGAAATTGTGCTACCTGTGATCAGTAATTCATAAACATATAAAAAAAATAATAATAATATGAACATCATGCTACTGTAAATACACATTTTTATCTGATCTACATCTCTGAAAGTTTTGCGAGAGAAGGAAGGCATCCATCTTGGAATACCACTCTCTTGGGGCCTATTTTAACCCATATAATGACTTCTTTAGCTTGAAAACCAAAGATGGATCAGTGATATAGCCCTCAGGATGCTTCATGTATATCTCCTCATGAATATCTCCATGCAAAAAGGCTGAATTAACATCCATGTGATGCACCTCCTAGTGCTTGGATGCGGAAATAGCCAAAACAGGGTGGATGGAGTCCATTTTTGCAACCGGTGCAAAGGTCTCATGGTAGTCCACTCCTTGGACCTGAGAGAAACCTTTTGCTACCAGCCTTGCCTTATATTTGCAGGTGCTTCCATTAGTAGCAAACTTTTTCTGAAACACCCACTTGCATTGAACTAATTTCCTTCCCGGAGGAAGAGAAACTAGCTCCCAAGTAGTGTTTTTCTGAAGAGAATTCATCTCTTCATCCATGGCAACTTGCCATCTCGGATCCTTCCGAGCATGTTAGTAGGATTTTGGATCTGAACTAATCATCAAATAGCAATTTTTGGACAGAAAAATATCAGAACAAGAGAGTGCAATACCTGCTCTTTGGAAATCAAACCTGGTTCTCCTTGGATCATCCAGATTTCCAATGTTGTCTCCTGCGGAGGAGAGTGTCTGTCGGGCCCATGTAGGAAGATGATTTTGCACTTAAGGTTCTTATTCAATATCTGATGTTTGTGGCACATTGATATCAGAAATCAGAGGATCCAAATCAGGGTCATCATCGCCAATTCATCATCCAAATATTCAGTGGAATAGGAAGGAATTTCAGCAGTTTTCTCCTCCACTAGTTCCACCTCCTGAAGAGGCTCATCGAACTTGACACTTCTCTCGATGATGATCTGTTTGGTATTGATATCCATAAGCTTGAATCCTTTAGATTCATCAGGATATCCAATAAACAAACATTATATGCTCTGCGGTTGCAAAGCCCTTCTTTTATCAAGTGGAATCCGGTCCCATGCAGTGGACCCAAACACCCGTAGGTTAGACACATCTGGCTTGTGTCCAAAGTATGCTTCAAAAGGAGTATTACCTTTCACTGATGAATGTGGCACCCTATTCTGAATGTATTCTGCAGCATGCATGGCTTCATCCCACAAATTTGCAGCAAGCTTCTTTGACTCCAACATGTAGGTGGTCATCTCTTTGAGAGACCGGTTCTTCCTTTCCGCTACTTCGTTCTGCTGAGGATTGTAGGGAATTGAGTGTTGGACCTGAATACCACTTTGGGATAATATGGAAAGAAACTCATTAATGACATACTCCCCTCCATTATCATATCTCAATATCTTGATCTTAAGCCCAGAGGCATTTTCGATCAAAGCCTTCAATTCAGAAAATTTTTCACATACCTCTGATTTCTTTTTGAGAAAGAAAACCCATGTATACCTAGAAAAATCATAAATAAAGGTAAGGAGGTACCTTGATCCATTCATGGATGTGACAGGCATTGGAAAACTGATATCAGAATGTATCAGCCCCAATATTCTTGTAGCTCGGTTTGCCTTTCCCCGATTGAACTTGTGCTCAGGGTGCTTTCCAATCACACAGCCCTTGCAGACTCCCGTGGTTTCCTTGATGACTGGGAGGCCTTCAACCATGGAATTTTTCTATAATTGCTGCAAATATTTGAAATTAAGATGGCCAAACCTTTCATGCCACATCCTACTAACCTCATTTCCATGAGTTAGCAAAGCGGTGGGCTTTTCATCCGCAACAAAGTGAGAGAACTCATAGGCTTTTGCATGATGATTTGCATGGCCTTTTGCAATGAGTTCCCGGATGAAATTTCTGTTATCTCAACATAATTTGGGCTGAAAGAGACCCTCTTAGGCATTATTGTATGTGTCATTTGATAGACACTAAGGATATTTGCTGCTAGAGATGGTACATACAAAACATTAGAAAAAGAACCATTTTCTAGATTTATAGTACCTTGTCCTTTGGAAATGATGGTGGAGTTATCTCCCAAGTGGATGGGGATGGATTTGCTGGTCTCCAAGGATGAAAAAGAGTCTTTTTCAGCCATCATGTGATTCGAATCTCCACTGTCAATCAGCAGTGATTTGGACTTCGAAGTACTTGCCATGAGGGCATGACCTTTCTCATGTTGTGGTTCCCGGTCTTGTTGATCTCTCCTCTGAAAGCTCTCTGGAAGATTGATGTGATTCCTCTCAAGGAGAGAGGTTGCTTCATCAAGCTTTTTCTTCATGCAGACATGTTTAGGGTGAAAACCCTTCCCGTAGTAAGAACACCTGACTCTTTCTTTCCCATTGTGCCCTTTTCCTTTGTTCTTCCTTGAGCCGGAAGATTCATCATGTTGCTGATTTTCAAGTCTATGATTTGGAGTATCAAATTTAGTTTTCTGATTTTTCTGCTGCTTTCCTTTACCCTTCACATCTTTGGGCCCCGTGACATGGAGGGCTTGGTCATGGGAAGATCGGATGATCCCCATTTGGACAAGCTTGTCATGTTCACTAGTTAGGGATTCAATGAAGGCATCGAGTGTAGGCATCTTCCATTTGGGAGTTGTGAGCTTCCTTGCACGGAATGTAGAAACAAAAACTGAATAATCAGCCCCGAGTTTGGAGAGGATGGCTAGGATGAGCTGATCATCTTCCTTCTCCACTTTGCATTGCTTCAAGAGAAAAACTATATTCTTGAACTTTGTAAAGAAATCATTCAGAGTCTCGAAATTGGAAGGTTGGAGAGACATGAGTTCATTTTTGAGTTGATAAACTCTCATGTCATCATTCTTTCAATACAGTGATTCCAATTTGTCCCATATTTATTTCGGTGTATTCAGATCCGTAAGATGGAAGAGAAGATCATCGGAAATAGAGAGGCATAAGAAACCGAAGGCTTCATCCTTTTTGTTGAAGAATCTTGATTTTTCTATGGTGGATCCAGGCTCTGGTTCAGTGTCCATGGTGACTCTGTGTAGTCCTTTGCCTTTTAGCTGATGCTCCATTCTGAGTTTCCATGTGTGGAAATTGTATGGAGTCAACATAGGTACTGAGGAGGCTGCTGAGGAGGCCATCTGGATTTGCTTGTAGTGAATGCTTCACCTGTAGAAACCTGAAAATCAAAACATAAAGGGAAAAATAAGGTCGGACAGCCTACACATTTTAGGCTTTCACCACACCCAGCATAGTCAATCAAGCAAGCTTGATCAACAAGTTCTTTACTTGGGATATTGAGTGGTAAGCCTTGGCTTCTGGTGTAGTGCTGGAATTTTGAGCTATTGCTCACTTCTCATGGAGAAATCTGTCAAAAATCTTGTTCTTGAGAGATTGTTCTTCGTGTCGCCGTAAGCTCTGATACCATATTAATTCTTGCACATGATCTAGGAACTAGGAATCAAAATCATCAAAGAATAATTGTCAAATACACATGAATTAGCAATAATTGGAACCATAATAGGTTTCCTCTCTGTATCTTTTATAAACAAATAAAGGGTTACAATTCCCATGCATGAGCCATAGCTTAACTCAATGAAGAATTCGAATACCTAAGGGACAATTCGAATTCAGTGAGTGAGTCTAGCTTAACTGACTCTTTACAATGCAATACCACTCAGTTAACCACTTGACAAAAACCCTAATTGACTCACCAATCCCTAACTGAAGTTGGAGTGTAATAAATGACTTAATCTCAACTGAAGGAGATCAAACACATGTCATAGCAACCAACCATCAAGTGCTAGTACTGCATGACTCCAATAAACCCTGATGAGGTTAAGTGAAGCTGAACTGACCATCAGAAGTTGGTGAAGGCACCTTGTTCACTCCAGTTCATTAAATAATAATAAAATAATCATTAAATAATATATTTAATGAATGGAGGCGCCTTAACTGACTGTAACTGATTGGTTGAACTGAAAGTAACCACCAGTTAGCAATTAGGTGCATTAATGTCACACAGATCACCCCTACAGTGCTCCAGTTAGCCTCCTTGACTGTAGGGAAGGCTAAGTTAGCCTCCTTGACTGTAGGTAGGCGTGGGTATGACTGGGATGATGGCAATTAATGCTCCACTGATGTCAATTAAACTTAGGATAGTGGTTTAACTAGGCCAATTTGATCGAAAGAGTGTGTATGATGGTAGATGTCTCCCACATTTATCACTTGCAACATGCAGGTAACCTGACTTAAGAGAGAAACCATAGGTCGACCATCAAAGAAACAAATGTTTATGCCAACAAGCGCCTTCTCTTGGGAGCTTAGTCGCGACTGCAATGGTTTCTTCAGTTACTAGAAAAACGAGATGACCGACCCTGATCATTTTACCATCAAATCCTTTCATAAAAATATGTGAAATTTCTTGGTCATACCCCTGCAAAAGATCTAGAAATGGGTTCCATCCTGCGCGAAAGAAAACCTCCATACATTCTCAAAATTTTGGCATCTGGAACAAATCCTGATAGTTTGCTGGCTCAAGGCGGTTAGGCATTGTTCAAATAGAGGTGAAGGTGCAAGGTTTATATAGGATACATGAGAATGGTGACTAAATGGATCTGTAGGGATGAAGGTGAGTGAGGGCATCATAATGGAACGAAATACACAAGGGCATCAGTTTAAAATGTGATCCATTCGAGCAATTGAATGATCAGAGACAGAGACTTGGCACATTTAAACGATCATGCCATCATTGAAAATATTGAATTGTGTGATGTCAAAAGGACGTGCGCGTTAATGAATTTCTATGGTTTTGATAAGTTCAACCATGTTCAAAGGTAAACTTTGGACAGGTTGAATACATTACTCAATACAATTCCATAAAACGCATTCAAAATCATAATAACATGAATTAACGAGATGATAGGTCACTTGATGGTTTCTGCATGTAATTGGGTAAGAGAATAAAGGTAATGATAGTGTAATTATGATTGAGAAGATCCTACAATCATATCACATTCATATAGAGTTTAAACGAGATCATATTATGTGAAAATTGTAATCAAAATCATAGGTCGAAATTAGTCCTAAAGGAGTCGTAATGCTTTTGTAAGCATGTGGATGTGATTTAATAATTATGGGTATAGTTTAGCTAATTTAAATTTTTACCCAAAAACAAAAATAAGCTAACACCTTAACACACTTAACCTTTGGTGCTATAATATCGCGGTTTTCATTCGGATAGTCATTTGGCATTTCATTTGGACCGGCATTCGACCCTTCATATGGATTTTTAGATAAAAATATATGCTTTACTGAATCGAACTGCTGTTAACTATGCAGTAAAAATTCTGTCCTGTAAGCACACAATATGATGATGTAAACCAGCTTTATTAAAACTTTATTGCATTGTCCTTCACAGATTAAAGCAATCTTCCGTTAATTGTATTATCCTGAAAAACATCTGAAAACATCTATACTTTTGTCAGAAATAAATGAATCTTTCTATAAACATTTAGAAAGTAAAAATAGTCATTCAGAAGCTTTCTAAGCTTCCCCCAAACCAAAAATATGGCATGTCCTCAAGCCATCAAAGAAAATCTGACTGAGTTCTAAATAATATAACAAATAATTCTAAAAATGTTGCTATTAATGGTAAGAAAAAGAAATACTAACTGGTAAATGGAGGTGATTCAGATATGTATTTCCATTAAGAATAACAGTGCTTAATAATATTATACAAATAATAAGAGTATAATTGATGCGAAAAATGCCATAGGAGAAACTAGTCATCCATGCCTCATTTTAAGGATATCCTGTCATCCAAAGAATATTTTAAGTTTACCTTTGAGTTCGTGATATTTCTATAGATATGGGTCCCATTTCTAGAATAATTATATCCTATATATTATTGAAGTAGATGATAGAGTTCCAAGTCCAACTTACAACCATTCTCAAATGACATGATGAAGAATTGTCCTAAACATGTATTGCTCTTTTTCTACTTTGTTTGTTTAGTCTCTTTTGTTTTACAAACCATTTGCATAGTAATGCATTAACCAGACCTCTTTTACCTGATATTGCCCCTCTTCCAGCAGGCCTATTCAGTACCTCGACAGGTTTATCTTGGAACCATGCAAGCATAGCCCTGCTACCAACGAGCCTGTTCAGTACCCCAACGAGTTTACTTGCACTTGCTAAGCTTCATTGTTTAAATATATTACTTAGCATGGAATCGCTTCCATCAATCCTGTTCAGTACTCCGACGGGTTTTCTTTGTATAAATGTTTGTTTTTAACATGTGGAATTCGGTTGGTACTTAGAGCGAGTTAAGCCTGCTAAACACATAATTCAGATTTTTGAACGTGAACCTTATAAGTAAAGAAACATTTATAATGGCCTAAATTGTAAATCATGTCAAAAAATAAAAACTTAAAGCTGTTCTTGGACAACTCAGTCTATCTTCTTCATAAAAAGAGAAGTAATGTTCCCCACAAGTAGGAATTTCACTTATTCTTGAGTTTTCTAAAAGTGCCTTAAGAGACAAGTTTTGATAATGAATACAAGATCAACGAGTAGTCCTTAGGTGTAAAATAGAACTTTGAATCACATGATGATTAAAATAGGTCTTAAGCAATTGTTTTAATGATAAGTCTGAAATATACATATCTAAATCAATCACCATAAAAACATAAGGAATCATTGAATAAAGTGGGTAGAATAATATAGGGAATATTTTAATTTCATTATAACTCCCTGTTTAAAAACAAATAGGCTGAATTATAAGTTCTTAGAGAACTTCCCTTTTTAGGCAACATTTCATGGGCTTGTTAAAGCAACAAGGTTATTATAATCAAATTGAAAAACCACTTGTTAGATGATTCAAATTTTATTCACGACAAAAACATATGCATCGAGAGAAAGTCACATAAATTTTATCAAATTTTAGATAAAGGAAAAGAGCCTTCCAGTTTTATTTGAAAAAATTCCATGAGCTGATTATACAACCAAATTCCCTGCATAAATGTAGTCATCTTATTAGAAATGAATTCTATTTATTAAATAAATAAATATGTATCTACATATGTACCTAAAAACAACACAAAATAGTTTAAGAATCGGGAGGAGAAGGAATGACTTCCTCCTCAACCAGCTCCATCTCCTTTTGTTGTAATACATTCTTCACGAAATCTTGTCTAGAGATTGGTTGATAATAAAGTATAAGTCTATGTCCATTTACAACAAAGGAAGTTTGTCAATCCTCATTTGTCTTAATCTCTACTGACCCATTATCGAAGGCTGTAACTACCTCATATGGACCCATCCAATGGCTAGTTAATTTTCCTTTGAAATTTTTATACCTTGAGTCGAATAGCAATGCCCAATATCTAGTATTAAACTGGTTTTGTTTACTAAATTTATCATGCCATTTCTTTCGTTGATTTTGTATCAACATTGTATTTTGGAGTGCATCTTGCCTAATCTCATCTAATTCGTTAATCTATAAGATTTGTTGTTTATGTGCCTCTTCTAAATCCATACCTAATTGTACAGCCATATGAAAAGTCTTAACTTGGAGTTCAATAGGTAAAAGGAATTGTTTCCCATATACTAACTCATAGGGTGTATGTCCGGTATTGTTTCTCCAAGTTATTCTATAGGACCACAAATCCTCCAGGAGTCTATCTGCCCAGTGTTTATGATGTAGTTGAATAGTTTTCGTTAATATAGCTCCAATACCTTATTGGTTGATTCTACCTGGCCATTGGCTTGTGGATGGTAAGGTGAGGATTTGCAATGTTGTATACTATATTTCATGGTAATATCTTTCATTAATTTAGAGGTGAATTGAGAACCTTGGTCAGTGACGATTTCTCTAGGCACACCAAATCGAGTGAATATCTCTTCATATATAAATTCTACCACAGATTTCTAGGTGGCCCTAAACAAAGCTTTAGCTTCTACCCATTTGGTGGCATAATCTATGCAAAATAGGATGTATTTCTTCTTACGAGACATGGGAGAGATTGGTCGTACAAAATCAAGAGCCCACTTCTCAAAAGGCTCAATCATGACCTGAGGTTGTAAAGGAATCTCTTCTGATGACGTAGGTCCACCCATTCTTTGGAAAATATCACATCCTCTAACATATCTGGAAGCATCCTTAAAAATGCTCAGACAGTAATAACCGAAATGCAACACTTTGTATGTTGTCCATTTGTCAGAAAAGTGTCCTCCACATGGCCCATCATGGCATGCACAAAGTATTTATGTCATCTCATCCTCCCGTACAAATCATCTAATAATAAGATCTGGTCCGGTATGAAAAAGGTCATTGTCAACCCAAGAGTAACTAGAACTTTGGATGACAATTCGATGTTTCTCATGAGGATACAAGTGGTTTGGTAATTTCCTAGTTGCTAAATGATTATAAATGTTTGCAAACCAAGGGGTTTGAACACACACAACAAATAGATGTTCACCAGGGAAAGTATAATCAATAGGTTTAGCACCATCATCAGGTTGAATGCGAGAGAGGAAATCTTCTACCAATGTTTCTCTACCAGGTCGATCGACGATAGTGATATTAAATTCTTGTAATAGAAGAATCCATTGGGTCAATATACCATTGGTAATTGGTTTATTCATAAAAAATCTAACGACAAAATGGTCCTTATGCACAAAAATTTCATATCCTGTGATATAATGGAGAAACTTATTAATAGAGTGGACTACTGCTAGAAACTCCTTCTCAATAACAGTGTAATTTAGTTCGGCAAGCGTCAAAATTTTGCTAATAAAATATATGGCATAAGATGCTTGGCCCTCTTTTTGACCAAGAAGTCCTCCTATGGCCATGTCAGAAGCATTAGTGGATATATGAAAAGGAAGGGACTGATCAGGACCCCTAAGTCTCGATGCCATTGATAGCTTATATTTTAAGACCTCAAAAGCACATTGATATGATTCAGTCCATTGGAAATCTATATCCTTCATAAGCAGTTTAAACAATGGTGCAACCATTTTAGTGAAATTTTCAGTAAAACAACGGTAGTAACCTGCATGACCAAGAAAGCTTCTACTTCCTTTTGAGTTTTTGGAGAGGAGAGACTGACAATTACTTCTATTTTAGCAGGATCCACCTTGATCCCTTGGGAGGAAACATGATGCCTAAAAACTATGCCTTCTATTAATAGCATTTTACATGTTTCATAACTAAGGGGTAGATTTGTCTCCTGACATTGGATCAATACCTTTTCAATATTATCAAGAGCTCCTTGAAAGGTATTACCATAGGCTGTAAAATAATCCATGTACACCTCTACACAGTCCTGTATAAGATCAACAAAAATTCCTAAAACTGGATGCTAAAAATTAACAGGTGCATTACATAAGCCAAATGGAAAAAATATATAGGAATATGTCCCCCAAGGGCACATAAAAGTGGTCTTATATCGATGCTCAGGTGCTATCAAAATCTGATTTTATCCATTATATCCATCGAGAAAAGAAAAATATTGTTTGCCGGACAAAGTATCTATCACTTGGTCGATAAAGGGAAAAGAAAAGTAGTCCTTAAGTGTAGCCTTATTGAATTATTGGAAGTCAACACAAATACACCATTTCCCTGTAAATTTATTTGGGACTACCACTAGATGGGATACCCATTTACTATCTGAAATTGGGTAGATGAAACCAGCATTAAGGAGTTTTTGTAACTCTTCTTTAACTATGTCCTTCAAACCAAGGTTCATCCTCCTCTGAGGCTGCCTTATAGGGGATACATTTACAACCATATAAATATGGTGAATACAAGTGTCAGGGTGTATAGCCTTCATGTCAGTGTATTCCCATGGAAATTCTCCATATTGACTTTTAAGGACCTTAAGGAATTGTTCTTGTTGAATCTCAGTTAACCCTACATTTATGTGTAAAACATTTCCAGGGCTAACTTCACAAGGCATGGTATAATACCCTGTGTGATATTCAATTTCAAAGACACATGGTGTTTCCATGAATGTTGAGAGGGACCTATTTTCTTGAAACTCATCTCCAAAAATTTGATCGAAGTGAGCAAAAGACAGAGGAAAATCTATACAAGTTATTGAATAGACAAATTGGTTTAATACATTCTCAGTAGTCTGCTCCTGAAGTGCCCAGGAGTAGTCGCTAGGAAAGAAATGATCTTCAATATTTTCATCCCCAAAGGGGAAATCTAACCACCACAAGGTTTCAATTACAGGCTGTGTTGGGGGATATAAAACAAGTTTTTGTGTTCACAGCCCATTATAAATGGTCATTTCCCCATCCCTACATCATATGAATGCGTTGGCGGTAGCCATCCATGGTATTCCCAATATAATAGGATGTCCTTTAGAAGGATACTTTGATTCTACTACCATGAAATGAATAGGATATTCCCATGAGGATACTGACACAACAATATCATCTAGAACCCTAACATGTTTCACCGTAGTACGGTCTACGAGTTTTAGAATTGAGGGGTGCGGTCAGTGAAATTTTCCCAACTGCTAAACTTATAAGACTGCGGTGGTCATCATATTAATAGCGGATCCTAAATCAATAAGTGTATTTTCTATGGAATTATTATTTATGATAACAGTTACTACTAGACTTCCTGGGTTTGTATACTTTACAATTCTAGACTAGTCAGTCATGCATTCAGACATTTCTCCTATAACATGAATAGTGGGGGGGTCTTTTTGTTTCCTTTTCTTAATGAAGAGTTCCTTTATTAATTTACTATGAATTGGTATATCCTTAATATCTTGTAATAGAGGTATCTTGACACATACATTTTTTAATTCATTTAGAATATCGTACTCGAGATGAATTACAGGTTTCTCTATTGCTAATCATTCTGGAAATGGAGGGATTCTTCGTTCTTGTTGAGGATGGGTATGCACTGGAATTTTCGGCACATCCTGCAAAATAGCATCATTCATGACTTCATCAAGATCTTCTTCTTCATTCTCTTCATGAATGATGACTGATGACTTGGGTATGTCATCCACAACTCTTCCAGATCATAATTGTATCTCATTTATAGGTACATTCGAAATAATATAGGATGGAAGAGTTTGCAACTCAATGCTATTAAGAGCTTTAGCTGGCTTATTATTTGGGTTAGGTATCAGTTGTGCAGGTAACAATGTAGGTTGTGGAGGGTTTGTATTCTGGAAATGATGAGGTTGTTGTGTAATAAGGGGAACTGGAGGCACAAAATCTGGTAAAAATTGTTGGGTATTGGATGAGTACTGAGGATAAGGATGATTAGGTGCAGAGACAGGTGGTGGTTGGGGGTAGGATTGTCACTTCCACCCCTATGGCCAATACTTATGCCAAGTAAAATGGGGAGGTGGAGGAGGATACTGGGGTGGCCAATGCTGCCGATTCAACATGTTCGATTGTTGATATGGTTGGTAGCGTTGGCAATAAGGTGGAGGCTATGGTGACAAATTCCGATATGGTGGTTGGTCCCTTGGTTTCCAGGGAGGCCTCCTATATGTTTCACCAACATCTCCACTCTTGTATATGGTTTTCAACCCAAGCAAGGATGGAAAATTGTTTGTTGGATGGTCCTCCGTACAAATGTGACATACGGAGATATTGTTTAATGGGAATTCCAATTGGGGATGCTTCATCCTACATCTTGGAAAAAAAGTACTCATTGGTGCAAGTTATTCCTCTTGCCTTTTCTTGGCTTGTAAATCATATAGTTGAGAACCCATTTCTCCTAAGACATTAATTTTGAAATTTTCCAATAGGTTTCCTAATTCTATCCTTGTAACTCCTCCAGAAATGGGAGTGTTTCCTTTTAGATTTCTATGGTAAGGTTCTCGAAGATTTCTCCCTAATTCCCCCCTACTTCTAGAGTAATTTCTACAAATCTCCCCAATATATGCAAAAGGTTTATGAGAGATATCATCGGATGACCATGATATTGAGGTTTTCTACCAGTTCTTCTCAGATCCCTTGACGAAAGAGTGTTCATACTGCATCTTCTTGAAGGTCGTTATGTTTAGATTTATGTAATGTATAGATAAATATTTCCAGATAATCTTCCAAGATCTCATGTTCGAGTTGTTTTATCTTAAAAATATTGTTTCAAGAGTCTCTTGGTTTGCAATACTCTTGGTATTTCCACAAGAATATAGTTTTCAAATCTTCCCAAGTCCTGATACTATATTCTCCTAATCCCATGAACCATCTTAAAGCAGAGTCTTTCAGTGTAGCAGGGACAAATTTAATTTGTGAGAATCTTGTAGATAGTTATAAATTCTACAGAGGATGTCAAACTCGAACAAAAATGTGTCCAGGTCTTCATGAATTTTTCGATAGAATGTAGGTAAGGAGGAAGGAGGGATGTTATTCATATTTACATCCTATGTAGTGTCTAAAATAGGGAACCCGAAGGTAGTATCAGTTCGATTTTCTCCTTCCCCTTCATCATTTGTAACCTCGTCATGATCTTCATGCTCTCCCTGTCTCTCCATGTAAGTTTGATTCTTAAAGAGTCTGTACCTAGGAGGCTCATTCCGAGGTGATAATGGGGCGTCCCAACGTTCTTTCTTAGGGGAGATATTCCTTCGATCAACTATGTTTTTATTAGATTATTTAGGGATGGTAGGTACTACTGTGGAGGTTTCTATCTGTGAAATAACTGTATTTGTTGAGCTTCCAAAGGGAGCTTGTACTTGAGAAGGATCAATGAAATTGATGAAGTTAGGATCCCCTACTAGCGAGAAAGTTGTATCATTAGGTTTCTGCACTAGTGGAGGGTTGAGGGTTTCCAAGTAGAACTACTTCCTACATGTGTTCTCTGATACCTTTTTGCTGAGTTAGTGGTTTGGGTATTTCATCCCCCATAAAGGTTAGTAGGAATTTTAACAAGGTTTTGGGAACTAGTTCTAATGTATCTACCCTTTGAATCTCTAGGTCTGTTCATGAAAAGATAAACTAAAAAGAAAACATACTATACTACTATGACTGCTAGATTTGGGGGAGCCTATTATAATAGATGCACAGGTTCTTACCTCTCACCTTACCGCTCCCCCACCACCAGCCTATTGCTAAACTTCGTAAGGGGATTCTACTTATTCTACCTTATAGAATAAGTCCCCGAAAATGGCACCAAAAATGTTGGGTGTTATAATGTCTTGATTAATTCACCAAATATTTAATTATTGACCGAGGTTTGTAAACTTAGAGTTGACACAAACTATATGCAAAGGTAGAGGGGTACCTAGGGCATCGTGGAAATATTTTAATAAAGAAAAGATTGAAAGATATTTCAAAATGAAAAAGCGAGTCAAACTCTAGAAAATCAACTACTAAGGTAATTACGCTGGAACACATTTACTAGATTAGAGAAGTATCAAGCTATACTATTCTACGCTATCAACCATTAACTATGTATTTTATAAATAACACTATTCTAAGTAATTAAATTACTCCTTTACAGTGTACTAACTATTCTACTTCTTAATCTGTGAATTAGAAAGGTTTGGAATAGATTTAGAAATCTTACAAAACATAATAATATGATTATTTAATTAATCTATGAAACCCAATAACTAAACTATACAGGAGGTTTGACAAATATACAATGATTGAACCAATTTATCTAGCTCCGCTCTCCTTGATTCTTTTGAGGATATGCATTCATGGTTATCGGTACTAGAGAAGGAGGTGTATCAAATGGATTTCGAAAGAAGTAAAGAAACTGAATGGGATTAGATCTAAATTAACTTCCACAAATAAATGCAGACTAAGTAGTGTCCAATTACAGGTGATAGTAAACATTGTGATTTATTCCATAAGCAAATGAATTTAACGAAAAATATATTATGAACAACTAATCTATTAATTAAGAAACAAAACACTTTTAACAATTACTTGAATGTTAAAGGTATACTACTCTTATATGAAACACATGTGAGGAAAATATGAATTAGAAACAAGTAGAAAACTTAATAAAGAAAACTTGATAAAGAAACAATTAGAAAACTTAATAAATAAAACTTTATAAACAAACAAGTAGAAACCTTAATAAAGAAAACTTGGTAAAGAAACAAGTAGAAAACTAAATAAAGAAAACTCCTCTAAATCCTATTCTACAAATCTTTTCAGTAACCACATAGTGAAGGGAACAGGTCCTATACTACGATCAATTTACAAAGTACTAGTGTGCTTCGCTAGAAATTAATATGTCTAACCCTAAAAAAAAAGACAAATTAAATTAAACTAGAGATATAATTACCAAATGTTATCAATTAAGAAATTAGAAACAAAAGAGATAGAACAAAACACACTTCAAAACATACTAAGGTAAAAGGGGGTGAAAGATAGGGATGGAACTTGATAGATACTTTAAATGATCTAGAATAAGGTCCTAATTATAGATATAACCATTTTCTAATTACAAAACATAACATAATTCAAAAACCAAAGAAACAGAACTTTAAATAGGTTTAAAACGTAATGGAAAATATTAAAGGTTGGACGAATGGCTGAATGGCAGTTTGAACGGACAGTCTGAATGACAGTCCGTATGTGGAAAACAACAGAAATTAGGAAATAAATGTCCTATATGATCTAAATATCAGCTGATTCCGTGCATATGAGAAAAAAATGCATAAAGGACAGTAATTGAACTTAGTTAATAATTGAATTAACAAAGAGATTACTAGTACTAGTTTATGGTTGTAAAAAGACTATTTCCTATTATGAAATGAAAGAAACTGGAATATAACTGCAACTAGTCCATAGCTAAATAGAATTAATAGAACTAATTCTAACTACAAACTAAACCTAGGATACAAAATTAACTAAATTCTATCTAATTGCAAACATAACATTTGATATTAAGATGAAAAGGAAACTGGAAGGAAAACTAGAAACAAACTACGCGCGTGACCGGTTATTTTAATTCAAGAAATAGAAATTATACTAACAACACATCATTACTAATAATGAAATTTATGCTATAGGAAACAAAGAAATGAACGATATCAACTAACAGGAAACCAATTTGCATAAATAAGACAGAAATAAAAACTACTTATCTGCAAGAAAGGAGATAACAAGAACACACATGAATAGAAACCACTGGTTGTTGAGGGGCCCTCTCAGCAATCAGGGTGGTGTTTCAATCAATCACTCATAGGAACAAAAACACGTATACACAGGGAAAAAATAACTTATATTAACATTTAGAACAGATTTTTTTCAGATCTTCTTCTAATATCGACTGACAGATTTATGAACTAGCTAGCTAATTGAGCTCTCGCTTATAGGCCACTATATATAATGTTTACAAGGATGAGCGGGTTGAACCTTTCAATGGTGAACCACTCCTAAAATATTTGACCTTTATGGAAAACAAACAACCATATGACAACGCATAATATTCCTCCTTCTCTCTCGCTTTTCAGTTCTCCTCATGCGTACTGCGGCGTATAGATTCTCATTAACGAGGGATTGGGTCATGGTGTCAAATGGACAAGGCAGGATGGTGAGCCTTCTCAGAGAAAGGACCATCGTAACATCAAACACATGGACAACTAAACAGTTGAATACCATTTTGTGCTTTAATCACTTGGGAATATGTCGACTAAGAGCGCACGTGCTGATTAGGAGGCTGAATGGAAAGCTGGATATGCTCTGCGCATATATAGAATGAATGCGTGTCCAATGTTGGCTCATTTAAAAACTATGATCTACAAAACAAATTCATATATCAGACATATTTCCAATTATAACATAATTTCTTAGTAAAATCACGAAATAATAAAAATAAACCAAGAATTGCATAAATTCCAAATGTGTTTCGTACCTAGGGCTGAATGATAAGAAGTATGATGAGAAATATGCCAAAAAGGTAAAATAGATGCAAAACGAGTAAATTATGGGCTGAGAATAGTGACAAAACTGGGATCAACACTTTCCACACAGACCTTGGTGCATATGCAGAAGGTCTCCAATCAAGAGTTCGCAGACAGAGAACAAAATATTGGCAGTCAATTTGTGCGATCCCATGAGTAAGACACAGAAGCTCGGAAAGTGATTGAAGCTTTGAATAAGGAACAAGAGCAATTAATGGCCAAGAGCACCAAGGAAAATCAGGAGTTGAAAAAGGAACAAGATCAATTAGTGGTTGAGAAAGCGCATCTTTGGGACAATAGAGTGCAATTGGAAGTGATAGTTATGGATGTCTGTCAACACATATTCAAGAGCACGATGGAGATGGATGTAGTGGGGAAAGAAGCACGACTTGGGGCAGTCATTGCAAAATTGCAACGTGACAATGTAGAGTTGCACCAACTAGTACATCTAGACACACCACCAGAACAAGTGGCAAACAGGAAGAGTGCCATGGAGGACCTAGAAACATAGCTAGAGGAGATGATGGAACAAGAAGCCAAGAAAGTGACTGATGCGACTACACAATTTTGGGGTAGTGTAGTCAAGGATGACCAACTGGAGTAACTAATGATGCAATTATAGGAGGTTGAGGGGTATTTGGCAATATTGAAGTCATCACTGAGAGCGCTGCAACCAGCTGTTTAGATCACCAAGTCCACGGAGTTGAAGGAGTCACAACAAAACGTGATGAAATAAAGGGAGCGTCAGTAGAGGTGCACTACATAGTTGGATGAGTTCCAAGAAATTGGAGCACAAATTTTGGTTAAGGAAGTCTCAGTGCTGCAAGAAGTTCAAGAAGGTAAAAATGATGTTAGTGATAAGATGGTTGAGCACCCATTAGTGCATGATTTGACAGGAAGTTGGGACATTGTTGATAACGTCAAAGAACAGGTGAAGGAGATCACTTAGCAGTGCAAGGAATTCAAGAAAAATATCAGTTAATGCACCATGTCCAACTGACGTTGATCAAGGGAGAGCCACAATATTGTGTTGGGGGCCTATTGGTAGGAGGTTTTGGGATAAGTTAGTTGCACAACATCATAGATGCTGCACAAGGTCAAAGATACCGCGCAAGAGGAAAACAACGTACAAGTCAAAGTTAGAGTATTTTATGTGTTTTTTTCATCTTTTGTAGTTTTGGACCACAATTTGTGGATAGTGGTCACTATTTTGTAGAATCTGTTAAGAATTAGTTAGGAAATTGGTTAAGTGGACCACCAATGTAAATGCACAAGCCTATAAGTGGATGTAGAATTGAAAATGTTAATTCTGCTTCTTAATTCTCTTCAAGTGATTGTCTTCTCGATTTTGAGAACAATGCTTGTTGGATCTGCGTATGTAACTGAAGAACTATTTTGAGAACTTATGTTTTTCCACAAAAGATAATATGCATGACGAAAGTTGAGAAGAACCATTGCGTCTTTTACTGTTTTTCGGTTTTCCTATTTTCTGTGATCCAAATGTGAATGTAATGTGTATATGTGACATGGATCTATGATCAATGTGATTTATTTCTACTTTAAATGATGATATAATGTTAGATTTGTCTACGCATCAATGTTGTTACTGTGACTCAGCCATTTTATCGCGATCTGTTGAATGATGATACTCTGAATGGTTTGATCTTTGGAATAATGTTGCGATAAGTCACTATGCAGACACATGGTCCTCCTCCATACTGCAGAAACTTGGTTCCATCATCTCTCTCTCTAGCATCTTGGCTGAGACCTCATCTACTCTGAAGGTGTAGCTGGATGAGGTCAAACTTGTATTGGACGGTGCTCAGAGATATCGTGGTGGTTTGGGTGTCAACAAAGAGTGAAGCCCTTTTGACTGAGTTTGTGTCAACATCAATAATGTTACATAATTTGCAAGGGGTCCATGTGTGAGTCGAAATTGAAGAGGTTGTTGTTAGTTTTTCATCATATAAGCTAGCATTATGATCTTAGGATCGTTTCACTGAGAGAATAACAAGCACAGCAATAGAACATAAGCACATCACAAGAGACAAGAGACACAAAGAGTTTTCCTCAAGGAAACCATAAATGATAAAACCCCACAACTTCCTCAAAGATAGAATCAGCACAAAATGGTAAAACTAGAAAACAACAAGATGCACTCCCGACAGTAGTAGTCTTCTTCTTGTCTAGTCCCAGTGTATTTCCTTCCTCACTTAGGTGCCACACTTGAGTGAGTGAGTGATGTGTTGCAAGTGATAAATAGAGAGGCTCTCACTCTCTATTTATATTCTTCCATTCACTTGAAGTGCACTCCAACATGTCAGCCTCACTTAACAATTACTTACTAGAGCCGACATCTCTAGGAGTGTCTAATAACCCTAGTGCCCCACCACTTGTGGGGAATTTGCCTCCTCCAACCAATAGGAGGGTAACACAATGGTGGGGACTATTGCCCCGACTTACAATGACTCACCTAGGGTCGACTTCACTAGGATAGTCTAATAACCCAACGGCCCCACAACTATGGGGAATTTAACCCTTGACCAATAAGAGGGTTACCCACAATGAATTGACATGACTTTCTCATTATAGAAACGTCCCAATCGAAACATCGGGGCATGACATGACTCAAATACATCCCGGAATAAACATCGGGTTACAATAGATAAGAAATACAAGTGAATACATTCTGAAGTTACAATTACATAAACACTCCCTCTTAACTAGGAAGGTATTCTCTCGACACAATTTATTAGCACAAGTATTCTTCTCTATATCATCTGAATCATCGTCAAGTCCTCATCATGTTCAAGTCATCTTAGTCTTCAAGTCATCTTTCGTTTTTCAATTCATCTTTCATCATCGGATCTGGATCATCTCTCGATCTGGATCATCATCACTGGATCATACTCGATATAGAACATCGTCACTGGATCATAATCGATCTGGAACATCGTCACTAGATCTAGATCATCACTTGATCTAGGTCATCATCACTGAATCTAGATCATCATTGGATCTAGATCGTCATTGGACACAATCACTGGATCTGGATCATCTCTTGATCTGGATCAACATCATTGGATCTGGATCATCACTGGATCTGGATCATCACTAGACTGGATCTAGATCATCTCTTGATCTGGATCATCACTGCTGGATCTGGATCATCTCTCGATCTGGATCTCTCAGAATCATCATAACTGGATCTAGATCATAGCTCGATCTGGATCTCCTCTGGTCATCATCATGTGTGTACTATCTCATCATAGGAAGTTCTACAGAGCCAGCCCTTTTTCATGCTGGTTGTAGGCCTAGCCAATAGGTAGGTATTCTCCCAGCACTTACATCTGACCTACTCGTCAGAAAGGCACGCCCAACACTCACATCTGATCATGTAGTAAACTACAATCACATCAGAAAGGCCCCACACTCACATTTATCATGGAAGGAACTGAATCCTCTCACCACGATAGAATGGCCTGCCCTTACATCCAACATGGAAGGAACTTAATCCTCTCACCATGAAAGAATGGCCCTCACTTACATCGACCATGGAAGGAACTTAATCCTCTCACCATGACGGAATGGCCCGCACTTACATCGGCCATGGAAGGAACTTAATCCTCTCACCATGATGGAATGGCATGCAGTCACATCTGACCTGGAAGGAACCAAATCCTCCACCCTCACCAGAAAGGCCCCCAGTCCCAGACTGAGCTACCTGGTAACTGACTAGGTGCCTCCACTCTCCCGGAGAGTAGCAATTGCCCTTACATCTGTCCTACTCAATAGAATGGCCAACACTCACATCTGACATGGGAGGAACCTAATCCTTTAGACATGAAAGAATGGTTCAGCCCTTACATCTGACCTACTCGTCAGAATGGCTCTCTCAGTCCTATACTGAGTGATCCTGATAACTGACCAAGTACCTCCATTCCCAGAATGGAAATCAGCACTCATATCTGACATGGAAGGAACTGAATCCTCTCACCATGATAGAATGGCTCAGCCCTTATATCTGACCTACTCGTCAGAATGACTATGGATCTCTAGCATTCATATCTGACATGGAAGGAACTAAATCCTCTCACCATGACAGAATGGCTCAGCCCTTACATCTGACCTACTTATCAGGATGGCTTTGGGACTCATCACTTTCCCTTAGAGGAAACCTCGATTTGGAGAACACCAAGCTTCTCCCTGAAGTACTTGAACTTCAGCCTAGCCAATGGCTTCATCAATACATCATCTATACGTTCCTCCGTCGCAACATACTGGAGCTTCACTGCTCCTCTCTACACCATATCCCTGATATAGTGATACTTGATCTCGATATGCTTCGACTTGTCATGGAACACTGGATTCTCTGACAACTTCACACAACTCTGGTTGTCATAATGTATACAAGTAGCATCCAACTGGAGATCAAATATATCAGATAGTAGCTTCCGTAGCCATACTGCCTCACAACTAGCTGAACAAGTTGTGGCATACTCTGATTCAGTTGTACTCATCGCCACACAGGATTGCTTCCTGCTAAACCAAGAGATCACACCTGATCCCATATTGAAGCAACATCCTAAAGTACTCTTCCTGTCGATCGCACTGCCTACCCAATCTGAATCAACATAACCCTCTAGGTTAATATTCTGATTCACATCGTACTTGAGCCCATAATCAACTGTACCCTTCAGGTACCTCAGAATATGCTTTGTAGCCATCAGGTGAACATGTCTCAATGTGTTTATAGCAAAGCAAATATTTGGTCTCAGGTACATCAAGGACCCAATCATCTGACGATACATCATAGCATCAACCATATCTGATGAAGCATCACTCAATAGCTTCATGTTTGATGCCATAGGTGTGGTCATGGAGTCTGTAATCCTGAACCTATTCAGGATCTCTACTACATACTTCCCTTGTCCACGCCTCCATGCCTATAAAATAGTGCATCAACACATAACAAGAGCATCAGTGATCTTCTGCCTTCAACCTTCAAGTAAAGGTTGGAATCCACTTTACTCTCAGTAAGGCCTAGAGTCATCAGTAATCTGTCCATCTTGTCGTACCATGTCGAAACACAGGATCTTCTGCAGTCACTCCCTCTGAAATGGAGCATCATACTCCCTCTGTCTTCCGTACTCTATGCACTGAAACATTCTGTACCAGAGTGACAAGTAGCTTCCTATGCTACTAGTATTCTATGTGACCATCTAGTGTATAGACTTGCATCTTCAACATTGTAGCAAAGGTTAAGATCTTCATAAAGCTCATCATGTATGTGCTATCCCATGGGTGTCTTCTGAACTCGTACAAGGCCTTCTTTCATTTGCACACATGATTATGCATGTCATGTGACTTCACTTCCAGTGGCTGCAAATATCTCTTCGCAGTTTATGTCTTCTTTTCATGAGAAGCCTTGTGCTACGAAACTTGCTTTGTATCCCACGATATTTCCATCTACTGCATGATGGAGCTACTGCATCCTAGAGTAGCATCCTAGACACCATTCTTCTTTGAACTGATCTTCCATTTCTTCTTAGTTACTTCTTCATGGCTGGAAGGTTCTGCATCAATAATGTCACTGCACTCGTCATATTATTCTTTGTCTTTGAACTGTCGTCACTTGTTTTTCAGAACAAGTCTTCATTCTTCTTTTCTTGTAGGCGATTATGTATGTGATCTTTCCTACAAGTCAAATGAATTTGTATGGTTAGAACATTTCATAAGGAATATTCATACTGGCAAATACTTATGCATAAATATATGATCATGCAACTACTTTAATCAATACAACATTCATCCATATCTCACTGAAACTTTCTAGATTCCTTCCATCTTTGCCAAGACAACATTGAGATTGTGCACTAATCCAATATATCAGCAAAGAGGTTTCATTCTAGATAAGTAGCAATGGATAATTTGTATAGCACCATGAGCTACTTACCCATCACATGCATATTAGTAGTATACTATCATTAATGCAAACATCCTATCATGCATGATACATCAACTGAATATAAACAAATGCATAACAAAACAATATCATGAAATGGCAATTGAATACTTATCTTTATTTGTTTCGTGGGTATACTCCTTCTTGAGCCTTTAGCTTCATCTTCTTCTTCATTCATGATAGCATCGTTTCTTATCCAAATGCTAGTATGGATAAGAAGTTCTTCAAGATTTGAGATTTTCATATTCCCCATCGATTGAGGGATCTTTTTTTTGGATGGTGAGAGCTTGATCTTCAATTGCTCCCATCTTCTCTTCTCTTCTTATGAGTCGAGCTTCTTCTTCTTCTTAGAGTGTCCTGAAGGTAATCACTTCCTTCTGGAACACATTCCTCGAATGAATGAATCACATGATCTTGGGATGCCATTCAAGGTGGCCATCACCACTTCTGCATTCTTCACTTCTTCTTTTACCGCTTCAAGTTGTTCTTGATTTGAGAGACTCTGATGACTGCATGGTCTCTGCATTTTGGATCTTCACATTTTCAACTAGTTTCTTAAGGTCGTATTCTTATTTCTGTTCTTCCCTTCAAATAGCTTGGTCAAGGAATCAAACATCTTTAGTGTCTTTAGGGAAGGCACTTGTAGTACAACTTGATCCATGACTGAATCAACCATGATCTTCTTGGCCTTGACCAAGTTCTTCTTGTGTAAGGCTTCTAGCCTCATCTCCCTCTGGAACTGGAACCTATATACTCATGTAGGTGTCCAATTGATTTTCTTCAAAGAGATCATATACTTCTAGGATTGGAATTTGTCAGCTTCACCAAGCTTATCATCAAGCTGATGTGATAGATCACTTTGAAATGAGAACCTCAAATGAAAATAACAAAGGATTAGATCTTACCGATTTGAGGTGTCCGTCCTGGTTCCGGAGCTGGCTAATCTAGGGTTTGTCACAGAAACCCTAATTTTAAAAACTTGGAATATTTCATATCTGATTGGATAGACAGATATATCTCTTCAAATGGAGCTGTCCAATGTACTCCTTTTCTGAAAACAGTGGAGGGAAGCTCCCGGAACAGGAAGCCCTAGATTTCCATTTTCTTCTGCAGAAATGCCTGTTACTATTTCTATGATATATCTGAAATTACTGCTCCTATATTTCTGAAAGTTTGCATAGAGGTAACCTCGAATGTCCATGATCCAACACTATAGGTGTCATCAGAATTGGTTTCACCATTTTGGATTTAGGATCATTTTCCCAAGGTGACATGTTACAGGACTGTTCAGAACAACGAAGTTGTACGGAATGCCACGTCTCACTGGTTCATATTCTGAGTCTGATATTTGGACCACTGAATGTAAATTCCATGTCATTTCTAGAACTTCTTCAGGAATTCCATTTGGACCTCTGTATCCCAAGATATTGCAATTCCCCTCAGGTGTCCTGTTTAAGGATGAATTATGGAAGAGGCTGGAACCCTAACTTGGAGGGATCATATCTCCCAGAATATAGCGAATCGGAGGTGGATCTTTGGACATAATGTTCATCAGGATTTTATCGTTGGCCCCTGAAATATTCATCTTCTCATACTTCTCCAACATTAGAATATAGATACTGTACCAAAACGTATCATTTTTAGTATTTAGGGTCTTTCAAGCTCGGGGTCAAACTAGGGTTTTACTTTCCCAGAGTTGTAGCCAACCAAATTTCTTGATCCAGGTCTCTAAACTTCGGTTTTGATGAGGAGAAAAATCCTATTCTGGTCTCACTAAAAAATTCCTCTTCTGTAGAAAGCCCTAATTTCCGCATCGAAAATTGAAAATGCTCTGAATCAAATTCCGCTTCGACAGAAAGATGTGCCCTTCAGTGGAGAGTCAACCAAGAATATTTTTGCTGATGGATTGTGGAGAGAGACCCAAAAAGTAAGAATCCATAGCTTCTATAGCTGCACAATGTCTTCTTCTCAGGTTAGCTCTGATACCATGTTAGTTTTTCATCATATAAGCTAGAATTATGCTCTTAGGATCTTTTCACTGAGAGAATAACAAGCACAGCAATAGAACATAAGCACATCACAAGAGACAAGAGACACAAAGAGTTTTCCTCAGGGAAACCATAAATGATAAAACCCCACTACTTCCTCAAACATAGAATCAGCACAAAATGGTAAAACCGGAAAACAACAAGATGCACTCCCGACAGGAGTAGTCTTCTTCTTGTCTAGTCCCAGTGTATTTCCTTCCTCACTTAGGCGCCACACTTGAGTGAGTGAGTGATGTGTTGCAAGTGATAAATAGAGAGGCTCTCACTCTCTATTTATATTCTTCTGTTCACTTGAAGTGCACTCCAACATGTCAGCCTCACTTAACAATTACTTACTAGAGCCGACATCTCTAGGAGTGTCTAATAACCCTAGGGGCCCACCACTTGTGGGGACTTTGCCTCCTCCGACCAATATGAGGGTAACACAATGGTGGGGACTATTTCCCTGACTTACAATGACTCACCTAGGATCGAATTCACTAGGATAGTCTAATAACCCAAGGGGCCCACAACTATTGGGACTTTAACCCTTGACCAATAAGAGGGTTACCCACAATGACTTGACATGACTTTCTCATTATAGAAACTTCCCAATCGGAACATCGGGGCATGACATGACTCAAATACATCCCGGAATAAACATCGGGTTACAATAGATAAGAAATACAAGTGAATACATTCCGAATTTACAATTACATCAACAGTTATACTTCTAGAATGGATTTGGTTGATGCTTAATAAGGTACCGCCAACTTTATTCTTAGGGGGAGGGATGGGCTTACTAGGAGCTAGATGAGGAGTATCTTGAGAGATTTTGTACTTAAGGAAATGCTTGGTGGGGGGAATTTGGAGGTGTTTATTGGTTGAAAAGGTGCAAAATGATGTGTGGGTTGGAGGGGGATTTCAGGGTGTAAGGTATGAAAATAGGAATCCTGAAGTTAAACCACACAAGTTGAAGGTTTCCATGATGGGTGTGCTCACAATTCCTGAAGGTAGGAACATAAAACGTATCTATTGGATAAGTGTGGATCCCCACTAATTACTGAATTCATTGAGTTAGGGAAAGAGATGGAATTGGTTGCAGTTGAGGTTTTGTTTGGGGTAGTTATTATGTTTCCAGTAAATAAAATCAAAGGGTACAAATATCTGATATTTAAACTACTACCAGAGGCAGTGGAAATGCTGAGAAAGTGGTGTTCATGAGACCGTACTTGAATACACCTAGAGCAATGACAATCAATGAAGTAATACACGTGTTGTTGAAAACATTATACACCATGGGGCGTACATTATCTGGAGTGGTAGGATTCTTGGGGTCATAATACGTTAGTTGGTAACTTTTTGACTATCTTTCCATCATGGAGAAACATCATGGTCCAAAAATAGTGATTGTGACAACCTTCATTGCATACATGTAACTATGCCCTAGGAGGAGGTTGTAGTTAAGCTGAGCATTGAAAAATTCAATGTTTATGAGGACAATTTTACCAACTAACTCAACTCATACAATAGGAATAATTCCTTAAGGTTGGTATGCAAAGCCATCGAGGATGGATCTAAGTTGGGGGACCCAAGATTTTTCCAAGCAATGCTAGACATGACGGAAGTGGATGTGCCCTCATCGACAATGAAATAGTGAATTACAATGTTTTAGATGGGCATGAGGATTTAGAAATCCATTGATGATGGCATTCATGGTTTAGAATGGTCAAGGTCGAGGGTAATCAAACACGCATCTGTAGGGTTGATGGTTCCTAACACAGATAACAATGCTTTGCATTGTATTGGGAAACTATGAAGAACCTCCAAAGTGGACATGGCTATGAGCGACTAGGATAAGTAATTGACGATGTTATAGTTGGGTGAAACATGGGAATTAGAGTTGGCATTAAAATGTCATAATCGAAGCATTGGATCCTTGGGGTTTACGTTGGCAATGGGTTGAGGTAGTTGCAAGGTAGGGTCTGTGGGAGAAGATTCGCTATATTGGATGGTAGAAGTGGTCTCGGTGGTCAAACCGTATTGGTTTTTTCTTGTTTGAAGGTTAAAATCTTCATTGGAAAATATAAAGAGATGTTGAACACCCGACTCAGGGGGTTGGCTTGATGAAGTGACATATTATGTTGTTAGTTCAGTCATAACCACCCCTTGAGTAGATAAATGGTTTTGCACCACCATCAGTGGTTTGGATGAATGACGTGGGGGGGGGATATGGTTGAGTGGTAGTCATAGTATCATGATGATTAGCTTCATATCCAAGTTGGTGAACTCAAGATAAATGGGGAAATGATGAGTGCAATGTCTGTAAATGTTGTGAAAAGAACAAGGATGGTTGGTTCACAACTATAGATTCTTTCCCTTTCATGGAGGTTGGTTAGGGTATTGGTTTATTATATTATTATTATTATTTCCTAAGGGCTTCGGAGGTGGTCCACCCCCTCCCTAACGTTGGTGATTTCCATAATTTCGACCCCGACTTCTATTTTTCTAGGGTTACTAGTTGTTGGGGGCAGGTTTGTTTGTGTAACACCCTAGTTTTGACCCCGTTGCATTTAAATAAATGATTTAAATAATCATGGCATGGATCTAGGAAGAATCCCAACCATCAATTTAGTATTTATGTTTCGGCAATTAAGGTTGGGCCGATGGTATTTTTTTATGCTAGCTAAACATTAAAAAGTTGGACATCATGTTAAATTGCAATTTTAATTAAAATCCCACAGCCGACTATGTCAACGCAACTAAATGAGACTACTACATGATTTTTCCTAAGGATGAGGGAGTGGGGGATTGGAAGCAGGAATAATTTTAGGGGTGAAATTTAGCCCAATGGGCTATTTTTCCATGTTTATCTCCAAAAAAGAATCGCCATTTTGCATTGTTTGAATCCCTGTTTCGCCCAATTTTGATGGGGTAAAAAGTTTTCACCCTAAAAATCGCCAAATTATTATATAAATGATATACAATCCTTGAAAATTGAAATATTTTTTGAAAAATATCGCCAAACATTTTATGGTTGGCATTTTAAGAATTGGTAAGATTCACCAACTTTTTACACTTTCAAATAAGTATGGTTCCTTAAAATCATCCCTGATAGGAAGAGGGGGAATAAATTTGAAATGGGAAGAGCACCATTTCTGAAAAACGTTTTAAAATTTTCTTGGGAAAGAAAACAACAAAAATGACCACCTTTCCCTCATGTGGTAGTGTTTCACCTTCCCTCATGATTTTGGAATGGAAAAACATTTTGGGAAACCCAATTGAGCATTCACACAACATCAAGCAATAAAAAAAATGATTCTAAGTCTGAAACTTTCACGAATTTCTCTTGTCCAACGATCTGAATCCTTCAAGTTTTTGGTTTTCCTATGTGGATTGTTCTCTCTCACATTTTCTCCTGCCTGCTAGTTGTTTTCCTGAACACGATTGCCCTGAATCTGATTTTTGTGTCTTTGATTTTAAAGACGCAATGGTTTCATTTTGGTGTTTTTTGCACCAATCGGTTTGGCACTGACAATGTTCAGAAATTTATAAATTTCTATGTGTGTATGTAATCCTCGACGTCTACTACATTTTGATAAATCCCAGGACTGAGATCACTGTGTGTGCATCCAAATTTGGGATTTGAATTGATTGAAGGAATGGAATGGAGTCTAGACTTGCTTGATAAACCTAGTGTGTGAAAGAACCTCATAGACCAATCTAGAAGGATGGTCTTCTTCTTTGCATGCCCTGAATAACAATGGAAGGTAAGGCATAGCCTGAGGGACTGTGTAGCAGAGAAGGGAATGCTTCCTTATGTTGGGTGTGTAATTGTTTAGAAATCAGGATAGATCTCGTGTGAGTGTTCATAGCTTTGGGGTTGAGCTCACTAGCTTAGCAGCCAGTCTTTCCACCTCCTTGACAACTTGATAAACCCAACTGAAAGGATGGATTGGCTGGTAGCTTGATAAACCCATCCGTTGGCTTGGTTGTGTCTCATGTGAATTTGGATAAGTGTAAACCAATGCCTGTGTAAGTTTGATAAACCGAACTGTGTTGGCTTGACTTAGCTCTATTGTATCCTTGGCCATGGGGAAGGTTTGCTAGTGTTCATTATTCCTTGGGGAAAATCATGCCTAGCTCAGGGGTGGTAGTGTTACTGAGACATTAAAGAGCACACTGGCCTATGGTTGGGTGGAACGTTACAACGACATAACTAGTTGTGGGACAAGCTTCTCCAAAGATAAGTATTCTTGTTTATTTAAGTTCTATAACCATAATTGCTTATGAATTATTATGAAATTATCATGAACATGTTGAATGCATGAATGTGTTGAATGAAATATTTTTCTTCCATTGTATAGATCATGTCTATTGCATTATGCATCTGTTTATACTTATGAATGTTTTATTTCAAAGTAATTTTTATATATTTATTATGTTCATGGGGGCCTAAGTTTCCCATATTGTTAGATGATTAGTCACGTCCTCTCCATCGAGTAAGGGTTGGGGACATGGCAGTTTGGTGGTTGGTTTTGATGAGAATACACTTGTCACTGCACTGTAGGGGGATATTGAGGGGGGTCCAATGCGATAGCGGATGATAGTTGGTTTGGACAAGGATAACAAGTGTTAGATGTTAGAGGTGGAGTATATCCTTGTGGGGTGTTCCCTTAGGTAGGTTCTGGGTAAGGAGGAGCATGGAACTAATGGGTCAAAGCCGAGGGTGCATAATAAGGTGTTTATACGGAATTAGAAGGGCATATAACCTAGGACAGGGAAGGGACACATATGGAATATAACCTGGGATAGGGAAGGGACCCATTGTTGATAGTGTGGCATTGGATGGGGTTTCATATGAAGGGGTTGTCATGGTAGGGATATGAGTGTAAGATTGAAATATGTATGTCTGATCCAATTATACCATCAGTGGCATGTGATGCCTTTGGTGGTTCTTTGTGAGTGAAATAATCGCAAGGAGAATCTAAAAAGATACAGGAAACCTGATAGGGAATAAATTAAGTAAACCACTCAAGGAATATCATATTGTCTAGCTTTATTTTGCACATACTACATCATCTATGCCATTCATGGATGCAATTGTTAGAAAAACATGATCGAAGAGTAATATCAATAAACAAGATACAAATATGAAACACATTAATACATTACAAGAGAGACGACAATATAATATGGTTCACCCAAGATGGGCTACGTCCGCATAGAAATTACCAATCCTTTTATTATTAATAATTAGATTGTCGAAAAAATGAAGAGATACAAACTACATCAAACCCACTGAACTTACTCTTCACCCTATGACAGTCTCTCTCACACAATCATAAAGAACATTTTATAATGTTACAATACAATACACAATTGTATTACAAGAATTTCCTTTTATAATGGAATTACCATGGGAAAACACCATGAGTCACCTAATACCATGGGCCCATAAACTGTTAGGAAACAAACATCCCCAAAAAATTATTTTGGGGTATTTGCCTCCGAACCCCCTTTCTTAGGGTCGTTTCCCCTGAATCCCAGTAGGGGGCCCATTGGCCCCCATACCTTGCAATCCAGGGGGATGATCCCACCTTGACCCCTACAAGGGGATGATGCGTCCCTGCACCCACTTTCTTGGGCAAGCACACAGTAAAACTTGGGTACAAACATGGTTGAACAATAACATCTATGAATCATGAAGATCAGGATCCATAACCAACAATCTCCCACTTGTAAACTAATGACAACAACTCCACTGCTGCTACTCTTACTGAAATATGCTCTAAACCTTAGACCTATAAAAATTCTCATATTCACCTTCATGATTGAAGGCCAACAGAAACCGAGCAGGAAATCCATTTCTCTTTGGTTACTACCTTTTTCAACATGTCTGCAGGAATTTTTCTAATATGTATCTTTTCCAACTTTAACAGTTCATCTTCTAGAATAGATCTTATGAAATGGTACATGAACTGTATATGTTTAGTATTGGAATGGAAGGATGGTTTATTTGCAACATGAATGGAAACAGTTTTCACCATACAAACTATTATTCTCTTGCTTCGTACCTAATTCCTCCATAAACCTATGCAACCAAATCATATCTTTGCTAGCCTCTGTAGCAGCAACATATTCTTCTTCTATTGTTGAAAGTGAAACAACCTTTTGTAGTTTTGAAACCAACTTACTGTTTTTCTAAATACAATAGTAACCTACCCTATGGTTCTCCTCCTACTATCTTTATTGCCTTCCATATCTGTGTCAACATATCCTTGTAGAATAGTATCTGAACCTCCAAAACATAATGCATGAGAAGTGGTGCCTCTTAAATACCTGTGAATCCCTTATACTACCCTCCAATGCTCTTTACCTGTATTTTTCATATACTTGTTGACAACTCCCACTATATGTGCAATATCTAGTCTTGTGCACACCATAACATATTACATTAAGATTCCAATTGTTGATGAATAGGGAACCTTGGACATGTATTATATATCCTTGTGTGTCATGAGGCACATTTCCCTACTTAGCTTGAAATGGCTAGCCAAAGTGTTGACACAGATCTGTTGACAAGGATTCACACTTTGTCGATACCCCTAACCACAACAATCTCCCTGAGCACTGACCCAGGCAGTTTTTACCCTATCCAGTAACACCTACGATGTAGATGAAGTCTCACCTGAGATGTTTGAGGGAGAACTATCAGAACCACATTTCCACAGTAAGAAGGAGGAACTTACACAAGTAATTTTATGCTATCTTCTCACTATCGCAACATCACTTAGATATTCAGGAATGAGTTTTCTTATCACTTAAACATATCATTTAGATTACAACATTATGGTTACTCATGAATAGATCAATCGATATGACATTACTAAGAATATAGAGACATCAGATCATTCAGGAATAACAACCATACTAACAACATTAAATCCTTCAGATCACATCATTAAAGAAGTGAAAAGTAGGAAAAACACAAGAAAACTAGTTTCCATCAACATCTGTTCATGTCATATTACTTTGTGCATCAAAACAAGTTCCCAAAAACATTCTCACAGTTGCGACAAAGAACAAAACACATATCGATCTTCTGTAGACGTCAAGAAGATCATCACACATACAATCTTTCTCCATATATCTCCAAAATTACCTATATTTCTACTACATTTCTACTTCTATATATAGGCTTGCACCATTTTCAAAATGGTCCACTTTAACCAACTCTCTAACTAACTTGGACCATAAACTACCAAATCATGACCAAAAATTCCAAAACTATGACCAAGGCGAATTCTTGTCGACTTCTCTGATTTGTGCACCATCCTTGGTCTTGCGCATCATCATTTGCCTTACACACATTGCTTCTTATTTTGCACCAAAACCACCTTCCAACAAGCCACCAACAAACTCTTGTGGCTCTCCCTCAAGCCATGTCAATTGGAAATAATATACTCATTGATTTTTATCTTGAAATCTTCATAAGGTTGCTTGAATTCCTCAACTTCGGCTTTGGGATTTTGACTGATTGCTGTTCAATATTCCACATCCTACTCAGATGGATGTTCAATAAGTTTGGAGGTAACCTCCTTCTGACTCTCTTGCACACCTTGAAGTGTATTCACTGCCTTGATCGCTAGCTGTGCACCAACATCTTGGAAATTGTCTAGCTGAGTGGCACAACATTGATGACGCTCTCTTGCCATGGTTGCGTGCTGCTACAAATATTTCAACTCTATTGCCTTTGTAAATTGTACAATGGGAGGCATCACTCTGAATGATGTCCTCATCGTTGCTAATTGTGCTTTTGCTTCCTGCAACTATGTAATCAGCTGCTACAACTGCTCATATTGGACCACGCTGCCCTAGAAATACGCGGTCTCATCCATGATCAACTTATTTTCCTTCTCACTTTCCTCGAGCTATGTTCTCGAGTCTTCGATGGTTCCTTTGCATGCTACAAATTTCCCAGGTGGTGTGCTCAATGTCATTCGTGCCTGTAAGCCTTCGAGGTCTCCTATTAAGTCTGTGATGACCTGTCCCAAAAGAGATTTCTCCTCCGCATCCATTTCATTCACTATATACGGGACTTCTTGATACATGAAGGAAACCACTTTCTCCAACCATGCCCTATCATCCCATAGCTATGATTTCTCCACAATCAACACATCATGTGACTTCTTTAGGTGCTCTATATCCTCCTTTTCCAACTCTTCCTGCTCCTACGACTTCAGTAAGTGATCGCCGATAATTTTCTCTCAATTGACCAGTTCCTGGCTTGTTAAATTCTACAACCACACCAAAGTGCATGTTGATAATTTTTTAACATCTAACATGTGTTAGCACCTAATTTGTGCTAAATAGAAAGAAAGGTTTCTAACCCATGGGGGAGGAGATGAGGCCTGCAAAATTTTCACGATAAGAAGCCTCAGGGGGTTGTAATGGGCTCTAAACGAAAAGGAAAATATCTAAAGATGAATCTTGAGGGTTTATAATAACAAAGAGACCCACACTAGCAATGGTTCGTCAAGTGGAAGATATCCCAAGGTATAGACTCGTACACAAGCCCTTTCGTGTTCACCGTGCTGGAAGAAAGGGAGAAAACCCCGTCAGACGAACGACGAAGAAGGAATCATTTTCAACGGTCATGATGAATTGATGCAGATCAACAGTGAAGAGTTGTTTCACGAGTCTAAAGTGCACCACAAAGGACTCCATTCCAAATTGGTGAAATTAATTAAACCACGAAGATTTGCAGCAGTCTAGATCGCGAATATTTTAGATCAACGACAGAGATGGATTCCTCTGATCTAAGGTGCACTTGGGAGATAACGCTTCAGATTTTACAAAATGAGATAAAAGGGGGATCTATTTTGACAGTGGAGATCAGCACTAAGGAATATCTACGATGAAGAGCTGTTCCTCCAGCCATAAGTGCTCGAAAGAAATATTGGCTAGAAAATGCGAAATCTGATAAAGTTCTCCGCTTTGGATGGTGATATGGTAGAGGAGTCTACGATCAACGGTGTAGTTTAAATCCCATGGATTGGAGGTGCATGAGAGACTGTGAAAATAAAAGCGTGATCGTACAAAAATCCGATGGCGGAGATCACACAGATCAAGGTTTTTGGGTCCCAAATCTACGGCTAGTATTTCATCCGGCTGGGAAGGGAAGATGCATGGTCGGATAAGAGAGGAAAATAGTATAAAAGATGAAACATAGATCCAAACCTATTATTTGTTTGCAACATCAGGAAGTAAGGGTTCAGAATGTGTAGACTATGCCACCTTGGACAAGCTTCTAGAGCAAGCCATCAACCAACTTGGTACATCTTTTCTATATAATTTGTTTTCTCATGGCCGAAACAGAAGATTCAGAGGCTCAAAACCTCGAATTTTTGGAAGATGGGGAAGCGCTAGAAGATAAAGACACTGAGGTATTTGATGCTATCATACTAAATAATAGTATAGAAGCCTCTTAGAGTAGGATGAAAGCTCTTCAATTACAGGGAATTGATACTCATGGAGTGTTTAGTTCCTTTTTCTTTTATTTTTTGTTGAGAAAACCCCTAGTTTCCCTGAATTCATAGACTGGTGCATGAGAAATTATTCTTCATCCATAGGTGTGATTATGGACACGTCTAGGTCTAGGATGTTGTGTCCCATTAATTCCCTCAACATCCAAAACACTCTGCTAATCCCTTCCAAGTTTACCCAGATGTCGAGTGAGTATAATGAAGGAGATATAGTGTGGTTTTTTCATAGGTCTTTGGCTGAAAAAAAGACACTTTTCTCAGAACCTGTTTGAACCCAAAAATATAGTTGTCAAACTTTCCGTTCCCCATTGAATTATACATGTTTAATGAATAAACTCAGTCCGTGATAACCCTAGCGAGCAAGTTCTTAGGTATGGAATCAAACCAATTCATAATTGGATCTTTATTGAGTCTGATATTTACCATCAGTTCAATCCAAGCGACGTCAGGGACATTGAGTCAGTATTCACCACCCACGTGTCTGCAATTTGATGAGTTCTTAGCTAGAAGTATAAATGCCCAGTTGAGTAATTTTTGTTAGTCAGGAACCTTCAAGTTCCAGTCTCTCTTTATGAAGATGTTTTTGAGCTTCAATGATGACGGCCTGTAGCTCCCAAAAATGGTTACGATAGAAGACATTCATAAAGATTATTGCAAGTTGATGAATGCCATCATGGCACCAGTATATTAGGCCCTCTTCCAAAAGAGTTTGTCAAGGGTCCTACCAGATATGAAAAGCATGCTGCAATTATCCCCTAAGAAATGAGTTGGGGATTGGTTTCTCTCAGAATATAATACAATGATTAGGGCTGATGGGTTTACTCATCAACCATATGTCCTATCGACATTTTTGACGTTGAGGATGTTTGCACTAGAGTTAATCAGGAAAAGGTTGACAGCTGAGAATGAACACTTTATAAGCTTCAGGAAACATGTTGATATTAAGTTTCCATGGGTAGTTGGACCTTTTACTATTAAATTTTTTTTATCCTTTCCAATGGTCAAAATTCTACTAAGAGAAAAATGGTTTGAAATGGAGGCCACGATCGAGTTTGACCCTCACCAAATCATCTCCAATAGAAGGCAAGAAAATAAGAACAAGTCATTCGGGCACGTTGAAGTGGCAGGCTTGGTGGAGAAGGAAAACTGGAAGAAGTACCCTAGAGATACTAACTCCGATGAAGATATTCCAGAAAAGCCGACCTCCTTTGCATTGGCAGAGGTTTCCCCCAGTTAGACCTCTCTTGCATTATAGCCACATCCACATAGATCACCCCTTTGGCCAGCCTGTTTGAGAAGGAAAATAAAAGAGAATACCCAAAGGCCATGGATGTACAGGAAGGAGATATGGCTAGGCCACCCAAGAAGCAAGAAATTGAAGAGCCAGATAAACTCGTGCACATTGACAAGGCTAAGGGGAAAGAGAAAATTTTGAAAGTTAAAGGTCCATCCTTCGCAATTCAAGAATATGCGTTCAACAGTGTTCCTAAAGAAGCAGTAAGTAAGTACAAGTATAAAGCCAAGCTGTGAGAGAAATAAAGAGAAGCTAGTAAAAGGGCCTCTGAAGAAAGATCGAAGATGTGAAAAGAGGTGGACAAATTGTTGGGCCAAAGTACCTCCTTGGTGACTGTCAGAGACCCAACCAAGGGCACTTTGAGTTTGGTTGTGATCACAGGAGACAAGGTAGCGGAGCTAAAGGTAGATCCAAAAGGGGTCCCCAAAACTGACATGATTAATCTACACCAAGGGATAAGCAACTTCCTCTACACTGGCATGCTCCAAACTTCCTTACAAATATCCAAATTAACAGTTGGAAAGAAAAGAGTTTAAGAGATGCTCCAAAAGGAGCATTGGAGTCATTTACCCAACATGCACACTTAATTTGGTCAATTTGGCTTTGTTAAACCACTATACTAAGTTTAATTGACTTAATCGGCATTAGATGAGCACACTATGACATCAACATGAGCACACCCATGCCTACCTTCAATCAAGGAGGCCAACTAAGCCTTCACCTTCAATCAAGGAGGTTAACTGGGCTTCCTCCTTCAATCAGGGAGGCTAACTAGGCTTCCTCCTTCAATCGGGGAGCCATTCTGGGGTGATCTAAGTGTCATAAATGCACCTAATTGTTACAATCAGTTAAGCTGAGTTGTGAGGGCACCTCCATTCATTATTTAATTATTTTTATTATTATTTATGAACAGGAGACAACTAGGGCACCTCCAACCACTTATGATGACCAGTTTGACTTTAGTTAACCTCATCGGGGTTCATTGGAGTTAATTATGCACTACCACTTCTTGATTGGCATGCAGTGACATGTGTTTGAGATACCTTTAGTTAGACTCATTCGTCCATTGCACTTCGATATAGTTAGGACTCAATTGAGTCAATCATGGCTTGATCAGTGGGTTAACTAGGTGTGTTTATTGTGGCTAACATTCAGTTAAGATACACCCATTCATTCAATTCAAATGACCTCCTTGGAGATTCAAATTGTCTTGGAATTCATGCATCTTGCATGATCATTTTATTGTATTACTCATTATTTATTGAATATACAGAGCTGCTACTCCTATTGCAGCACCATTATGCCATTTTCCTGCTTAATTGTTTGAAATCTCTTATGAGACTGTGTTTTAGTTCCTAGATTACTGTGACAGATTAATATGGTATCAGAGCTCATGGTGGGACAAAGTTTAGATATTTCAAATACATGGTTTTTGATGGATCTTACATGAAAAATTGAGAAAAAGCTCAAATTCCATCACCGCACCAGAAGCTGAAGGTTTACCACTTAATACCCCAAGTAAAGGAATTGTTGATCAAGCTTGCTTAATCAATTATGCTGGGTGTGATGAAAACCTGAAATATGCAAGCTGTTTGACCTTACGGTGCCCCTTTTTTTGTGATTTGTATGTTTTAACAGGTGAAAAGCATTCGTTATAGCAGTTTGAGATGGCTTCTTTCGTCAAAATCTTGACTCCGTTCAATTTCCATTCATGGAAAGGAGATATGGAGATCCAGCTATGTGCTAGAATACTCTACTATGTCACTATGGAAACTAAAGAAGATCCTACTCATGTGATATACAAATCTAGATTCTTGAACAAGAAAGATGAATCATTTGGTTTCTTGTGCCTCTCTATTTCCAAGGATCTTCTTTTCCACCTCTCGGGATTGAAGAATCCAAAGGAAATTTGGGACAAATTGGACACCCTATATGGAAAACACAATGATTTGAGAGTTTATCATCTTGAAAACTAGTTGATGTCTCTTGAAACTTCCAATTTCGAGACCTTAAATGATTTTTTCACAAATTTCAAGCACATTGTCTTACTGTTGAAGCAGTGTAAGGTGGAGAAGGAGGATGATCAGCTCATCCTCGCCATTCTCTCCAAACATGGAGCTGATTATTTATTTTTTGTCTCTACATTCCGTGGAGGGAAGCTCACAACCCCTGGATGGAAGATGCCTTCACTCAATGCCTTCATTGAGTCCCTAACAAGTGAACATGATAAGCTTGTCCAGATGGGGATCATCAGATCGTCCCATGATCAATCCCTCTATGCTTCAGGGCCCAAAGATATGAAGGGTAAAGGAAAGCAGTAGGAGAACCCAAAAACCAAATTTGAAGCTCCTAAGCCTAAAGTTGAAAACCAGCAGCATGAAGAGCCTTTCAGCTCGAAGAAGAACAAAAACAAAGGCCATCATGGAAAGGAAAAAGTCAAGTGTTTGTACTACGGGAAAGGATTCCATCTTGAACATGATTCCATGAAAAAGAAACTTAATGAAGCTACTTCTCTTCTTAAGAAAAATCACATTAATCTTCCATAAATCTTTCAAAGGAGAGATCAACAAGATGGGGAACCACAGCATGAAAGAGGTCATGCTCTCATGGAAAGAACTTCGAAGTCCAATTCTCTTTTGATATATTTTGGAGATTCAAATCACATAATGGCTGATAGAGACTCCTTCTCATCTTTCAATACTGGAAAAACCATTCTCATCCACATGGGAGATGACTCCGTAATCATATCCGAAGGACAAGGTACTGTAAATATTGAGCATGGTTATTTTTCCAATGTTCTGTATGTACCATATCTTGCATCAAACCTCCTAAGTTTTTATCAAATGACACATACAAGAGTTCCCAAGAGAGTCTCCTTTATCCCACATGATGTAGATATCATAGAGCTTGCATCCAAAAAACTTGTAGCAAAAGGCCTTGCAAACCATCATGCAAAATCCTAAGAGTTCTCCCATTTTGTAGTGGATGCAAAGCCCACCACATTGCTGACTCATGAAAATGAGGTTAGTAGACTATGGCATGAGAGGTTTAGCCACCTGAACTTCAAGTACTTGCAGCAATTACAGAATAATTCCATTGTTGAAGGCCTCCCGATCATCAAAGCTACCACCGGAATTCGCAAGGGTTGTGTTGTTGGAAAGCACCGTGAGCATAAGTTTGATTGGGGGAAGGAAAGCTGAGCATCATGCATATTGGGGCTGATACATTCTGATATCAGTGTACCCATGCCTACCAAATACATGAATGGATCAAGTTACATTCTCACTTTCATATATGACTTTTTTAGATACACATGGGTCTTTTTTATCAAAAATAAGTCGGAAGTTTTAGAAACATTCACTGATTTGAAGGCACTAATTGAGAATGCATATGGAAAAAATATCGAGATTTTGAGATCTGATAATGGCAGGGAATATATCAGTAATTATTTTCTGCATATATGTTCCCAAAGTGGTATTCAGATCCAACATTCAGTCCCCTACACTCCCCAACAGAACGGTGTATCGGAGAGAAAGAATTGGTCTCTCAAGGAGATGACCACTTGCATGCTGGAAGGAAAGAATTTTGCTGCAAATATGTGGGCTGAAGTCATGAATGCTGCAGAATACATTCAAAACAAATATCCATACTCTTATATGAAAGGGAATACCCCTTTTTAATCCTACTTCAGACACAAGCTGGATGTGTCGAATCTCACTGTGTTTGGGTCCACTGCATGGGCCCGAATTTCGCATGATAAAAGGAGGGCTTTGCAACCGCTTGTTTATTGGATATCCTAATTAATCTAAAGGTTTCAAGCTGCTGGATATCAAAACAAAAAAAATCATCATGGAAAGGAGTGTCTAGCTCGATGAGCCTCTTCAGGAGGTAGAACTAGTGAAGGAAAATACGGCTGAATTTCCTTCCTATTCTACTGAATATTAATTTGGATGATGGAATTGGGGGTCATCAACCTGATTTTGAACCTATGATTTCTGATATTATTGAACATAAAACATAATATGCTGAATAAGAACCTGAATTACAAAATCATCTCCCAACATGGGCCAAAAAGACACTCTCCTCCACACGAGAAAACATTGGAAATCCGGATGATCCAAGAAGAACTCGGTCTGATTTCCAAAGAGCAGGTATTGTACTCTCTTGTCATGATTATTTTCTGTTTGAATATTGTTATTTAATGATAATTTCATATCCTAGTTCTTACTACCATTCTCAGAAATACCCAAGATGGAAAGTTGCCATGGACGAAGAGATGAATTCTCTTCAGAAAAACACTACTTGGGAGCTAGTTTCTTTTCCTATGGGGAGGAAATTGGTTCGATGCAAGTGGGTGTTTTGGACTAAAGTTTATGATGATGGAAAAAACTGAAAATATAAGGCAATTATGGTAGCAAATTTTTCTCTCGGGTCCAAGGTGTGGACTACCATGAGACTTTTGCACCGGTTGCAAAAATGGACTCCATCCACCTAGTTTTGGCAATTTCTGCATCTAAGCACTGGGAAGTGCATCATATGGATGTTAAGTCTTCCTTTATACATGGAAATATTCATGAGGAGATATAAATGAAGCATCCCAAGGGATACATTTCTGATTCATTTTTGTTTTGCAAACTAAAGAAGTCACTATATAGGTTAAAACAGGTCCCAAGAGAGTGGTATTCCAACATGGATGTCTTCCTTCTCTCGCAAAACTTCCAAAGGTGTAAATAAGATCTGATTGTGTATATAAAGCAGTATGATGGTAATTTGATTACTATTTTTTCATATTTTTATGACTTACTGATTACAGGTAGCACATCTGCTTCTATTTTAGCCATAAAAACTACCCTCCACAATGCATTTGAAATGAGCGATTTGGGGCTCTTGAAGCAATTCTTGGGGCTCGAAATTGAGAAAAATATTGATGGAATAATGGTCACTCAGTATAAATACATATCAGACCTATTATTTAAGTTTAACATGGATTAATTTAAGGATGCTCCATTCCCTTTATTTTCAGGGATCAACCTTGAAGAAGGAAAAAGCACACCTCCCATGGACTGCACTATTTATCGACAACTGATTGGTAGCTTGCTTTACTTGACTCATTCCTGGCCTGATATATGTTATTCCATGAATGTTGTGTCAAGATACATGTAGCATCCCAATGATATTCATTGGAAGATAGCCAATAGGATCCTCTAGTATATTCAGGGAACCAGGACTACGACATTCACTATGTTGTAGACTCCGAGCTAGAGCTAGTTGGTTACACAGATTCCCATTGGGCGGGTGATTCTATTGATATGAATTCTAATTATGCATATGTTTTCATGTTTGGTGGTGTCCCCATTTTCTATTCTAGTAAAAATCAGGCCTCAATAGTGTTGTCTTCAGTAGAGGTCGAGTACCGAGGAGCAGTGAATGCTTACATCCAAGTTGTTTGGTTGCAAGGAATTCTTTCAGAGTTTGATATTGGTAGTACTTTTTCCACTGTCCTCTTTTGTGACAATCAAAGTGATATTAAGATATCCATATATCTATTTATTAGGCAGAGGACCAATCATGTAGAGATACACATGCACTATATTAGGGAATTGGTGCATGACAGGACCATCATTCTACAATACTGCCCTACTAATGAGCAGATTGTAGACATATTCACCAAGAGATTTTCAGAAAATAAGTCCACTTACCTCCACTTAATGTTGGGGGTGAGTTCATCATGGTGATCAAACTACATTTAGTGTTCAGCTTGAGGAGGGATTTTTCCCACTAGGTTTTCCCTCTTTCCTCACTTAGATTTATTTTTTAGCATTGTTTGAGTTACATTATTGTACAGGGTAACCTATGGCATTTGTTGTTGGGGACCTATCATTTCATATATTTTATTTTTACTCCTCTTGATTATAGCTTAAGGGGGGGTGTTGGAGTCATTTACCCAACATGCACACTTAATTTGGTCAATTTGGCCTTGTTAAACCACTATCCTAAGTTTAATTGACTTAATCATCATTAGATGAGCACACTATGACATCAGCATGAGCACAACCATGCCTACCTTCGATCAAGGAGGCCAAATAATCCTTCACCTTTAATCAGGGAGGTTAACTCTACTTCCTCCTTCAATCAGGGAGGCTAACTAGGCTTCCTCCTTCAATCGGGGAGCCATTCTAGGGTGATCTGAGTGTCATAAATGCACCTAATTGCTAAATAATTGTTACAATCAGTTAAGCTGAGTTGTGAAGGAACATCCATTCATTATTTGATTATTTTTATTATTATTTATGAACTGGAGACAACTAGGGCACCTCCAACCACTTCTGATGACCAATTTGACTTCAGTTAACCTCATTGAGGTTCATTGGAGTTAATGATGCACTGCCACTTGTTGATTGGCATGCAGTGACATGTGTCTGAACTACTTTCAGTTAGAATCAGTCATCCATTTCACTTTGATACAACTAGGACTCAGTTGAGTCAATCATGGCTTGATGAGTGGGTTAACTAGGTGTGTTTACTGTGGCTAACATTCAGTTAAGCTACACCCATTCATTCAATTTGAATGACCTCCTTGTAAATTCGAATTTTCTTGGAATTCATACACCTTGCATGATAATTGTATTGTATTACTCATTCTTTATTGAATATACAAAGCTGCTACTCGTATTGTAGCACCATTATGCCATTTTCATGCTTAATTGTCTAAAATATCTTATGAGACTATGTTTTAGTCCCTAGATTACTATGACAAATTAATAAGGAGAGGGTGGAAAATAAGGATTACCAGACCCAGATCAAGAAGCTCCAGGTAAATATATATGTAGGAGATAGCCTAGGAGATAAAGGTACCGACACACAAAGGCTACTAAAGGACAAGGAAGCTACAATCCAGATGTTGAAGAAAAAGCTAGACATCCTAGCCACTCGTCTTATACAAACTGCTGAATTGACTGACATTGAAAAAGAGAGAGACCCTAAACACTGAGTTGATCAATTATAAGGCTATACTACCCAGGCATAGGGAAAAGGAGGAACAGTGGAAGAAAGATGTAGATCTATGGGCCAAAGAGAAATGAGCCATTGAAGCAAAGCAGGATGAGTTAGAAAGGGAGTTAAAGGGGATAAAGGAAAGGGATCAGGAACAACCAGTGTCTATGATTCAAGCGTTCGAGATACCTAGTGAGGATTACCTATCCCATGCCATGTCCCAAGTAAGTATCAAAGCTCTAGAAATTATTGGCTTGAAGAAATAGAATCAAGACCTAGTGGACATGGCTAATGTCAAAGAAGGATTGAAAAAGAAGTTGGAAGAGATTTATAAAGAGATGGAGGATAAGAATGACAAATTAACAAAATGAGTTTCCAGCCAAGAAGCTCTTATAGGGGAAAAACACCTCATCTGGGACATGATAATAGTAGAAGTTACCAAAAAACAACCATACTTGGATTTTATCCAAAACAAGGAAAGTGTCGTATAGGAAGCCAAAATGCATATCCAAATGGCAAAGATGGACCTAAACAAAAGACCCTTGGACATAGCCGAAGGTGCACTCAATTTTCTGAAGAGTTTGACTGAAGAGGAAATCAGATGAGGTAACATCCTGGATAGAATTCCTATCATCACATAGTCTAGAAGGGTGGTCCACAAACATCGCCACTTGAATACGGTCGAAGCAAAATGGAGTTTCATGCGCAAACATGCCAACGAATTTGCTACTTTGTTCAAACCTCTGGTCCAAAGAAGGCTCCCTTTCTTTTGGGAGGAAAAGGGACCTATACTGCCCCAGAAAGAATATCATGAGAGGTTATTCAAGTGTGGATAAGATCACAAGGAATTCGAAGACATATCCTAGCAATCGCTCTCAGGAAAGACCGTGGTCGAAAAACTGTATGGTGAATTTGAGTTATTGTTTGATTTCAAAGTTTTGTGCTCAAATTTACCAAATCCTTCCTATCTAGAGAACCTAGAGCTCAACGTGTTGGCTGAAGAAATGATAAAATTGGAAACACCACTGGTTAGCAAGTGCAAAGTGATTGAAAGCTACAGAAATAACTAACACAGGCTACACCAAGGAGCATATGCTTAAGGCACGATCATAAACAAAGATATAGGTGTAGATTAATCAGGAAAGCCAGGATTGTAAATACATAGCATCTCTTGGCATCCAACAAAGATGTTATCTCCATCATGTTCTATTTTATGTCACCTGTGGGAAGATGCCATGATACAGTTTGTTGGAAATTTGTTGCTAATTTTGTAACTAATTTTGGCCTCATTTCGAGCTTGGTGTCTGGGGCCCAAACACTATAAATATGCTCCTCATAGAAGGAAAAAGGGTTGGTTTTTCTTGAATTTTTAATACTATTGTGTTTATGATATTTTGAATTAATACAAGTTAGAGAGTTGAATGCTAGTTATATGAATGCAAGAATTCCTGTGTGTTTATAAATTATAGTCTGTGATTTTCTTTTTCTTATGTGCATGTGATTCCTGTTATCCCTTTACATTATGTTTTCTTCATATCATAGAATCTGTGTATAATGGTCATGAATTCATACCCATATGCTCTTGCCATTATCTCCAATATCCACGAAATATTTCCTCCAAAACTTTTGTAGAATTCATCCCTACGGTGCTCTACATTAGTGGGCTGTCAATATTTTGCATTTTCCACTAGACCCCAAATATAATGATCGTGATCGAAGAACTACCTTTCTCTTGTAAGCATTTTCCTATACAAACTACTCTTATTTCTTGGTATTTTTCACTCCATAGATCGATACATATTTATTTTGTTTCCAACAACCAATATTTGATATTCGTTCTGTGACAATATGTCTGGCCTTGTTATACATTTGTGAGAGATACCTCTCTAGAATCAGAGAAGCCAACTCCATTTCCTAAAGTGGTTCTGTTGTTGCCTCGGGGTCCATCTTCCCACAACCTTGGGTGCAATTCTGAGTGCCAACAATGTGATTGTATCAAACAGTTGAAGTGAGGAATCAACATCCTCATTTTTTGTCTCCAATTTCCATGATGAAATCTGCACAATCCAGACCCGCTTCCCTATGCTTAATGCACCTGTCCTTTGTAACACATTAGCTTCAGGAACATTCTCCAAAATCACATTAACTAAAGACTACAAATGAGTCTTTATCTCTTGTAATCCTTTTTTCGATTGCTTATTTAGCTATGTCTCACTCACAGTGGTCACCGCTATGATGCAGTTTACTTGTTCATCTTCCATCTGTGCAGTGCTGCTCGCTTCTCCTTGCTCCTGCCTTCGCTTCATCCTCATCTCTTCAAACTGGCGATCCATCTATGAATATGTCATAATTTTGGAAGATACCTCTAGTGACACAGGCTCACTTTCTTGTACTTGTGCTTGATCCACTAGGGAATCTGGTGGAGGTCCCCCAGCAGCATCTAATACCTCTTATGCACTGACCAACACTCTCCACTTCGCAAGACAATCATCTACTAGTGTATCAATCTCTTTTTCAGTTAACCTATATTGAGTAGTCAACCACTGCATGTTTTGGTCTCTCCATGCTTTTATATGAATTGTGTGTGGGACATCATAGATATCGCGACCCAGCAATGCTTTGCCGCTGCCTCCTTGGATAGGAACATAATACTTTCTACTAAGATCCACAGTGCATCCCAATACAACCAAACCTGTATTGCACAATTTTTCAACCAATCCCTCTGGTTGAGATACCATAGGTCTTGGTACCTTGTACCCTTGCAATCCTGGGAGATATCAATGTCCATCCCTTAGTAGTTTGTAGTCTCCATCCATGCAACCAATGCAATCAAAATTAACAACCAAGAGTAAGTAAATGACCACTTACCCTCCTGCACGAACATTACATCTTCCACCAACTGGTTGAGTAAAAAAAACGACTAGTTCATATGCATGCTCTCTGTGCACTGTTCCACGTATGCGATCACCCCATATGTACATTGATTGGGTCGGTTCTTATGCACCACCTTAACAACAAAAATCTTTGTTGCAATGAAAAGTGCCTAATCATTTATGTTGTTGACGACATATGCTCTCTTGTCATGGTTCATGCCATATTTCAACTTCAACTTGGTGACCAACCTCTTATCATTGTCCTTGTCATGAAATTACTGTGACGGATCAGGCCCCTGCATGAGAAATCTAGTAATTTGTGATATCAATTCCATGGTGACTAGCACCTTCATGTCCAGCCATAAATAACCACTATTAAAACACGCTAATAGCTGCTTTGCGCACCCATTGGATTCCACTAGTCTGCCAACTTGCAACATGTGTATGAGGCGTATGAGCCCCAATATTTGCAATTCCATCACCCATTATTGCAGTGTGTGCACCACTAGGTTGTTATCTTTCCCATATTGTGAATCAAATGTCTCCACTATGCATTCAGTGTATGCCAATAGATCATGATTTCTATACTTCATCCGCTTTAGATAAGGCACAATGTTGAATGTGCACTGCATCCCCATTGGCAGTGCTAGCATCTGAATTCGGTATTGCTGGTTCTTCATTATCTTAGGCCGGGTCACACCAAGATTACATGGTGGAATAAATCTAGGGATCTTTGCAGCTATCACTCCATGTCTTGTGGTGGATCCTTTTTCCCCAGTTATCGATGACCCAACCTGCTCTATTGCTTCTACTTCTGCTTTCACTCTTCTTGAGTTTTTGGTAGTCCTCTTCTTTTGCAAGGGTGACTTGGGCTGATTGGCCCCCCCGTTCTTTTGCAGAAACCGTGGAACTTTCATCTACATGCTTACCCCCTCTTCAACAATAGGAATACCAATTGGTGGTGAGTCATGGATACTTCCACTAAATATTACCTGCGCCATCTCTACACTTTGACTTACTCACAACTGCTTCAACGAGACTCTATTATCACTCTATGCTCTCTTTTTTATATTCACTAAAAAACAAAGATGGTTCATCCAACCCACACCCTGCCAATTCTTATAGAACGGGAGGACCTATGTGAAATATTTCCAATCATCATGATGAAATCCACCACTTATCAATTGAATCTACCACCGATCCGCTTGATGGAATGGTTAGATTCTTCATAAAATGTGTGTCTTGTCCATCGAGGCCGCCATCCAATTGGTTTAATTGCTGCATTAAATTCCTGATTTGACTATATCGTACCCCTACGGATGTCGCCAAACTGCTTCCTTGCTGCGACCTCACTACTTTTTGTCTCTCTTCCACTGGTTTCCAGTGCGCTAACCTCCTCTGTACCCCCTCCTACAATTTTTTTCACTACGCAATGCCTCAAGCATCGTGTTGTACCAGGGCCCTCCTAGTAGGGCTTGAGTCAACTTCCATTCACTAACTTAAGTAACATCACACCATCTAACTGTTGTAACTATACCATGCTTCTGTCGGTAATGAAATTGATAACATAAGGACCTAACCAAAGCATATGCAAATTACTTGGGTGTTTCACAAACTTGCTCTCATAGAGAAACACCATATCTGCTTGTTGTAATTTATTGGTTTTGATGTGTCGATCATGTCATGCCTTCTTGTGATCCTTCTTAACTCGTCGATGAAACTCTGTGACAAACCAATGTTGTTCAAGCTGCAACAACTAGGGTAGGAATTCTTCCAGTGCTCCTTTGGCATCCATTCCTGTTTTTGTTGTGATGCACAAACTTGGAACAATATATTCCATTGTCATTGTTGCTTCTTGACCATAAACTAACTTGAACGGTGTCTTCCCTGTCAATTGTTTGCAAGTAGTTTGATAAGACCAAATATATTTCGATGGGATCTTCAAGTCCCAATCATCATGGTTCGCAATGCAGACCTTTGTGAGCGCATGGTACAATACCTTATTGAATGCTTCACCATCCCATTATCTTGCCGATAATACAGAGTGCTTTTCTTATGCTGAATCTGAAACTCCTTTGTTAGTGCGCTGATGGTTTGATTGATGAAATGACTCCCCTGATCGCTCATCAAAATATTTAGACAACCAAATCATTTGACAACATTGTTAAACAGAAACCTTGTTGCAGTCGTAGTATTGCAATCTACCACTGGTGTAAATTTCACCCACCTTGTCAAATAATCGGTCATTGTGATGATATATCGTGCACTTGTCCTTTTTCCTGGTGGGTTGATAGGGCCCATGAAATCCACTTCCCATTTATCAAATGGCTACAGCATGACTTGAGGTACTAAGGGAATCTCATACCTTTGTGATGAATTCCCCATTTTTTGGAAGAAATCACAAGTCCTCGCATAATCCACCACATAATTATGCATAGTTGGCCACTAGAGGCCTGTGCAAAGTATCTTCTTAGCCGTTGCACAACCACCATAGTGTCCTCCTGCAACACCATGATGTGCTTCCTCCAATATCCTTTCTTGTTCATGCGATAAGACATATCGACGTAGAATCCCGTTAGGTCCCACTTTATAGAGTTCTCCAACAATCGACTAAAAAATGTGTCCTGAACAACCAATTGCTTCTTTTGATTCATGGTGAAATCATTTGGTGTTTTCCTTGTCGCCAAAAACTGAACTATTCACTCGTAATGATCATCAACCATTCGAACCTTGAATAGTTGTGCATCAAGTATCCCATCCTTGATGTTGGTTTTGTTTTTGCTTGTCTTAATTCAAAGCAAAAGGTGAAGTCCTCCATTCAAGCCACTCGACTTCACAATGATCTCAAAATCAAATGCTTGGGAGAGTAGAAGCCAACAACAAATATTCCCCCCCAACAAAGGCTTATTCACCAAGCATTTCAACATGGCATCATCAATGAACATATTCAAATATCCTTCCAACAGATCATGTTGAAACTTTTGTAATGCATAGACCATCTCCAACCCTTCTCTTTCAGTTGTTGTGTAATCTCTTTCCGCAAATGACAGCTTCCGACTAGAAAACACAATCAGATGATCAATATCCCCTTCTCCTGGTTTCTCCAACACCACTCCTAACACAATTGATGATGCATCGACATGCACATGGAATTCCTTCATACAGCCCTGAAAGAAAAATATTGGTGTTGTGGCCATCTTCTTTAAGGTGTTGAGACTCCCTTGACACTCAGGACTCAACTCAAATTGTACATCTTTCTTCAGCAACGTCTCCATTGGCACTATGATCACAACATATCCTCTTATGAACTTTCGATAATATCCCATATGTCCCACTGTTGCTCTGAGCTGATTCATATTCATCGGTGGGGGGAAATTAACAATAAGAACAATATTGGTTGGATCAACCAACATCCCTTCCTTACAGACAATGTGCCCCAACAGAATCCCAAATGATGCACAAAATATGCATTTCTTTGAATTCAACGTGATGTGATGTTGTCAACAACAATCCAACATTAGTCACATATTTTCTAAGTGATCCTTTAACATACCATACACTGTCCAATCATCCATGTTTACTACCAAAAATTTTGGAATGAAGTCCTCAAAAATGACAACTACGATCCTGGAGAATATCACAGGTGCATTCTTGAGTCCAAACGACATCACTGTATACCGAAAGCCAACCCACTCAGTTACAAAAGTCATGTTATGCCAATCTTGCTTCGCAATCTTGATCTGATGATAGCCTGGAAAACCCATCCGTAAATGAATAGATCTCCTAACCACCTACCCCTTCCAATACTTCGTCAGTAAATGGAGTCGGGAATGGATCGTGAAGACATGCGTTGTTAAGCTTCCTGATATTGACACAAATGTAAACTTCGCATGTCTTCTTGTCTTGCATGAACATTGGAATAATCCACTCTGATTCTTTGATTGGTTTGATGATTCTTGTGCCCAACATTCTGTCAATTTAAACCTTTAATCTCTCCTTGTATAGCAGATTCAGGTGATACAGATGTTACTTTACTAGATTCACATCTGCTTTGAGTGGGATTTTCATTTCTCCCAAATCTCCTAGGATCCCTTTCATTTCAGAGAATTTCATCGGAAACAGGTATTGAAACTCATGCAACAGATCGATGATCTTTGCCATAGTTTGTTCATCCCAATAATCCCCTATTTTAGAAAACTTCAATTCTTTTTCTGTCCCAATGCTAACCTTTTGAATCTTTAGTGATTGGTGAACTTTATCTGTCGGTACCTCCGGTGCCACGAATTTTGACTTTCTTCTGATTATGGAATATTGATGTTCCTTGGGTCATCTCCCACTACTGCATTTCGACCAAAAATTTGACGGCCGTATTGTCGGATTTTCGACACTTCCCTATCGCATGTACGACACTATGATTTTTTTTAAGCGTCGGTGGATTGTCGTCAGTTATCCGACATCTTTATACGCGTCGGTTAAGCGACAGAGGGAACCGTCGGTTAAGCGCCGGAGATGAAAATTAAACGTCGGTTAAGCGATAAGGAGAAACGTCGGTTAAGCAACATATAGAACCGTCGGTTAAGCGACGCCGATGAAGATTAAACATCGGTCAAGCGACATTATAGAACCGTCGGTTAAGCGACGACGATGAAGATTAAACGTCGGTCAAGCGACATTAAGATCCATCGGTTAAGTGACGGTAGTGAATTTTTTTTTTTTAAAATACCTGCAAATTGGATCAGAAAATACTCTATTATTTTCTAAACCCAAAATTGTCATGGTTTGCATATTAGTGTGCTCCATTACTCATTGACCACACTTATATTGGTCTTAGACATGCAGACAATTCCATTGTTACACATGATGGCGTGTCTACTCCCACTAATGTTTCACATGGTTGTACTACTCCTACAAATATTATTATAGGCACACTTCCCATAGTGTTGTTCTAAGTAGTAGTCGTTGCTAATCACTTGTTACATGAACTTGTTATGAGGCGTACCTTATCCATCAAACTTGAAGAACACCTAGTAAATCAAGTTCTGAAGGTAGAGGATGGGAGGTTTGCTTATACTGATGATGCTCTTGTTCTTGTAGCTCACATTCTTATTATAAGGACATCCACAGGGTCCAGTTTGGGAGATGACTCCTTAAGACTCAAAATATGCAAAGGCTTCTCTAGCTAAAAACATACCAAAACATACCAATGATATATATGTGGCAACTCTAGCTCGACTAGGGCTTCTCTGACAATTTTGCAGAAAGGAGAGGCCTGCAGACAACAATATTTCCTTACTGTTTATGCAATGGAGTAAGCATAAATCACAATACTTCAAATAGATTTTAAGATAGTAAATGAGATAAAAATAAGAACGAAAATCATGGAACACGTCATGGAACATAAGAACAAAAATCAAACTTGAGGTATGAAAATGCTTTGAAAATTACTTACCAAAAAGAATCGCAATTATCTCCAATTCTCTCGCTGGATACCTTGGGAAAAAACGGTATTCATCAAATAGGTTGTGTAGCATGCAAGCAAAGATTTCTTTTTCCCTACAAAATTAACCAAGCCAGAAGCAATATTATTCTTCAAGTAGATTCACATGTCCAAATAGGCTATAAATCAAACAAATCCATGTGAATTCTAGTAGATAAGACTTAAAAGCAGGAAGCAGACAGAAAAATAGGTTTAGTAATTCGTAAAATAATCAAAGCATAAATGTTCTTGTTTTCAGAACAATTAATAGTAAATAGCTCAGCAAAGCAGGGAAAAGGCTACATGTTTACCAAATTATAGCTTAAGTACAGCCTACATGTAGGGCATGTGACAATCACTGTTAGAAGAAGATCAAATAGAAACAGATCACAATAGAAAACCTACAATGTCAAAAGACAATTTAATAAGGAAAAGCTTTATAGCTGAGAACACTATTAGCTTTAGTTATAGGTCACGAAACAAGATACCTCTTCTCAGATGACTCCTTGAAATGTGCAAGCTTTTCTATTACATCATCCATTGTTAACTGTCCAATATATGTCTGTTGAAAATAAGAGTTTGCCTCTTCCTCAATATCAACTGCAAATACCTCAGATGATGACTGTTCTGAAGCCCCAACACTCAATAAGCGTGGATTAACATGGAGAGTTGCAGAATGCAATTGTTTCATTTCCTCAGCAAGATCTCGAGATGCTAACTGGCCCACATTAGCTTGAATAACCTGAATAACCCAATACTTAGAGTGAAACAAGATACCATAATTCATGCTGAGGCATGTCCATAAATCACAAAAAAATAACTTACTTTGAAGAGTATTGCAGTTGTCTCCAAAGAAAGATTGACAATAGGTCCAGAACGTTGGACAGGATTTCCTAAAGAGTAATTTGATGCTTCAAATAAAGTTCTTTCCCTCAAAAATTTCAGACATGCGTACAACCAAAGTAACAAGTGTTCAGTAATGAAAAGATACAACATTCAGTCATCAAGAACTTTACAATGAGGATAACAAATCAAGCAGCCTTTCAATTTACCTCAAATTGACTTAGGAATCAGTGTCCACTAAATACCCAAGTATGCAACATTAAGTAATTAAGACTACTTACACAAAAACAATAAACAGAGAGCAGCTTACCTCAAATAACTTATCCTGTTGACTACTAAGATTATCGTTTAGCCACTTCTCCAAATTCAAAAACTCCCTTTTTGATGCAAGAGCAGCAAGTTCAATTGCAAAGGAAAATGGAGTCAAGTCCAATACCATAGTTAAGGCCTGTAGATAAGGTTTTCTTCATAAGAATTAAAAGAAGCTATACATTGAAGATATATTCCTTCAATGTTAACATTTTAGAAAAAAACAGTAGAGTTCTCCATGCCAAAAAATATTGGATATGAAGTTCTCAAAACAAGCAGAACAACTTCTAACTTGAATTTCTAGCAGATGCCTAGTGATGAAGGTCTCTTGAATGCACACTTGCCTCCAGAAGGATCACCATTCTATCCCTGGTTGAATTCTCAAAGAAAATCTAAACAGAGTTTATGTCAACTAATAAACTTTCCTAAGACCGACCTATCACATTTAAGGTGGCCCAATCCTTGGATCTTGTGAAGATATTCCCTCTCTGAGTTTGCAACGTGGCCTCATGTTGGCCCATAGAGAATACTGGTTGGGATGTGCATACCTTGCAGCTCCAGACAACATTCTAATCACTGGGGGGGCATACCATTCTTGATCAAAACACACTGGCGATACTAAAGCTTGATCTCCAAATAGTTGTTAAATGCTCGTTTTGAAGAAAAATCTATATCCTATTTGAAACCTTGCACAAACTATCCTTATCTAAAACATAGATAAAGTAAAAGTGTAATTTCCATCTTCTCAGTCATTACAAGTCTGCAACTTTTAGAACTGTAAGTACTCCAAAAAGGAAAATTCACAGCCAAGAGCAGAAAACTCAACTGTTCCAACTAAAGCTAGTAATTGGAAAAAACATGTTGAATTTCAGACAAAAGAATGGTCCTGAGTCTTAATTGCAGAGAAAGAGACAGAGCACAAACAGATAAGAAGTCAAACAAAAAGCCAAATTTCCTAATCTGAAATTGTTTTCCTGTTGTACTATATTTTTTTGTTTCTGTTGGTCAATACAAAAATGATTCATGAAGAATTAGCCTGAAGTGATTTTAGAGACGGGCCAAGGTCCATGATTATTAAACCAATATCAGAGTTTTACTAGATAGTTTGCAAGCAACAAATGTCTGATGTTGGATCATATCATTCTTCCAGATAGAATGACTCTGTCTAGCATAAGGTTGGCTAGAAAACAATCCAAGATATTATTTGCACAATAAAAAATATAGTATAGTTAAAAAAGGCACTAGACAGACAATTTCCATAAAATTTCCATCTTGCATCTCTCTCGCTCCTTTTAATCATGCCTTAATATAATTTATAATACACCTTAGTTATGGTACTTTAACCAACTTTCCTCTACCCTCGACATTTCAATGTTACATGTGGTCCTTTCAAAACTAAAGTGATCCTAATACAAATATTGACGACAGCCCCTCTTAATACAAAGCTCAAACAGATTTAGAAAGAAGAAATGACTATAGGCCCTTGGTTTATTAGTGAGGTTGACGGACTATCAAGCTGATAAGGTCAACAAGGATTATTAAGCTTTCACCTGAGTTCTGTTCTCACTATGCTCTGGCCCACCCAAATGGCCTGTTTCAAAAAGGATGGGGCTGGGAGCAAGTCCCAGACAAATTTGGCACAAGACAGCAAGCAACAATTCCATATCCTCCTTGTATTCACCTTAGAAGAGTAGGAGTAGTCATTTCTACTCCAACGGCCTGGATCATTTGACATGAGAAGACTAGGCCGTTTGTTGCCCCATCCTAAAAGTGGATTATAGTGCTGGTTCTCAAATATCTCTTCGGTTTCCACAACAGGCCTATTTGTATCAGAACTTAGTTGAACATCAGTACTATTTAAAAGAGAGAGAGGGCATACACAGACTTCGAGAGTAATATCTATATTATTCACAATGCTGAAAAGACTTCGTAAAATTGCATGTTTCTGACCCTTTTGCATTACAAATTCAACACCAAAAGTTCCATTCAGCTCTTTTGGAATTGTAGATAGAGGTAAGACATAATGTATACTCATCCAAGGACCTTCTGGGCTAAGCCCAACCTTCAAACCAATTTCACCATTGCTAAATCTATTCCCGGAGTCCCCTTTCAAGATCTTATCTCCTTCAGCAATGAAGTAGAAAGTAATGAGGGATATTAATCCACAATTTCAACATTCAATCCTGTCATCATTTGGACACTGGAAATGACATATTGCAACATAAAAAAAATGTACATCCAAAATGTCAAATGACAAACAAAGAAATTGCATAAAAATTACCCCATGTTGAAACATTAGGATTATTATATCTTACCCTTTTCTTTAATGGTTGTAAGCCAAATGTATGGGCACTTCTAGCAGAAGATTTTTGCATGAATCTTGAAAGCGATGTTTGTGATTCCCAATAATTTGTATCATTTTTCATAGGAAAAGAAACCATTCCCACAGCTTCCCCTGCATTTACCAAAACAATATTATATCTATGACAGAGAATGCACTCAAACTCTTAATATGGCATGGTTTATAATTAGTCCTATTTGAGAATAACACATTTATTGATCCCAAAGACAGATGGTAAAACTGATAGAAATAACTATGGAATCTGGACAGCTTAGATTGCACTCAACCACCTAAACTATAAGGATCAATTTATCACCACAATATAACTAGATAAATACTTGAGTCTATGTAAGTGTTCCAAATTTATACTGTCATATGTTTCCCACGATCCATTGTATGAGCACAAAGATGTGACATGGTGCAGCACAAGTCTTCTCAATATCCCCTTCCAAATATTGCTTAATTATCAATTTGCAAATTTTCATCTGTCTTTCAAACATGGAAAACTGAATAAATACTGACTTTGACTGCTACTGTTAAGAATATACTGTACTTAATAACCTCCAAGTGATTGCAACAAATGCTGAGTGATAATATGCACTGCCCACATGATGGCATATATCATGTTGCCAAATATTTGTACATCAGCAGTCTTATGAATGCAACCATGGCATAATACAAATGTTGTCATTAAAATTGTCTCTGAGTCAGCTAATAGTTGACGAATGACAATACGAGCAAATGGATGCAATGCAAACCTAAATATTCTGTACTTTTTGCTACATCAGTTGGTGTTGGAAATGATCAAACATATGACATACAAATCACTCCTCGAGTTATAGAAAACGTAATAAGTTTCAGATATGATAATTTTATTAATGTCGGCAGGTAACCAAAAGAGTAGGGAAATGATCCTAGAAAAGTTTAGTAACAAACATAATAGATAGAAGGATGTGTTTTAACACATTCAAACAGGTTGCAATGACATATTAAGACAAATGGAGAGTAAAACTAAATTTTCAATGACAAAAAACAGTTGATGCTTACCTTTTCCTGCTTTTGCTGAAATATTTGTTACCACAACCTCCAAGCTTGTTAAGCCCTATGTAGAAAGCACATACAATCCAAAATGTTAAGGAAATTTGTTTTTCTGTCCTTATTCTATACTAAAACCATTTCATAATCTGAAGAAAAATAGAGAGATATACTTCCAAAAACAAAATAAGAGAGAATGACAAGTGTGACAAGAGAATGTACAGGGCATGAATACTGAACTAATAAAAAATAGAGTACAAAAAACTGCCCTGATATACTATTTGGCATGATTAAGTTGCATGCAGATAAATTTATTGTAGCGAAAAGTACATGATGAGGAACTTCAAATATAAACACTTCATTCCAGTTTACTGCACCAACTACATGATTGTTTGTTTCTATCATCAATGGCCTAAGACATCTAGAGGAAAAGGATTTTGATCCTCTGATGCTTGTGTTGTGGTTACTAAATGGAGAGCACAAAAAAAGTTTTGGCCATTGCCATATTCAGTCAACATTAACTCCTGTGAAACAAAGAAAGAAGAAAACCCAGATTTGCACAATACCATCAAAAACAAATATTAACAATTAGTCACCATAGGAAAACAAAGGATAAGAACAGAATGAATCTCTTATACCCTTGCATCTAAAATATGAACAACAACATAGTATCAAGAAGCCTTTGTCTCTGTGACAGCGTTCAATCTGTCAGGAAATCTTGGAGGTGGAAGGTGCACATGAACATTACTGTCAGGCTTCAATAGCTTAATATCTTCAAAATTGTCTCTATACTGTCGGATACACAATTCACATCCAAGTCTATTTTCTATGACTAATTTCTTAAAATCAACAACTTCTAGAGCATATGCATTACGATTCAATACATGTCTGCCATATTCATTAATATCCTATTTTTCGTTGGGAGGAGTCAAAAATCAATAGTATAAATTAGTGCAACTATATGAAAATCATATGAAATAGCTTCAAGAAGACACTTAGACATTAACTAGGAAGAAAGTATATTATCTCAAATAGAAACCTTTTCAAGCTGCATTGCCATACGGGCCTGCTGTTCATGATCTACTTGTTTTCTCCAAGCAAGTAGTGATCCTACAAGTGTTTCTACATTTGCTGATGTAATTCGAACACGTTTCCCAACTCTCAATGGCAAGTCATAAATTGGATCATATGCTTCATACCTACAGATAAAAGTAATAGAATCTCAACTCACTTGCCATATGACATTAAGCCTCGCCACTTGACATATTTTATGTGAGTATTTTATCTTAATTTCTGGTACTTAAAAGCATTTGACTTTGTATTAGAGAAGTTAAGAAGATTGAAGAGAGTTACTCCACGTGTAGAATTACTTAATCCTATTGGCAAAGAAATTTGCAAACATTTTTTCTCTCTGTTGGATGGTGATATAGGCATCAAAGAGTACGTTGTTTGGGGAGCTTTAGTTCCCTTCATGTTAGAAACATTTGGGATGCAAGCCCCACATGATGGTGCAAGTTTGGATAAGGTTATGGACCTTTTATTGTCTTTCCCAGAATTTAAGGACTTAATTATACCGACCATGCTGGCTCTTTCATATAGTTGCAAAACATCAATGATCACTCTTGTAGACTATCCATATATTGGATCATATCCATATCTGTCTCTAGCCTGCCATATCTGGCTCTAACTCTCACTGAGAAAAGGTCACCATAAACATACGATGAAATTGTGACACAAATCTAATAGATGAGTAAAATATAACAAGTTATTGGACCTCAAATACAAGGAATAATAACTCAGACCTGTTGTAATCTCACAGATCACATAAGGTTACCAATAATACATACTAAGACATAACTATAAATCAGATACAAGAGACAAGAACAGATAGGAAAATAGATTATATTAATGTAATGAGTTCATACAAGGCAAAGAACTGAACTAAGTTCTTGCTTGGCTCAACAGCCTAATATATACAAGTTACAAATAGTTACAAAATAACTACCTGTCGGTTCGGTGAACTGACACGACTGTTAGTTAGCTGACTAATATTTCTAGTTAATCGGCCGACTGACTTAGTCGGCTGATCGACTAAGTCGGCCCATCGACTTAGTCGGCTGATTGACTAGGTCGCTCTTCGTTCAAGTCAACTTTGTCGACTTGCTCCTTCTACATCTCCCCCACGAACAAAACCTTTCTTCGTCCTGAAGAAACAGGGAGGTACACAAAAAAAATGAACTCTTGTCGAACCATTCAAACTTTCTCTTGCTGTGGACTATGCAGATGGATGGTCGGTCTCCTCTGGACGCAGACTTCGACGATAGCTGGAGCTGTGATAGCAAGATGATGCTGAAAGTCGGTCCAACTCTGCAATGCCTTCTGGATATTGATTGTTAAGGTAGTGATACTTGAAAGGATTGACATCTTTTCAGACATGGGCATTTCTGCGATATTCTCCATGTTGGGACCCAACAATTGGTTTTGCTCTTCTGCAACACTAATGAGTCGTTTCATCTGTGGGCAGATGATGTCAACTTTCTCTAAGTTGGGAAGGGCCTATTGAACCCACGGATTTGCCTCTTGTTCGAGCTTCTATAGTTTGTTGGTCTCCATCACAATCTGTTCGTCAATGGTCTGCCTCAGTTCTACCTCTGTCGACTTCCGGCCCTCCAAAACCTGAATGCCCTGTCGTGTCTGCCTTATCTGCTAATAGACCTGCCCATAGTGAGTAGGCCAGTCTCGTAATACTTCCTCAGTGACAACTGATTCTTCCATATGATCCTGTAGAACCTTGTATGCCTACAAGAATGTAGTGTGTTGGGCCAGGAGCAGTCGAACAGTCTCCTCCTTTTGTTCTTCCATAGTCTCCTACATCCGGGTCTAGACGGTCGATACCATCGTCTCGAAGAGCTGATATGCTCTTTCTAGTGTTCGATCTGTGTCGAATTCGATAGGGCCTGGTATCACGGCCTGTACTAGAGCTCTACATCGAAACTCGACTTCTTCTGCATTTTTGGCTACAAGCTCTTTATTTTTTCGATCTGTCCTTTTCTTTGACTCTTTGGCCATAGTTTTAAGGAGTTGGAAGACCTCTGCGTCGTCCAAGGAACTTGCATCCCTTAGGATAATCCATAGACCGGATGTTCTATGATGCTCTTTCATTTTCTTCTGTTTGTTTGTCTGTTGCTCTTGGGTATCTGCAGTAGTGGAGGTTGGGTCTGTGGTTGGTGGATTGGAAGGCGAGGGTTTTTCTGGTTGGGTAGGTGGTATAGAAGTTGGGGGTGTTTCTTTTTGAGGAGGTGGTATGACCACTTCCGATTGTGAAGATAATGGTGGTTGTGACGGGTTGGGTTGTAATTCTGGTGGTGGGGATTTTGATGGTGGTGGTGGTGGTGATGGGGGTTGTGATGATGGTGGTGTTGGTGACGGAGTGGGGGTATGGACAGGGGTCGAAGGGTTGGCTGGAGTGTGTTGTGAACTTTGGTCGAAAGAGATACCTGCTTCCGAAGGGGTAGTGGGTAGGTCGTCGGGGCTGATTGGCTCCGTGATAGAATTTGATGCTCCTATTACGTCACCTTGTTGGTCTCGGGTGAATGTCGTCGTAACAGTTGCATAGGGATTTTTGCTTGCATAGAGAGGAGGTTTTGTTTGTATTTTCTGGGCCGACTTAAATAGTGCAGGAAGTGTCGCGAAGAAAGCTTTAAGCTCAATGTTCTGGTCGACCTTGGCTCTGAGTGCCTCCGGGATGGCGCATTGATATTCATCATGGGGACTGTCTACCTGCTGTATTGGTGCTTGCTCCTCGACTATGGTTGTCGGGGATGGGGGGGGAGGGGTCGACACAAGGTCAACCACATTTTCAGGTGTCGGTGCCATTTTTGCTTTCTTTGGCCGACCCTCCGGAGCTCCTGCATCCAGATACCGTTGAAACTGAATTTCAACTGATACTTTATTTGTACAGGAATCCTCGACAATGTCGAAGGCCGCGGCTGCTAGTTCCTCCTCATTGTCAGTCAAGTCAGTCAGAATAAGCTTGCGCTTACCCTTACCTTGTTGTAGTTTTTGGGCCTTGATTTTTTTCCTGGCGACAGCTATCTCCTTAGCCAGATTCTTAATGATGCTTCTGGATAAAGCATATTCCGGGTCATCGCCTTCGAATTCACCTGTCACTATTTGAGTGGGGTTGACGGTTGCTGGAGCCGGAGGGGTTGTCTGTTGCTGTGGTTGTACTGTTGGTTGTTGTTGTTCTGTCAGCTGGGGGTCGACTACCTTTGCAGTTGGATGTTTGATAGTGATGTGTACCCGACTAGTGGGCACGACCGAGGTATCCTCCGACACAAATGTGCTGATGTATAAGTTGAGCTCATAGTATTCTTCTTTTTCATGGTCGATGAGTGGCTCTATGATGGAGAAGTCAACTTGTTTGGCAGCCTTTGGAATTGGTATCTTTGTCTGCGCTTGTCGGGTCAACTCTTGGAAAATCTGGTTGACCGTCAGATAGTAGTCGAGGTCCTGGGATTTGGGGTCCTGACCTCGCATGTACCATACTGATGTATGATCAAGTTCTAACTGTATATGAGACTCAGCAGGGAGATTTCGTCGAATGTTCTGGGGCACCCTCCACCTCGTCGTGTGAACCTTCAACTGCTTTAACCAGTTTTCCAAGAAGACTTTCCCCTGTGCCAGCTCATGCAGGGTTCCTTTTTGTGAAAAGGGTTTAAAGCGGTGCATTTCGAACTTGGTTGGCTCTCGGAAGACTGGACTACCTTCTGGACAAATATGGTACATAACAATCCATAGAATGAGAGAGGGGAACTTGATCATACCTCCCATCTCTTGGCATCTTTCGCAGATGGTTTTTACCATGTCGGCAACATAATATCCCCATCGATAGATCCGACTGTCGGTCGCGATTGTGTCAACAGCTTCCAACATCTCCAGTTTAAGGTCGCTGCCCCAACCTGCCAATGTAAGGGTGATTGCTATGATTTTAGCCACAATTTGGGGCGTCCATGTCACAATCTATCTGATCATCAATCCTTTGGAGTTCTTTCTTGACGGTGAGCCCGTAAGTTCTTGGACTAACCCGTCTTTGATCCCAATAGGTACAGGGCTTCCTTGGTTGGACAGACCCGTAAATTTGGAGATAACATCCCTGGTGATGTCAATCGGCTGGTCGAAGTAGAATCGGCCATTGTGGTAACGACTGATAATGAATTTAACAGCTGCTTCTTTCGGCCCACTGAAGCTTGCCATCAATGGTGCGTTAGGGTAGTTGAAGATGATGCTCTTCCGAATTTTCTCAGCGGCCTGGGTCATTCTGCTGTCGATATAGGCCCACTCTTGGATCTTTGTCCAGAGTTTCTGGAATGGGACCTCTTGTACCTTTGTGTTTTTTATGTTCTTTAAGCGGCTGATCAAGGGGGTGTCCTTCGCTTGTAGCTCCTTTGCCTTGGTCGTGGCTTTGGTTAGTTTGAGTGCCATTGCGTCGGACTGGTCGGGATTTTGACAAGGTTCTTGGTCTTTGGTCAACTAAGATTGCGGGTGCTCTAAGGGTAATTGGTGTGGTGAATGAACCTTCGACTGTCCATTATTTATAGGCATGGGTGTGGTTGAGTGTCGAAATAGGTGTATTAATGGCAGACTTGATAGTCCAACTGCAATACTAGAGTACGACTTAATGGAGGATCTGTTTCGGCGCTCAAGGCCATCAATGCGTGATGAGAATTTTGAAGTCGATGTTCGGTGTCATTGGTGAAAATGGTCATCCTGACTGGTCGATGGTGGTGATGTTGGGTGTTAAAGTAGTGATTTGCTATCATGGCTTGTTGCGGCGGATGTATTATTTTGTTTTGGAATTTTTCTAGCATTTTATGGGTTTTGATTGATGGTTAAGGTCGTTATTTGATTTTTTTATTTTTTTTCAGTTTCTGTAACATTTGAGTCGGGCTCCATTAACGAGCTTCTGAAATACTAGGCCCTGTAATGTCTTCAGTCGGACTGAACCATTGGGATGTATTTCTTCAACAACGTAAGGTCCCATCCATTATGTGTGTAATTTCTTGGGTTTTCCTTTGAATTGACAATTATAAAGTAAAGCAAGGTTGCCGACCGAGAGGTTTTTGTTTTTGATGTTACGGTCATGCCAGGATTTCTATTGCTGTTTGTGAATTTCCTGATGCTGGATAGCCATGATTCTATGTTCTTCTAGCTTACTAAGTTGAAATAGTCGGTCCTTTCTTGCCTGTTCGACATCGAAATGTAGTATCTGTGCAATAATAGGTGTCGGCTGTCGGAAATGTAGGGGGATGACTGCTTCTTGCCTGTAGACTAGTTGGAAGGGGGTTTGATTGGTCGACTGCTTATATGCTGTCTATATGCCCAGAGAACCGCAGGTATTTTCTCATCCCAGCCATCTTTTTCGGTGTTGCATATTTTGGTTAACCCTTTTGTTAGTGTTTTGTTAAAAGCTTGAATCGCGCCGTTCGACTAAGGATGATATGCAGTGCTTCGTCGGTGGTCGATGTGAAACTGGTCAGTCAAATGTTTGATGGTTTTGTTGATAAAGTGTGATCCTTGGTCACTAATCAATGTGAGTGGGCATCCAAATCTAGTGATAATGTTTTCGTAGATAAACTTAGCAGCTACCTCACTTGAACATGTATCGACGGGTTCAGCTTCTGCCCATTTGGTGACATATTCCACTGCCGTGATAATATATCTTGCACCTGATCATTTGGCTGGGATAGGAAAAGGTCCTATGAAGTCTATAGCTCAAATTTCGAATGTGAGACTAGGGTTTACAGATATCAAGGGAATTTTTGTGCTCGGCAGAGGTCGACCAAGTCGTTGACATCTATCGCATCGACTAACAAAGTTTTTGCAATCTTTGTGGATTGTCGGCCACCATAAGCCCGACTGTTGGATTTTTCTTGCAGTTGTATCCACTTGAAAATGTCCTCCTGCAGGTCCATAGTGTGCTTCATGCATGATTTTTTCTCTCTCATGGTCGAGTACACAACGTCTGAGAATGTCGTCTAACCCCATTTTGTACAAAAATCCATTGATGAGGCTGTAGGGTGCAGCCTTCATAGCTAAGATTTGTTTCTTCTTGGTTTTCAGACCTTTGGGTGCCTGCCCTGTCTCTAAGAACTGAGCTATTTCTTCGAGTTCTTCGGGTACTGCTTCTATGTGAAATAGATGTGCATCTAGCAAGTCGTCATCGATTCCGGTCGATTCCTCCCCTGTGTCTATATGTGATAGGTGGTCGGGTCCGACATTTAGCTTTCCTGGTCGGACCACCACTTCAAACTCAAATTCTTGAAAAAGAAGTAACCATCGACAAATTCTTCCATGATGAAGGGGTTTATTAACAAGGTACTTCAAAGCTTGATGGTCGGTATAAAATATGAAGGGGTTGGCCATTAGGTAATGTCGATACTTTTGGAGGGAAAAGACCATACCTAGGGATTCTCGTTCAGTGGTCGAGTAGTTCCTTTTAGCTTTATTTAATTTTTGACTGCTGTAGACTATAGGGTAATCCATCCCATCATCCCCTGGTTGAGTAAGGATGGCTCCAGTTGCGATGCCTAATGCATCAATATGCACATGAAATTTGGTCGACCAGTTTGGAAATTTAAGTATGGGAGATTCGACCAGTTTTCTTTTTAATTTGTCGAAGGATATTTGGCATTCTTCTGTCCATGTAAACTCCTGATCTTCTTTTAGCAGTTCTTCCAGAGGGTAAGTCATATCTGAATAGTGTCTGATGAATTTCCTATAGTATCTTGTATGGCCCAATAACACCCGGACCTGTTTAGGGTTTATTGGGGGTTTTAGGTCGAGGATGATTTTTATTTTGGCAAAGTCGACCTTTATACCGTCTTTGCAGACAATATTCCCAAAGAGTATGCCTATGGGGGTCATAAAAATACATTTCTTAATATTTAGGGATAGTCGTATCTGTCGACATCTCTCCAGCATAAGTCGGAGCCATGTGCAGTGATCCTTTAGGGTGGAATATATAGTCCAGTCGTCGAAGTATACTACCATGGTCTTATAGATATACTCTTGGAATGTTTTGACAACAATTCGATAGAATACTGCAGGTGCATTCTTCAACCCAAAAGGCATAAATCTGTAGGCAAAGGACCCAAATTCACATACAAATGTTGTTTTCTTTTGATCCTCTTTTGCTATGGGTACTTGATTATATCCTGAAAATCCATCTGTAAATGAATAACATTCATGGCCTGCAACTTCATTCAGGATTTCATCAGCATAGGGGGTGGGGAATGGATCTGTGAGTGTGACTTTGTTGAGCTCCCTAAAGTTGACACAAATTCTTAACCTGGTTGGGTCATGTTTCTTGGGTTGTACGACCATGGGACTTGCCCATTCCGACTGGTCGATAGGGTAAATGATCCCTGCTGCTAACATGTTGTTTATTTCCTTCTTAACTATCTCCTTATACTTATGAGTGAGTTTGTAAGGTCGTTTCTTGATAGGTCGGACATTAGGTTTAGTATCTATTTTCATTTCTCCCATTTCTTGTACTAACCCTTTTAAGTCTTTGTAGTCCCTTGCAAAGACATCTTGGAATTCTCTATGTAAGTTTATGATTTTGGTGGTTTGGTGTTCATTCCAGTAGTCACCAATCTTATCTATTTTTGGACGATCGTCGTTTGAAATGTCGACCTCCTTAGTTTTCACTTTGGCATCCAGCCACTCTGGTGCTTTAGCTTCATTGATCGGTCGACTTCCTTCTTTGAACTATGAGAATGTAGCCGAAAAGTCGGCTGCAGTCATTTTGTCAAGGTCTGGTTTATGGATGGTCTCGAATTTCAGGATTGAGTAGATCGGTTTGGTTGTTTCAATGTGGTTGGTCTTCCATCTAAAGATATTACCTTCTGTGTGTTCATTTTCTAAGTGTAAATGTGTCAACTATGATTTTGATTCAGCTTGTATCTTGTTACAGTCCTTGATTTGTCGATGGTCTTGGACGGGTTGTTTTTCTGTCGGTTGAAGAAACTGTTTGATTTGGTGTGCTGTCCCAGCCAATCTTTCATTTTGAGGTATGAACTGGAAGTCCTTAATAAAATTTTCTTTAAGTTCATGCCAAAAGAAGGTTTCTCCTCTAGATTCCTCCATCTTATACCATTTATTAGGCAAGTCGGCTAGGGTTGAAGGGAACAAATGTGGCCAGGATCGCTCATCTTTGTGTCCAAGCCGTCTCCACTCCTTTTCACAAATCTTGATGTGTTCTTCTGGGTCTTGGCCTTGGACAAAGATAGGGATTTGAGCGTCCTAGGTTAAATTTTTTCCACCAAATTGTTCGACAAAGAAAGTTGAAGCAGTTGTCCAAGTCTGCAATTTTGTCTGATGGGTGTTCCACCATCTAGCTGCTTGACCTGTAAATGTTTCCACTAAGCTTTGAAGTCTGCCATGTTCTCCAATATTTTTAGATACTTGTTCAAAATGCATGATTGGGGATTCTCTTTCCTTATACCTGGGCAGTTGGGTATTATGTAAGTTGGTTGGATGTAATGTAGGTCATTCCCTGATTTTTTCTTCAAAGAATTTGGGGAGAATTGATACAATGAAGCACTGTCGGGTGGGTTTTTTCTGTACTTTTTGTATAGTCCAGCACCCTCTTGCTTGTGTTTCATAATTTTCCATTTCCCAATCATATAATTCAGCATCTGAATTATAACCAATTGAGTCTTGGTTACCTAAGTGAAGATCCCCATAGATGTTTGGCTCGGTATAGTCCGTATTGTTACGGATCTGGTAAAGCTATCTGACATTGACTTCCTCATCAATCGGTTTGGTCCAAGGTGCTCCTTGGGAAGGATTAATGGGTACAATGAATTTTTGACCATTTTATTTTAACTTAATTCGTTCTTTGTCTAAGGATATGGAGGCTTTCATATTTCGTCCCCAAGGTCGACCAACTAGCGCTGGGAAGGAGCTAGATCCTTATTTTGGGTCGATAATTTCGAAATCAACCTTAGTCAAAATTCCTTTGATGGTCGTGTCGACATCTTTCCAAACCTCAATGGGTTTAATGAGACCTTGGTCAGCGAGTTTTAGGTATATGCCTGACTCATAGAGTCGAGGTCGGCCCATCTTTTCCCATGTATCCTGGGTCATGATATTTACCTGAGACCCGAAATCGAGCACCACTTGTCGGACGTGATAACCTTCGATTTCCAGGTCGATAAGTGGGTCGACATCGTTTTTGTCTTTTTGATTTAGGCTGCAAATGTTCTTAGTTTGTTTTCCAAAGTTAGTGCTTTTTATTTCGTGTAATAAATCAATGAACTGGGCTACAGATTTGTCTGTTTGGATGAGATGACTTAATTGCTGTGTCGTGCTAAGTCGACTGGTAATAAGGTCTTCTTGCTGTGCAATGTCTTGAAATATGTGGGTGGCTTCTTGATAGGTTTTTTTTTCCTTCAGAGGATCCGAAAAACCATTTGTGTTTTTAATTTTACTAATTTGGGGGTTATAAGGCACTGTTTTTGTGCCGTGGTGAGTGACAATATGCAGATTTTTAGTAGTTAATACATCATGCGTTTGTACACAAGACAAGACATTAACATTTTTCTTATTATTGATTTTTTATAACACGGTAGGACAATCCTCTAGAGAGTGATCACCTACTCCATAATGTGTACAGAATTTAAGTTCAGTTCTGTCCTTGTACGAACAGTCTGCGCATTGGTGCCCTTCTTTATAGTAGATGAAGCACTGGGTAGATCGACGCAGTCGTATGTCGTGATTCCCGATGAATTGACCTCTTCCTCCAAACCCTTGTCGTCGATTGTCGTACCGGCGCTCATATTGTCGACCTTCGTAGCATTGCCCGTTCTGGTCATTGGTATTAGTTTTCTCATTGCTTTGCGCCACTGCATTCGTCTGGTACATCGCCTGATATTTCTATCTATTTTTCAGGTTTAATTGACAGTCGGCCGTATTGTGACTTTTTGTCTCACAGATGGCGCACCAAGAAGCTTTTGCGTTCTTCATGTTAAATGGACATTCTTTCATAGAATGATCTCCGGCCTCCTGGAAAATGTCACAAAATACTTTAGTTTGCATAAAGTGGACGTCTTATCAGCTGTATTCGTGTCGACAATTATCTTTCGAGTGTCCAGCCGTCGAACATTTAGTACAACAGATTTCTTGATTTTTGAGGGTCAGTTATTTCAAGGACTTTTGCAAATTCTCAAGCTGTTCTTCTATCCTGTGGTCTGTCGAATAGGAAGGTATGTTTTCGACCATTTCCACCTGCAGAGCTTTGGTCAACGCATCTTCATATGTCTTGAACGTTTCCAGACTGATGTGTCGGTGTACTTTTTGTGATAATCCTGCAAGGAACCATTGAATTAGTAGTTGTTCATCAATAACATAATATAATTGGCTTAATAGGTCCTTCCAGCATTTATCATAGTCGTGGATTGTCTCCCCTGGCTTTTGCTGCATTGTCTTGATCTTTTTGGCGGCCAAGTGCTTAGCGTCTGGGGTCTTGAAAAAGGATAAGAACTGTGCTTTAATCTTAGCTTTCATTGCTCTGGGTTGCCTTTCCGAAAAGGTCATGTACCAGGTCAGGGCCCTTTTCCGTAAGGCTCATGCGAACTGAGCCATCTATCGGTCTTCATCCGTCACCTGGTTTGCATCCCAGATCGACTCGCAGACGAACCAATGTCATCTGGGGTCTTCATCCCCCTCGTAGAGAGGAATGTGAGCAGATCCGTGACCCATGTCTGAATCACTTTCACTGCTCTCAGAAGTTGGCGAGATCGGAGGTGTGGGTGGTGGTGAAAGTGGTGGGATTGTTGATGTAGTCGCTCCTACGGAATTTTGGTCGACGGAACTGGTGCCTCCGTTAGTGGTCGATTCGTCTTCGACGTAAAGTGGTTTGTTGTGGATTTCTACTGTTGATGGTCCACTGAAAATTTGTGTGCACAGGGCTACGTTTTCAATTCCTTCCAAAGCTGTACTTGGCAGCGGGGGTGCTCCTTCCTGTGTCGATAAGAGCAAGTGGATACTTCGGAGGGAGGGTGCCGCTTGAATCGTCACCCAGTTCCCTTCGAATGGTCGGCATATGACAAGATGTCATCCGGTGTACGTATCATCACCTAGTCGACTCCAGATACTATAGTCACCAGCTCTTAGTCGGAGGTTGTCTTCGACAATAGTCTATATTCTGGTATGTGGATTTAATGGGGAAAGGGTCGTTCCTTCACTGGGAGCTGTTAATTGGAGAGCTTCTGGCTGCTCTATCCATACTTCTTCCTCCGTAGGGGACACCTCTTGTTCTATGCCCTCTTCATGTCGGTCATGACCCGACTCTGGCGGATTCTCTTCATGGTTGGTCTCCCTAGGGTTTTGTTCTCTGTGCAGCCCATCGGCTCTTTCGCATCTTGCTTCCCTTCTCTATTGTCTTTCGTCCCTTTCTTGTTTTTGAATGTATGACATACTTCCGTACAGTACTATTTTCTTGAAGTCTTCTACGGTCGAATTTTCATCACTGGTGACATCTATCCTCCTGAGGTCAACTAGGATCCACTATACTCTACCTCCGACACAAGCCCAGCTACCCCCCCATAGCCTACCCGACACTTTTAGAAAGCCCAGATAGTTTGAGTTACTTGCTCAGGAATTATTCCCACTCCCTTTCTGTAATAAATTTCTCCCACTTCCTCTGCTTTTCCGCCCAGTTGGTGTTTGGGGGTTGTTCATAGAGTGGTGGTCTAGGTTCGACGATGTGGCCTGCTCCGTTCTCTATCAAGAATTTGAACAGCAAGGTCGGTAGGGAGCACAAGAATTGTTCGGTGAAATATGTGTATAATTTCACTTTGACAGTTTCTACCGACGTTCTGTCTTCAACTGCTTGCTCCTCACAGAAGTCGTCGATGATTTTCTCAACCCACTCCGACAGATTTGTTCGTCCCCCTCGGAACAGTTTATCTAGCAACTGTTGTTCTTTAGTCGCATCCGGTCTTCTCATCCAGAAGCTGCTTCAATAGTTGTGGCACAGACTCGACGAATTTTTCATGTGTCTCTGTGAAAAATATGGCTCTAGCTTCAGCGACTGTTAATCTATTTCGTCTTGCGTAATTTTGCATGTAGTTCGCAACTTTACAGTCCCACCATTCCTTGATCTCTTGCTTTGGTATCATATGTGAGCATATATTTTAGACATGTACTACCGGCAACGGAACCAATGTTGTAATCTCACAGATCACATAAGGTTACCAATAATACATACTAAGACATAACTATAAATCAGATACAGGAGACAAGAACAGATAGGAAAATAGATTATATTAATGTAATGAGTTCATAAAAGGCAGAGAACTGCACTAAGTTCTTTCTTGGCTGAACATCCTAATATATACAAGTTACAAATAGTTACAAAATAACTACCTGTCAATTCGGTGAACCGACACGACTGTTAGTTAGCCGACTAATCTTTCTAGTTAATCGGCCGACCGACTTAGTCGGCTGATCGACTAAGTCGGTCTTCGTTCAAGTCGACTTCGTCGAATTTCTCCTTCTACAAGACCTTCTAACTTCTTGGATTTTTATAACCCCTGTTCCCCATTTTTCTCACTCATTACTGTATATTTATCTTTATTCTTGTAATAGATACCTTTATTTTTAATTTATTAGCTCTTAGTTCCAATTTCTTGGGTGGGGCACAAGTCCCTTCACTCACCGCCTATGCAGATGGAATATTATTTCCTTTCACAGTCCCATTAGTCACTTTTGGCTAGCGGTGGACATTAGCATAATCCTTTTTCTACCCACACTATATAATAAATGTCCTATGCCCCACAATGTCCAAGAGTTTTCAATGAAGCCATCATCAATGAAATGCAAAAGGCTAACTAACTATTGAAGAAGAAAAGATGCATGTGCTTAATGCCAAGGTGATTAGCACTTGCATTGCATGGGGACTGTAATAAAAAAGACAGCAAGGACACTGGAACCTCACACAAACCAACCCATATCGATAACTATGAAGACAAACACTAAGAAAAGACAGCTCCAAAGCTCATGCCTGGTTACTTAAAAATCAAGACCATCTATATTAGAACTCATTTAATTAATGTGACAAACACTTGTATGAAAATAGCAAATCTCCTGCAGTAAAAGTGAGAATGAATTAATTCCTTCATACCAGGTCTGTTAGCTCTTGAAGTGTAGCATCCCTCCAAGTGTAAATTTGCACCTTGTCTTTTGGCTCCTTTCCTCTAACTGCAAAGTCCTCTACAGTATGATGACTTCCTAACTGCAAAAACCCCAATAGAGAAACATGGTCATGAAAACTAGAAAATATAGACCAGTGCTGTTAATATTGCACTATGGCAAGTACTCAACGAAATGGATATACATAAAATTTTTGCATCCAGAGATGAGATCATTCTAGCCAAACCTGGCCAAACCTGCGAATTGTGGGTCTTCCATATTATCATCACTGGACTAAAATATATGGTATTGTTGCATACTGTTATTTTGAATTTAGCCATTAGGTTGGTGTAATTACACAGGCTGGGATATTACATATCATCAACAGCATAAGAAGAAGAAAATAACCAATGCTTTAATTAGTATGCCCACATATGTAATTAATGCACACAATTCTTCTCTAATTACTTTGTTGTTGTATGTGATATCTAAAAATAGGTAAGGATTTTATCTACTGGTTTGGTTCAACACCCAGGCTGAATGTTCCCCATCCTGAGCTTATCAAGGAGATAATGTCCAGCAACGAGGAGTTGTTCTGCAGCTACAATCAATGCTCCAAAATCAACTGTCTAACCCTTGCTCAGCTCTTCAAATCTGAATATACAGATCTCTAGTAACCCTACATGCAGGTCCACCTAGCTGCCTTTGACTGTTTGAAAAAAGAGGAAAGAAACCTCATAAAGCTAAGACAGTGTATGCATACTAAGTATGAGCCTTTTCTGCTGTGTGGGATACTTTCTTTAGTGTTTTTCTCTACAGAAGAAACACTGTTTTTTCTTCCTAAATTGATTCCTCTGCTTGAGATTAAGAGAGGAAAAGGCATGCACAAAACCCTCAAAGGTTTGCTTATAGGTTGACTTAGATCAAAACAGGATCGTGTCTAATCTTAATTTATGATTTGTAGTTTTAGATAGTTTCCCTTGTTTTTTTCTTGTCGCAAAAACTACTTTCAACAGCTTTCCTAACTGGAAATAAGTTGACTTAGCTTAAGATTTATTGCATTGCTGATGTGGATTTTCAGGATGGGTCTTTCCTTATATGCTGCCATTCGTATAGTTTTCCAAAGGATGCAATCTTTTTAGATCTTTCATCATTGGATCCTATCTTGTCATTCACAATAAAACTCATGACTATATATGCATCGAAATGTATTTAGTCAGCAAGCTTTCAAGCACACAGTTAATGTCAAATTTGTCTCTTTGCTGAGGGTAAGGCCCGCTGTTCATTGGTTCAATTTTATAACCCTCCAAGCCTCTGATTTCCTGTAGGATGCGTGCTGGCCAAATCACAACAAATAGAACTACCAAACGGTCACCTCCAGTGCTGGTTTTATTTACATCTCCTTCAAAGGTAATCTAACTACATAAAGGGCGAACCTCCTGTAGACTCCCTCCTCAAATTGGGAAGAGACAAGTTGTTTGAAATTGAATACTTCATAAGGTTTAGCAGAATTCTGCACCATAATGTTCATTTTGGCCATATAGGGGATCTATCACAGCTGGAAAATATCATTCTAGATATACTCTCTTAGCTTCAAACATTATACAAAGAGCATAGTGTGAAGGAAAGATCACGCCCACCCCAACCCCAACACCTCACTTCTCTTAGTGCAGTAAGAAATAAGAAACCCAAAAGCAATTCCAGGCAATGAACTCCGTATAGATCTATTGATATGTATTGAAAAATCTGAACAGAATATAAAAGCTAGTTGGGTATAAAACCTAGTTTGGCATTTATCAGAAGAGAACAAAGCTCTTATAAGGAAAGATTTAGAGATTCACTTGGTAGTGTCTAGCTCAAAGCAGAGCACAGATTTGCAGACCTCGCCCTGTGAACAAAAACAAGGAATCAAGGTCCCTTTTGTTTGCTATATACAAAATACAGTGCAAAAATTAAAGTGCTGCTATAAGCCTGAGAGGATTCTTTGGATTGACATACCACACCAAATGTCGATGAATCAAAATGCACATTGCTAAGGCGCCTTAGCTCCTTGGCTTTTCTAATGGATGTTTTGTTCTCTGCAAGACCCATCTTCCTGCCTAAAGCTTCCATATCCATCCTTATCCTTCGTTGATGTCCACAATGTATTATTAAGGAACTTTGTTCTGAGGAGAAATACCACTTCTCTTCGCGGTTCCATTTCTCATTGTTTGTATTAGTTTTCAGATACAAAATAAAAAATGGGTAGTGGGTAACTATGGCGGGAAACCATTAATTTCGGATTCGATTCCTATGATCACCATGGACTGATTCAATGATATTGGGGGTTTGTGATAAGGGTAGTTTGTGTCGTTTGTGAACTCGAAAGAGTATTTCTTTTTTATTAAATCATAACTTAAGACCTGATTTGTTTCATACTTATTCTTTATATTATATATTTAATGTGGTCGGATATGCGACGACGATTTTAAAGGAGGATTCTAGATCAATTCATGTTAGTAAACTATTGCAATAAAAGTACTATCTGAGGTGATATATCCTTAGGGATCAATATTACATTGTATTTAAGCTAAGTTATGCTCTCAATCCCAAATTAGTTACTACACATTTAGTATTAGGGTACACATATGACCCTAATATGAACCAGATATATGATACTAAGCCCCATATTAGACAAATAAGGTGATAGGGAACATATCATCATCATCATAATCATCATCAATCTTGACTTAGTGAACAATGAAGGGAATTTGACACTTTACAAAATGATAAGCAACACTTTCTAAAATTGTATAAATATGCCACCATAATTGTATTGATAAAGGAATTTAGACTAGAGACCTTGTATCAAATGTATTATAACGAGACCACGATAACATATTTAGTGGATATACATGGTATCTTCATGGAAAACACTATTAGTAATGTAAAATTGGACAATTGGACTAGTCATAGATTACCATATGACAAGTTGGGCCTATTATTTACAAAGGATGGAAATGAAGCAAATTAAACTTTGCATGACTTGAAGATCTGCATGCTAAAATAAAAAATGATGTAAAAGTCAACATACCAGAATTGCAGTTCATACTAAATAAGAAAAAGATATATATCCAGTCAAAAGGAAAAGAGAAGGGGAAAAACCATACTTTCCAACAAACATGATATGACCCTATTTGATGAAGATGAAGATGACCATGAAAATTGAAATTAAATTTTTATATTTCTTGACAACCCCTTGAAGGAGAGAAAAGACAAATCATATAAAGGATTTTGGAATCTCTTGATGATTTTAAGTGTATTGAATTGACCATGTTAAATAATTGACCAATTAAGTGTATTTATTTAAATAATTGACCAATTTGAGGTGTTGTCTCTTAAGCAATGCTTATGAGACTATCCGTCGCTTAAGAGACACTTATGAGACTAGCCGTCGCTTAAGCGATGCTTATGGCCACATTTACAAAAAAAAACTTATCCTTGTGATTTTTGGTAAGTTTAAAAAAAGAAATCCACCTGCCGTCGGATTTTTCCGTCGGATTTTGGATCGAAATGTAGTAGTGTCCATTGTTTGGTCCTCTTGTAACGTTGTAACACTCCATCATTGACTGCATCATTGGTACCTCATGCGACTTTGTAGGATATGCGACTGGAACAATCTCCAAAACTACATCATGAATATGTTGTATAGCACTATGAATTACTGGATCAACATCCACGAAACTAATCCTTTAGTCATGACGCCCACATTGTATGACATGCGATCAAGTGATACTTGGGATCATTTTGTCTCACATACTTCTTGACTTGATAATGACCTAGTTCACCAAACTGAAATTCCATCAGTCTATCGAAAAGAACGACCACCCATTGATTGATTTCTTATGTGTCACCCACCAACGTGTTGGAGTGGCCTTCATCGCCTTGTCCAATGCTAATAGTATTTTTGGTTCAGAGACCCTGTGTTTGAAGTCATCAAAAAATTCAGGAAAATCCAGAAATCATTTGTATGTTGGTAGCTCGAAAACCTCCATTGCAACCTGACATAGTGACTGAGTGACTCGTCCACACTTCTGAATCGATACCTTGTGCATACGATTCTGCCAATTTTCTAGCGCATCTTCAAAATCCAATTATGTGGAGCTTGATCTTCTCCATCCTAGTTCTCCATATACAGTGGGATGGACATAATCCTTCAAAATGTTGTATGCATGGTCCCATACTCCTACAAACTCTTCCTTAACTAGTTCGACATACCTTCTTCCTTCACTTGGATCCATAGGAGCTATGAATCAGATGTTGCATTTCTCAAAAGTAAGGACTCGCTTCTTGAATTTAACCACTGCCAATCTATTGTTATCCCATCCAATCCAAAATAGTGCGGGATACTAGCTTCCTTCTTCAGCAATTTTGATAAAATCGAAATCCGCATATGTCTTCCCTCCTTCGACTTCCACCATTAAGCGTGGTAATCACCCAATTGGAGATACTCTGTCCTGATTGGGAATTCGCAGTTGCACAAGGGACCAAACCAACTATGGTTTACCCATATTTTCCCATGTCTTCTTCGTCAAAATATTGACGTTTGACCTCGGATCCAAAATATTTGAATCCACATCGTAGTCTCCAATATGGACATTTATCCTCATCTCTTTTCCGGTCTAATTCTTATGTAGGGAATTGAAAGCCAAATCCTATCGGCATTTCTCAGGTCGATATAGCAGACTTGCAATCTCAGCTAGTGCATCCAGACTTTTTCAACGACAGGAAACATTCAAAGAAATTGTGCAGTAAACCATGCCTCCGCAATGCTCTTGCTACACATTAGAGGAAATTTCAACTCAAAATGGGCCTTTTAACTTTAACTCAAATTCCATGTCATCATGTGTTAGCCAATGAAATTGCTTTAAATTTGAAATACCTTATAGGTATTAAACACTTTTTTAATATAAATTTAGAGATAGGTATCATAAAAAAAACTACTTTTTTTGTTTGTATTTTCAACATATCTCCCCGTGTTTTTACTCAAATTTCGATTGGGAGAGCTCGTTGGATGCAGAATTAAATTTTGCATCCAACAAGTACCCACTCGGCATACTTTTGACAAACCTTGCTACCCCAAAAACAAGAAATACCTAAAAAATGTGATGATGATGTCATCATCACATTTTTTTTCCAGGTATTTCTTGTTTTTGGGGTAGCGGGGTCCTTCTAAAGTATGCCGAGTGGGTACTCATTGGATACAGAATTTAATTTCACATCCAATGAGCTATCCCGATCAACATTTGAGTAAAAACATAGGGAGATATGTCGAAAATACAAACAAAAAAGTATTTTTTTTTCTTTTCTTCCTCCAAAATTAATAAATATTATTTTATTATTTTAACTATTACTTTATTAATTTTTTTTAGGAGGCCCATTTTGAGTTGAAATTTCCTCTAATGAGTGTTGAATAAAAAATAGGGGACATTTCATAAATATGCAACTTACCTAGATCTCTTTTTATGGTATCCCATGCTTCAAAGAACATATCCCTCTCAGTGTCGACATCAAATTGCACCTTATTTCTATTTTTCAATCGTACTTGCGGGATTGTACCATCATCTCCTATTGTCGCACCTCCATGAGTAATGAATCCAACATCTGTAGGTTGAGGCCTTGGTTCCATTGAGATCTTCTCGAGCATCGGACCTTGGTTTTGGTTTTGTGGTGGATTCACATGTTGGTTCACATTTTGATTCATGTTCTGATTTTGGTTCTGTGGTGGTGGAACAGTCTTCGCTTGCCACTTTGCAATCTAATGTGGACAATGTTCAACTGTGTGATCTTCAATGGTACAGTAGGCACATTGCGCATATAGGCTTGGGAAATCTCGTTGAGAATGTCCTAATACTATTCAATTGTAACATTGCATAAGTCCATGACCAAATCCTCCTCCTCAACTGAAACCTCCATTTAGTCCTCCTTGGACTCCTCCGTGAAAGCCTCCTTGCTATTGATATTGGGGTTGATTAAATTATTGTTGCTACAGGGGATTCGACTGTTGTTGAGCATAGTGCGGTTGAGTATACAAATTTGTAGGATTGGATACCATATTCTAGAGATACACACATTCCTCATGTTGATGTCGATGAGTTTGACATATTCTACACAATGTTAAGCCACCTTGATTTAGTAGATTCAGAGCTCCTGACAACAAATAATTTCAAAAATCTGATCATTGATCCTTATGATGTCCCTCTGTGTGACATCTATTGCACCATACTTACTCATGATGCTCTCTTCCCTTCTTGATATCTTGCAATTGGATCGTCAAGTTCGCTAGTTGTGATTGGATCTAATTCATGCCAACTGTAGTTTCTCAAATAGGTGAATCTTCCAGCTTCATGGAGATCTCCAATGCTTCTCTTTGTGTCGGAATATTCTTCTACATCAATGGAATTTGGATATGTGGTACTAAGGCAGCAATAAAACACTCTTTGTGTTATACATCGCTCATTCCGAACATGATTTTTTCCATCAGTGCCTTGAATAGCTGGTCGAATTCCTTTACTGATTCATTTTGATATTGCTTGATATCTTTCAATTATGTGATATACTACGACTAAGATTTGGGTTTTCTAAATTCTTCAATCAATCCAGTTCTGATCTCCACTAGAGTCTTATGAGGTTTCCCTGTTGAAACTTGCATGAACTTCATGTACCAGTATAATGCGCAACCTTGAAAAGTTATTGCCAATTGATCCTTCCTAATATCTTCGTCAAAGACTTGTTTCACAGTCCATACCGCTTCGCAGAGGAACCAATATTTTTTAGGATTTTCAGTCTTGTTCCAATGGAATAGAGTTAATTTCACATCATCTCCTGCCATCTTGAGCCTTCATTGTACATTAGCTGATCTGATATTATTCATGTGTTGATGACAGACCGAGCACCTTGGTGTTGAGCTAGTTTTTCTTCCTGACTGTGGCATAGTGCATGGAGGTGTAGGTATGTTGTTGCTCTAGTTTGGTCCTTCCTCGAGATCAGGTGTAGGATGGCCATCTTCTTTGTTGATGTAGGTTTTCTTAGTCCCTTTTGATTTTCTCTCATATTTTTTTGTTTCAGTCACAATAGGAGTCTCCTTATTCCTCTACGTCTTCTCTTGCTGAAACCTTACCCCACTTCGCATAAGACCACACTCTTCCTCAACTTCCATCACAGTTTCATTTTAAATCCCATCCATCCAACCCTCAACTGCATAGTACCTGCATCCTCCACACACTAGAACTTTACTTGTCATAGTTCATCTTCAATATTCCCTTTTCACAGATAAGCATTTTAATCCACAATTGCAAAGATAATAGAAACCTACCTCTTGGACCTTTGATGAATTCCCTTTCCACATCTCTATAAGACATGACTTTGTCGATTGCAAAATTTACGATATATCCTTCCGAGATGTTGTCAAGCCACACTTCAACAGCCCTTGACGCTATGTTGTCTACTTCCTTCAGCTACTAGATTGGATCTGGAGTCTAGAAAGTAGGTCCACCTCCTTGAGAATTTGTCTTTCGATAGGTCTATTGCACCAACCACTCATACAAGATAATCAAGAACTCGACGAAGAAATACCCATGGATATCAGAGTAGATATTCCTTCCCATCCACTCTTCTATTGTTAGTCTAGAATTTGGATTTTCTTCTATTGCGAATTCTTGGGCCTTTTGATCGAACCAATCCTGAATCTTTGGTCTCGTCAGATGCCACAACATATCATCCCTCTTCTCATACTATGGTCACGACAATAGAACCATTTGTTGACATATATCCTTTGATAAGGGTTTAGACTCTGTCGACACCCCTAACCAAAACGATATACCTGAGCACCAGCCCGAACAAGTTTTTCCTTGTCCAACAATTCCTATGAAGTAGATGAAGTTTCACCCTAGATGTTCGAGGGAGAACTATCAAAACCATGTTTTTCCAGTAAGAAGGAGGAACTTGCGCATCTGATTTTTTGCTATCTTTTCACTATCGCAACATTACTCAGAGATTCATGCATGATTTTTCATATCACTTAAACATATCAGATCACATTCGATCACAACATTATGGTTACTCATGAATAAATCAACCAATACGACATTACTTTGAATGCAGAGACATCGGATCATTTAGGAATAACAACCGTATTACAACATGAAATCATTCAGATCAAATCATTAAAGCAGTAAAAAGAAGGAAAAACACAAGACAAATAGTTTCCATCAACATTCGTTCATGTCATATTACTTTGCAAATCAAAAGAGGTTCCCAGAAAACATTCTCATATTTGCAACAAATAAGAAAACATAGATCAATCTTCCAAAGGCATGAAGAAGATCATCACAGATACAATATTGCTCTGTATATCTCCAAAATTACCAATCTTTCTACTACATTTCTACTTCTATATATAGGCTTGCGCATTTTGCAAAATGGTCCACTTTAACTGACTCTCTAACTAACTTGGACCATAAACTACCAAATCATGACAAAAAAGTCCAAAACTATGACCAATCCAACTTGCTGTCGACTTCTTCGCCTCATGCACCATCCTTGGTCTTGTGCATCATCCTTTTTCTTGTGCACCTTGATTCTTATTTCACACTGAAACTATTTTCCAACACAAAGGTGTACTAACTAGTTTTTCATTCTACATTCTAATCCTCTCCAACACCTTTTCTATGTATTCACCCTAAGAAAATATCAATTTGCAATTTTTTTGTCTCTTGTTATTCTTGTACCAAGGATTTTCTTTGCAACACCCAAATCCTTCATCGCAAATGATTTATCTAGTTTCATTTTGAGCACATTGATATCCCTCATGTTAGACCCTACAAAAAGCATGTCATCCACATACAATAAAAAGATAATATATCTTCTAGTATGTAGCCTCTTGAAATAAACACAGTGGTCAAAATGACATCAACTATAACTATGTTTTGTCATAAACTTATCAAATTTCAAATACCACTATCTTGGAGCTTGTTTTAGGACATACAAGCTCTTCTTCAACCTATAAACCAAATTCTCCTTTCCTTTGACCTTATACCCTTGTGGTTGCTGCATATAAATCTGTTCCTCCAAATCCCCATGGAGAAAGGTAGTTTTTACATTTAACCATTCAAGATGTAAATATTCTACTACCACTAGAATTATAATAGTCCTAATTGAAGTCATTTTAACAACATGAGAAAATATTTCATCAAAGTTTATACATTTATTTTGTGCAAACCCCTTTACAACAAGTCTATCCTTCTACCGCGTCTTTCCTCCTTCTTCTTCCTTCAACATATAAACTCATTTATTATGCAATTCTATTTTACTTGCAGGAAACTCAACCAAATCCCAAGTCTAGTTTCTTACCAATGAGTCCATCTCCTCATTCATGCCTTGCTCCCACTTATTTTTAGTTTCCACCTAGATTGATTCTTCATAACATTCTAGTTCACTAGAATCAATAATATATAAATAATTCGCTGAAGGCCAGAATCGTTTAGGGGTTCTACCTGTTAGGATTTATAATCCTCGCTTGTCCAAACTGGTCTATTATATTATATTTTCCTAACTTAGGATTCGTATAGTTATTATTGGGTCCACTAGTACCATTAGGTCCACTTGGACTAATGGGTCCACCTATACCAGTCACTAGAGTGTGGGGAACACAAATTGAGGCTAACTGCAACTGATTGCACATTCATGCATTAGTCTATGCTCCTCCTAGACAAATCCCTACAATTTAGGAGCCACTGGGAGTGTCAACACCAACCTTCTTTAGTTGTTGGTAGTTGGTGACTAGTCAGGATTAGTTATGCTTCAACTACATTCAGTTAGATGTCCTCCAGTTCAATTAGCATGTGGATATGCACCTATTCTCACCTAGTCTCACCTACCACCTCACCTAGACTAGTTTAATTGATTATTACTAATTGAGATACTGAATTAGACAAATGGAGATTTTCTAGTTAGATCTGATAGTGATTTAGACACTTCTAGTTAGCCATGTAGTCCAATTGAGTTGGTGGATTTGAATCCTATACACATGATTCAAATTCCATTATTTGTAAAACTATTGTATACTGCTGGGATTAATGAAGTTTATACTGTAATTATATTGAGCAATACTTGTCTATTTCCTATGATATTTGTTTTGTTCAGTGTGTATTATTCATTCCTTTACACTGCATAATAATTCAATCTAGTTGCACTCATTGCATGAAGATATAATGGCACAATAATTATAATATAGTATTAGAGCCTCCTCAGGAAAGCTTCAAGCTTGTCTACTCTCCATTGTACACTAGAAGCAGTTGGGTTTCCATAGAATTCCCGCAAAAATTTCCTTGCTTCCTCTGAATTCATTCAGATTGGAGGTGCGGGTGTGGCGGACCCCAAAAAAGTGTACATGATGAGAGGGAAGGATTTATTCTGACATAGTGCGAATTGGTTTTGTTTTTGCAATGTTTTCTTACAGGTGCTATGTATATTGATTGAATAAATTGACTGATCGAAATGAGAATTGATTAGAGGGAAGATATGCAAGTCTCCTTGTACAAGTTGGGCCTACACTGGATGACAATGGCTTGAGAGACTAAACATCATCATCCTACTGAGAATAACAAGTTCTTGAACCAACTAGATGAAGCCTTCAGCTTCCTTTGTGCTCAGATCTTAAGAGACCTCCTCTTTCATCTTGAAGGATTGAAACTCCTAGGGAATCTTGGGAGAAGCTCAAATTCTTGTTTGAAAATCAAGATGAGCTTCGGTGACACATTTTAGTGAATGATCTAATATCATTGCAACCCAACAATTTTGAGACCATACAACAATGTTTTACCAAATTCAAGCCTCTTGCACTCCAATGTAAGCTGTGTGGAATAGAGAGAAAGGATGAGCAACTTGTGCTCTCCGTACTCAACAAAATTGGTTCTGAGTATTCTGTATTTGTCTATACCTTCCATTTCGGAAGGGATTCGATTCCCAATTGGAATATTCCTATGCTTGATGGCTTTATCGAGTTGTTAATATAGGAGCAAGAAAATTTGGTTCAGATGGGAGTCCTCAAAACTGCCAAACACCAAGTTCTATTGGTGAAAGACTCTATCAATGCACAAGCTAAAGGAAGGAATAATGGGAAGGATCCTAAAGAACCTTATTCGAAGCCTAAAGAGAGTCAGAAGAATTCTGAAGGAGCTTTAGGATCCAAGAATAAGAAAAAAATGAAAATACAAAGTGTCCTTATTGTATGAGGGGTTTTCATCCCGAAAACCATTGTATGAAGAAGAAGATCTCCCAACTGTACGCTCTCCTTGAACAGAACAACATTTCTCTTCCACATGGAGCACAAAATTTTGATGTTGGACCATAGACACAAGATCATGAGAGGTTCAATGCCTTGAAGACTGGACTTACTTAGTCGAAAACCTACTTGATTGATTCTGGAGCATCCAACCACATGGTTTCTTCCAAGGAATATTTCTCTTCCCTCACACTATCAAAAGGGCCTAACGATCAAACAGGATATGATTCCCAAATTCCAGCAACATGAAGAGGTTCAGCTAAAATCTAGCATGGTGAGTTAGAAAATGTTCTCTATGTTCCCTCCCTTGCAACTAATTTGTTGTATTTCTATAAGATGACCCATACATGATCTACCAATAGATTTACATTCAACTCAGAATCTGTTGAGATCACAGAAAAATCCACTAGAAGGCTCGTAGCAAGAGGTATTGTTAACCATGCCACTAAGGATTATGAGTTCTCCCATTTTTTGTATTTCTTACCTCTTACAGATTTATTGACTCATGCTAACAACACCAACAATATTTGGCATGATACATTTGGCCATCTAAATTTCAAATATCTTCAACAACTCCACAATGATAAAATGGTTGAAGGTTTTCCTCTCATCCAAACTTCCAATGGAGTATGTTCTGGTTGCTTGGTAGGTAAGCATCCAAAGAATAGGTATGAAGTTGGGAAGGAACATAGAGCTTCCTCTATACTTGATTTGATACATAGTGATGTGGAAGGACTAATTCCCACAACATCCATTAATGGTTATAGTTATTTCCTCACTTTTACTGATTATTGTTCTAGGTTTTGCTGGATCTACTTTATGAAATAGAAATCAGAAGTTTTTGATATTTTTAATGTTTTTAAAGCTATGGTTGAGAATAGTTTCAGGAAAAAGATCAAGTTCATAAGATCTGATAAAGGAGGAGAGTACATTAAAATAGATTTCCAGCATTATTGTAAATAAGAGGGGATTCGAATGGAACACTCAGTTCCGTACACACCCCAACAGAATGGTGCCACTGAGAGGAAGAATAGATAACTGAAGGATATGGAAACATGTCTTATCCATGCCAAGAATATTCCTCTTTCTCTTTGGGAAGAAGCTATAAAATATGCTTCATATTTGTAGGACATAGTGCCTCATAAATCAGTGGTTGGGGCAACTCCATTCGAAGCATTGCATGGGAATAAGCCCAATGTCTCTCATTTGAGATTTTTTGGTTCCAAAGCTTGGGCTAGAATACCGATTGATAAGAGGAAGGCCTTCAAGGCCCAAAGTAGAAAATGCATTTGGCTGGGATTTTCAAAAGATGAAAAAACATACAAGTTGATGGAGGTTTCAACTAGAAATTGCTTCATTGAGTGAAGTGTTCATTTTGAATAAGATCAATTGTCTGATACACCACCATCTGAAGCACAAGAAGGTATAACCACTCTTCCACTACCTTTGGATGATGATGATTTGTTACATGTTTTAGATACAAATGAAGAGGATCAAGATCAACATGATCTTGGTATTGATATTGAATCTCATGAGATTCTAAATCCAGATCCAGCAACCATTCCAAAACATAGGACTAAGCCTAGATGGGCTCAAAATATAATTGTTGTAGCTAGGGATGGTGTTGGTAATCCATAAGAAAGAAGGAGAACTAGGTCCCGGTATCAGAATGAGCATGTTTCTCTTTCTCTCACAGATTCACTCCCTACATAGTGGTGCAAGAAAATTCCAAGAAAGTGATACATGATGATAGCGAATGATAAATCACTTGGCCCACAGAAGAAGAAAACTAATCATTCTCTACCTCTTCCATATAGAAGAAACACAAAGATTCATCAGTTCAGGAGGACATTTAGAGGTTTAACGTGCACAACTTCAGTATGTTGTTGCACATAAGAACCATACTGCTGCATAGTGCTACAAATTGTAGTAGAGTTTTGACAAGTTATTTTCTAAGGAGGAAGCTTATTTTCTTCTAAAGATATCTTGTATTTTTCCTGTTCATTCTTATTTTTAGGGGTGGGGTTTTCCCATATTTCCTCAGTTTATTAAGCAACATTTTTAAAATTCTTTTACATTTGTATATGGGTGAATTTTCGCCTTGTTGTTAGGGCCCTCAGTTGTCCAAGTTAGGATTATGGGGGGGTGTTAGTATTTATAATCCTCACTTTTCCAAACTGGTTTATTATATTATATTTTCCTATATTAGGATTCATATAGTTATTATTGGGTCCACTAGTACCATTAGGTCCACTTCACCTAATGGGGAAACATATACCAGTCACTAAAGTGTGGGTAACAGAAATTGAGGCTAACTACAATTGATTGCACATTCATACATCATTCTGTGTGCCTCCTAGACAATCCATACAATTTAGGAGCCACTGGGAGTGTTGACACTAACCTTCTTCAGTTGTTGGCAGTTGGTGACTAGTCAAGCTTATTTATTCTTCAGTTACATTCAGTTAGATGACATCTAGTTTATTTATCACTAGTATTGCATGGATGCATGTGGATAGGCACCTATTCTCACATACTTCTCACCTACCACCTCAGTTATACAAGTTTAACTGATTATTATTGATTATTACTAATTGAGAGACTAAATTAGATAACTGGAGCTTAGCTAGTTATCTTGAATAATGATTTAGACACTTATAGTTAGCCATGCATTCAAATTGATTTGGTGGATTTGAATACTATCCTCACGATTCGAATTCCATTATTTGTAACATTGTTGTATACTATTGAGATTAATGAAGTTTGTACTATAATTATACTGAGCAATACTTGTCTGTTTCATGTGAGATTTGTTTTGTTCAGTGTGTATTATTCATTCATTTACACTGCATAATAATTTAATCTAATTGCACTCGTTTCCTAGAGATCTAATGGCACACAGAGTAGAACCGTAGTCGGACCATAACCAGGGGGGGTTGTTAGTATTTATATTCCTCCCTTGTCTAAAATGGTCTATTAGATTATATTTGCCTAAATTAGGAGTCATATAGTAATTGTTCGGTCCCCTAGTACCATTGGGTCCACTTGTTCTAATGGGGCCACACATACCAGTCACTAGAGTTTGGGGAACACAGATTGAGGATAACTACAACTTATTTCACATTCCCACATCAGTCTATGTGCCTCCTAGACAAATCCCTATAATTTAGAATCCACTGGGAGTTTCAACACCAACCTTCTTCAGTTGTTGGCAGTTGGTGACTAGTCAAGCTTAGTTATACTTCAGTCACATTCACTTATATGTCCTCCAGTTCAGTTAGTGCCAGTCTTGCATGACTCCATATGGATAGGCACCTAGTCTCACCTACTTCTCACCTACAACCTTAGTTAGACTATTTTAACTGATTATTACTGATTGAGAGATTGAATTAGACAACTAGAGCTTATCTAGTTCACTCTAATAGTGATTTAGACACTTCTAGTTAGCCATGCAGTGAGATTGAGTTGTTGGATTCGAATCCTATCCACACAATTCGAATCCATTATTTGTAACACTGTTGTATACTGCCGGGATTAATGAATTTTATACTATAATTATACTGAGAAATACTTGTCTGTTTCATGTGAGGTTTGTTTTGTTTAGTGTGTATTATTCATTCCTTTACACTACATGATAATTCAATATAATTGCACTCATTTCCCGAAGATATAATTTCACAATAATTGTAATACTACCTAACCCAGTAGATATTCTTACACTTGCAAGAATTTGAGTTACCTTCTTCTGTTCTTTATTTTCTGGTACCTTTGGAAGTTCATTTTCTTTGATTTCATTAAGCACTATGTACTCTGTGTTTTCCTTTTCCTCTTTCCTTCCCTGCAACTGATCTTTGTACATAAAATTTTCATTGAATACTACATATCTACTCCTTATGATTTTGTGATTTCCATAATCCCATAATCAATAACCAAAATCATCAACCTCATATCCAATAAATTTTCATTTACTATATTTACCCTCAGGATTTGTTCTATTTTCTTTATCAATAGGGAAAAATGTTTCACAACCAAAATTTCTCATAAATGATTAGTTTACCTTTTTAACTAACCATTCCTCTTCTGAAATTCCACCATCCAAAGTGCTTGAAGGCCCTCTGTTTATCAAATAAATTGTAATATCTACATCATCATCCCAAAACTATAGGGTAAACCTTGCATGCAATCTCATACACCGTGCACGCTCCATGATTGTCCTATTCATCTTTCTAACACACCATCATTTTCTCGTGGTGTTCTTGGGAATATATTGTCTCTATGAATCCCATGGTATGAAAAATAACTATCAAACTCGATGCAGTAGTCACCTCCATATCATGTCTGGGACACTTAATTATTTTCCCTTTCCCATTCTAAACCAAATATGTCTACTTCTTAAAAGTAGCAAACACATCATATTTCTGTCTAATGTAATAAATCCAAGTTTTAATAGTTGCATCATCAATAAATGTAACATAATAACGAGAGCCACCAAGAGATTGTTCTTGATTTGAACCCCTTACATATGTATGCACAAGCTCTAACTTTTCACTATTCTTTTGTTTCTGAACACTAAGAAATTTGAATGTCTTTTATTTTCCATAAACACAATTCTCACATAATTCCAAACTACTTGCTTCAGATATGGAACCAATTTCTGTGAGTGGAGAATTTTCATCCCCTTCTCACTCATGTGGCCAAGTCTATGATGCCACAACGTTGCACTTGTTTGTGTGGAAGCTACGTAGATAGAATAATAAATATTGTGAGTACATAAATACAACATACCTATCCTATCTCATCTTTCTATTACCTATTCTCCTTTAGATATCTTCAACCATGTTTTTCCAAATGTAGACAAACAACCACTATCTCCCAACTACCCTATTGAAATGAAATTTCTTTTGATAGTAGGAATATGCCTTACATCCTTTAGCATCCATTCATTTCCATTATTTAACTTAATATGTACCTTACCAATTCCAACAATTTTGCATGGTTCATCACCCAATAAAACATGTCCAAAATCACTTGGAACATAATCATGAAATAATTTCCGATGGGGCGTATCATGACATGAAGCCCTTGAATATACTACCCAATAATCACTAGTATTATCTAATATAAGAATAAAATAATATCATAACACATCACCTACTACATTACATTCCTGAGTAGTATCCTGCTGCCCATCTCCTTCTTCTATTGAGCTCTTCAATCTTTCTTCATATGTCCTCTCGTACCATAGTTCAAGCAATCTATCTTTCTAATTCTGGACTTGGATGTGCCCTTTCTATACTTGTTGTGATTACCTAGGATCTTTCCTCTCTCCCTTTGTCTTCCTCTACTATCTAATGTCAATTCATTACTTGATGTATCACATGTTCTCTTTCTATTCATTTCCTTGCTAAGAATAACACCAACAACATCATCAAATTTAAGACTATTTGAACTAGAGATAGAGTTACTTACATTAATGACCAAGACATTCCATATTTTTGGCAAAGAGAACAATATTAGAAGAGATATCACCTCATCATCAAATTTCACTCCTACAAAACTTAGATGATTAGTAAGCGTATTAAATTCATTTAAATGGTTAGTAACAAATCCACCCTCTGACATCTTCATATTAAATAAATGCTTCATTGGAAATACCTTATTTGAAGCTGAGGGTTTTTCATAGATATTAGCCATTATGCACATCATACCCTTTCTTTTCTTTCCTTTTCTTTTGAAATATTGAAATCCATTGACGAATCTAGGAACAACCATATTGTTCCCATTTTATTTTTGTTAAGAACCTCCCATTCTTCATCCTGCATAGTCACTGACTATTTTTTTTCCCAATAGTTGAAATAGATGCTTATGGTACAGATAGCCCTACATTTACATATTACATAACTGGTGGTTTTTACCGTTAAATTTATCAGCCCTAAACTTTCCTTCTTCTGCCATTGCTCCCACTTGAACCAATAACCCTTCTTTCCTCCGAATTTACAAGCAAAATAGACCTTTGGATACAATACCAATTGTTAGAAAAATGGGATCGGAGATCAATATCAATAAACATGATACAAATATAAAACAACTTAAAAAATTACAAGAGAAAAACCAATATAACATGGTTCACCCAAGATGGGATATGTCCACACAGAAATTTCTAGTCCTTTTATTATTATACTATCCATAAAAAATGAAGGGATACAACCCGAAAAAAATGCAATACACTTGCTCTTCACTCTCTCATAGTCTCTCTCACACAGTAAAAAATATTGTTTACAATGCTATAATACAATACACTATCATATTACAATTCTTTCTGTTTATAAGGAAATTACTATGGGAAAATACCACAGGTCACTGAATATCATGGGCCTGTAAACTATTGGCCAATAAACATCCAAAAAAATTCCTTTCAGGGGATTCGTCATCAAACCCCCTTTCTCGGGGGCACTTCCCTTGAACCCTTACTAGGGGGGCAGTGGGCTGCAAGATCCCCCATCTAGGGGGACAGTCCCCCACATATCCCCCCATGAGGGGACAATGTCCCCCCTCCCCCCCTACTAGGATGAGTTTACAGTAAAACTTGCATATACACACCACTAAACAATAACATCTCTGAATCAAGAATATCAGGATCCACAATCAACTATGTTCTGTGATATGGGTAGTGTTGTTTTGGTGATAAGACAAAAGGATATCGACACTAATATTGTATTGGATAGGAAGCTAAAAGAAATGCAGTAAGGTGGACACTAAAGATATGAAGTTGGAATGGGTGCCATGCAACTGATCAATATACCACTTGGTTTTGATGCTAGTGAAGGTCCTCTGAAGGAGACATATCCTAAATAAGTCATCAACTATGGAGTTCGAAGAACACTACAGGTGGAATGACATGATGTGGTTTTGAGGGTCTTCACCAACCTTTCCCTCAAATTTAGGGATATCTGAAGGAAGTTTGGTAGGTGTTAGTGGCCATGTAGGATCATGATGAATTAGGTCATTAGTCAAATGTGCCATATAAGAGAGGTTAATGCTAGCCATGAATAGTAGGCTAGTGGTACCAAAAGCTCTATGTGGAGGAACAGTTGTGGGGGGCCTCCTTAGAGGAGGGTGTCCAACAGGAATATTTCCTACACGGGGATTGATGGATGATGGGTTTCCCATTGAAAAATAACCTATGTATGGGTTTCCCATTACAAAATTCCTCATAGATTGATTATTGATGGCAAGTTTTTTGTAAGGGAGGCATCCAAAAGGTGGGTCTCCCATGGGAGGGTTCCCAAGTGGGTTCCAAATGGGATAGTTCCAAGTAGGTGATTCACAATGGTATAGTTCCAAGTAAATGGTTCCCAATGAGAGGGTTCCCAATAGGTGGGTTCCCAATATGAGGGTTTCCAATAGGTGGGTTCCCTGTAGGTAAAGGTTTGCTACTGGATGATGGGATGTGACCATCCATGGGGCTGTGTGGAGGTGACAGATATGAGTGGTAGGGATTGGTCTCAAACATGACTCTCTCAAAGAGGGAAATTAGAGAAAGAAAATGATGTTGAATAGCAGTGTAGAGGAATCATACTAATGAACCCAAATGTGGTGACTACCCTTAAGTCTAAGGGAGTATCTCAGAGGAGAAATGATGGATGAGTGATGTGACCGTGAAATATTTGTATGAAAAGGATCAAAAATTAAACTAGAGTAATGTGTGTAGAAGGAGAGCTCTCAACAAAATAGATGCACAGGCCAACAACACACTCTAAAACTCTACTACAATATTTTGTCACAATAGGCAAGTGGAAAAAAATGTCCAGAAAGTCAACAAGTAATCACTACCTAAAAATAAAAATGGCTCACTATCCTATGAGGTATGAGAGCATGCAAAAACCTAACTAAAAAGATAGAAGTCCTCTCAAACCATATCCTTTGCAAGATAATGAAATCCAAGTTATAAAATATGGCCTAGAATACCAATAATGACTATGATATATCCCCCTACCAAGAGGGATCTAGAGTAAACGATCCCTAGAAGAATGGCCACTAGGATACCCCATTCATGAAACATCTGAGTAGGTGAATATACTAATTCATCCTTTGGCTATTTCACCCCTGGTAAGGAGTCCTAGAAATGCAAAGAGGAATTTGAGTCGGTATCCTTCAGTATAAAGTGGAGTGTGGTATTCCACCCTGACCTCCGAAACCAATATTATGACTTCAACCCTTTTAAGGGAGAGGACTACCCAACAAACTAGCTATGACCATGCCAACAAATACTAGGGGATTTTAGTTACCTAAGAATCAATAGGTATGTTTCAGATGTAAATGGAAAAGGGGGGTTACTTGGATTCCTACCCCCTATTCCCTACCTATCCACAACATTGTTTTTGGTCCTAAAGTGGGGTTATATTTGTGTTCAGCTAAGTAAATTTTAGGCTCACTTGATCTTAGGGTGTGTGGGGGGGAACAGGTGGTGTGAAAAATCCTGATAAACGATGAAAATAAATCATGAAAGTTGAAATTAAATGCTAAAATAACAAGATGAAGCTAAAAGCTAACTGAAATAACCAACTAAATTTTTCATGAAAGCACCATGTGGTAACTACTGAGCAAATAAATGTTCATTAACTACTACAATCAATCAAAAGAGAAAACCATAAGAAAATAGCCACTCAAAACAATGCAAACAACAAAAAAATTGGAGCCAAAAGATGTCACTACCATAAATCAATCATTCAAGCTAAACAAATCAGGGGTTTGAAAAGAGGGTTCATAGGTTTGTAACTCATCCTCAAAGTGCTTTTGTCCGAGGAACAAAATCATTTTGGGTAACACCCTACTCAAAAGCATAAGTGATATAAGAAACATGCAAACCAGGGGCATAGAAATTTTATCAAGGAAAAAGGAGTGCTTTGGAGTGCTCTTAACTGGGAAAAATGAGTGCTATTGAGTGCTCTTAACAGGTAAACAAGAGTACTCCAAGAGAAACTGGGTGATTTTTTTTTAAAAATAGCTCAATCGGGAGCTAAGCCAGGGGCTTGAAGGGTGGGGGAGGTCAGTTTTGCAGGACATAGGTCTACTAAAGGGCTAATAGAGATGAAAAAACAAGTAAAAAATAAGATATAATCAATAAAAACTTACCCAATAAAAGGAAGTTAAACAAATTGTTAAAACTACCTGGGTTCCATGAGGATCAACCTAGTGTGGTTTCCAAATATGTTGTGAGTGTTTTCACAGTCATATAGGTGAAAATATTGGTGCTAACAGCTTAGTGAAATGAGATAGGAAGCACATGAGAAACTGGTTCCTGTGGCTCAAGTGTGTTAGAGAGAGTGGTAAAAACCAGTAAAAATAGGTGAAATTTAATTTAGACTAAGAAAATATAGGAGATAAACCAAAGTACTATAGCTTACAAGATGTAAATGTCAGTAAAGTAAAAAACCATAATAGTAAAACATAAAAAATCAATGTAGCAAGTAACAGTAACAATAATATTTTTTCCTTTTCACACACAAGAGCAATACATGAAATAAAACTTTATTTTTATTAAAACATTTGGAGCATTACACAGATAGAAAACACTTTGAACTAGATGGGCCCTTGCAACTGAGTTAAGTATTGTTCTACTGGATCCACGTAGTTTGGTGTATCCCACACTTAGTCACAAGGGTGTCAAAGCTCAATCAGAGTGAAATGATGTAAGGTAACAAATGGTTACAAGTTTCACTAGGAATTTTGGCATAGTGACGGTGCAAAAATGGGAGATGGAGATGATGGAACCTTCATACCATATATGAAGGGAAATATTTGGAGTTTAGGGTTTTGAATACCACAATGGTTTTTCTTTTACTAGTGGTAACATTTTAATTTAGGTAAGATTTCATTTTGGTGTGGACTTTCCCCTTGTTTTGTGTATTTTTTTCTTAATTTGATATTAATCGTTAATTTTGTAGGATAATTCCACTTTTTGCGACAAGGGGGTCCATGACCTATGGTATTTTTTTTTATGATGTATATAGGTTTATATGCTACGTTTTAGGTATGAAAATGAATTATATGGAATGTGGTAAGAATACTATGATGTATGGAAAATTTTTGTGTGTTAACATATTGGCCAAATATTTACCAACAAATTGCCACAATGGACTTACAAAGTTTAAAAAACAATTTAAATATGGGTTCTTCAGAATTATTTTGGAAAAAAATGGATTGATACCATGATCACCTTTGTATATAATTTTTTTCCTTGCAAACTATTGTTTCTCAATGGTGGAAAGAGAACGAAGGATTGAAGGAGAAGATAAATGTCTTTAGAATGATGTTGGATTATTGTAGGTTTCTATTGATGATATTTGTAAGGAAGTTTCCTCCCTCCAAGTAACTAATGCTTGGTTGTTCAAAGAATAACATGATTAAGAAAAAAATATTATGACATATTAAAATTCCATATGACTAAGAAATATGATAATTTTAAGGGATTGAAGGACTATGATGGTGTGTTTGAAAACCCCTCTTGCACGACTTATTCTACATATGCACATGAAAGTTGTGTTTGATGATATTTCTAGTATCCTTGTTGATATTCAAAAGGATGATGTTTATGGTGTGGTATCTAAGTATTAGCAACCATTGCTAAATATTCTCCATATTTTGAAAAGAATACTATAAGTACAAGGCCCTGATTGCTGAGAAACATGGGTTATACTAGAGGTGAACATGTTGAGGGTGGATATAGAATCATTGTTTAAATTATTCTTAAGCATATATTCGGTAGAGAAGTTCTTGGTGATGGGTATGAAGCCTGATTATTACAGTCGTGTTTGAAATCATGTAGTAGCTATAGGGATACCTAGGGGGGTGAACCACCCCCCATTTCGTACGAGCTCAGGGGGGTTAAAGGGAAGGATCCCCTGAAAAAAATTGCACCATGTTTTTTTCTTCCTGCTTTTTGGCCATTGAAATGTGGTGAAAATTGCCTTCTAGAATGTTTCAATTTTGTATTAAATTAGAGTCGTTCATTATATCTCATATCTGACAGTAGAAATTATGTTAGGGACTTTATCCCTAGAAGGAAATCCTCTTTTATGAGGAATTGTATTACGACTATGTATTATATTGTAAAAATTGATATTGTGTGAGAGAGAGAAGACGAATTTGGAGCAAACGTGTTGCATGTTATATCCCTTCATTTTGATTAACAATTTAATAGAAAGGATTGGAAATTTCTCTATGGAAATAGCCCATATTAGGTGAACCATTTTAGGTGCTTCATTTTTTCATCTTGTTTTATAATATTGTTCTGCAATCCTACTTTTCTAACAATTGGTATTGGAGCCAAAGTCCTATTTGGTGCATAAAATCATAGTAAATAAGAGTTCTTGGTTTGAGTGGAAGAAATGGAGGAAGAAGGAATGTTTAGAGTCAAAAAATTTAACGACCAAAACTACCAGTTATGGAAGATGCCAATGGAGTACTATTTTTATCAGAAATATTTATATCTACTGTTGGGAGAAAAAGAAAAAAAATCAAAAGATATGAAGGATAAAGAATGGGAGATTCTTGACACAAAGGAAATGGAAATAATATGACTGTGCCTGGCTTCATAGGTGGCTTTCAATATTTCAAAAGAAAAGACAACATATGATGTGATGAAGGAATTGCCTAAATTGTATGAAAAAACCTTAGCTTCCAACAAGGTATTTCTAACGAAGCATTTATTTAATATGAAGATGTGAGTAGGTGGATCTATTACTGATCATTTAAATGAGTTCAATACGATTACTAGTCAACTATGTTCTGTAAAAGTGAAATTTGAATATGATGTTAGGGCTCTTCTAATCTTGTGCTCATTGACAAAAAATTGTAAAATCTTAGTCGTGGATGTAAGCAACTCTGTCCCTGGTTCAAGCACTTTGAAATTTGATGATGTTTTTGGTGTTATTCTTAGCAAGGAAATGCAAAGGAAAAGCACAGGTGAGACATCATGTAATGCATTAGCCATGGAGAGCAGGGGAAGACAAAAGGAGAGATGAAAGATTCCAGGTAATCGTGGAAATTTTAGGAAGGGTAGATCCAAGTCCATATTGGGAAATATAGACTTCCAAAACTGTGGAAAAAAATATGAAAAAATATTGTAGGTCTCTAAAGAATAAAGGAGATGGACAATAACTACAAGAGATTACCCAGGACGAAAATGTAGCAAGTGATGTCAAAACCCCAAATTTTCACAAAAAAATAAAATTTTGAGATAACATAAAATGTTCATAGATGCAATTGGATAACTGCTAGTAGCTAATAGAAGAAATGAAATAGATAATAAAATTAATTATTAACTTTAACACATATAGATTAATGTTGTTTTAATTTTGATATGTGATGTGAGTAATCTGCATTCAAATATTTAGCTGTAGTGATGGTTTGAATGTCAAGTAGGTGAGGAGTCACTTTCTAGCTGGGGCTTACTTAGCAATTGCTAACGTCTAGATTTCTGGATCTTTACAGGCTTGACAAGTAAAATTTTGACCGAGCAAAAGTTTATTAAGGCGTTAAACTAGATATACTTCTTTTAACATAAAAGTACTGCTAGAGTAAAAGTTTGCTTAGAAGACTCTAGGTCCTACAAGGTAAAGTAATTTTTTTTACTCGATTTACAAATATTATATTACTTAATATTTGTGTCCTAAGGGTTATTAACATCATCCTACTTTTTGTCTTTTAATAGATAGATCTTTAAGATTTATAAAACCTCCTTCTATCTTCACTCTAAATTATTTCCAGTTCTTAATAAAGCTCCTAATTTTGTATTATAACTCTTTCTCTGACATGAGAGTTTATTGCTATTATTATTTTAATAATTAAAACGATACTTATCATTACAGAAATAGACCTAAGCCTTTCAGAACATGAGCTTACTATGTAGTTTTCAGCTCTGTTTTCAATTAGGATTCAGTAAAGTAAATTTATCAGCTTAACATCGCTTGTAAATTATAAGGTATCCTCTGCATAAAAATCATCAAGTTGTGACTTGAATTCCATTTTTTTTTCATGATCAACATAATGTGGAAACTTCACATTACCCTACTATTTACTTATATGTAAATGTAGTGCAATCAAATCCTAGATAATTTACTATCCTAAAATCCCAATTTCTAACTTAACCTTGATTCGATACGTCTTAGAGACTGGTAGAAATTATGGAGACCAAATATTATGTGTTTATAAGATATCTATCCTACATCCAGTACTGTAGGTCACTTAAAAGTGTAGGAGCTATTTAAATGTATATATATTAACCATATCTATAAACACTTTATTGATTGAAGTCTAGTTCTCATAACTTAAATAATCATAGTTCATGATTATAAGAACAAGTCAATAAAGGCATTAGTAATCTTGTTCAAGCTTCTACTATCCTCTTAATCTTTTTCTTACAAGTTTGATTAAGAAAAATTATATGATATTCACTAAACAAGGGCATAAAATTCATAAATAAAATGGTTTTTACCATGAATGATTTCATGGTTTAAACATTAGGTTAACGATGGCATTATCTTGGTTCATTACCAAGGTTGACTTCATGCGAAAAGATGCAATTTTGACCTTATGCATATAATACATTATCATTGTGTGCAAAGATGTAAATAATTAACAATTATTTGATTCAAATTATTGTAGTGGGGACTATACAAATGAACCCACCATGATGTGAAAAGATTTGTGGACATGTGGAACTCTCCTCGCCATGCAATACGTGACTTATAATCTTTATCTTGGAACCCTATTTCTCGTTGTTCAGTGAGGGTTTCGGTCTCTGCATTGTTGGGTTTGCTATGACCATGAGGGCTTGTAGTTGCTCGCCTCCACCTCCACTGTCTATGCATTTTCGAAGAGCTGTTGCTTAGAGTGAGAGTTATGAAGTTCACAGCTCATGCTTGAGTTGATTTTTGCAACCAAATCTTGTTGTGCGTGAGGGTAGTGTTTACACAATCAGTAGTATCTATATTGAAGTCGTGGTTTGGCCACTACCATTGTTTTATCTTGCTTTAGTTGTCGAGGTAGATAATAACTTGGGCTCAGCTTCCTCCTTCTCAGGTGAAAACGAGGGTTGTTTTCCTCATGGTTTCGGTCTACCTTCTTCGTGACCTCAGTTTTCAACATTACAGGTAACACATCACTTTTAAGAAGTTGAAAGCTATAAATAAATTATAGTTTCAATTCTACTTTCAAGTTTTTAAATATGTTTAGGTTTTCATTTTGCAGGTGATAGTTCTCTTAAAATTTGGAAGGAACCACTTCACATTTGGACCGGCGTTCAGTCTACTGGTAAGCCCTGGTTATAAAATGGCTCTCCCTGCTTGTATGGACTTAGGGGAAATGTTTGCAGTTGGAAGGATTTATGGCCTTGGTCTTCCCCAGTATTGGGTTGTTGGTCTTTAGTTTATAAGTTTTGTTTTTGTTTTTAAAACCCTTGCTTACAACAAGGTGACTCTAGCTCAATGCCATGACTTGTAAATGCTCTTTTCTTGTGTTAAAAGTATTTTACAATGATGTAGGTTTTGATAATTAGACTGTTGGATTTGTTTATTGACCCATGCCACAATATGGGCACACCGGCTCAAAGCTGGTTTTTGTACACTGTTTATGTTATAGTCTTATGGCCTGTCAAGCAATACACTGGGTTTAATTTTAAAAGATTTCCTTCGACCTCGGACTCATTTTGCAGAATACTTAGCGACTTTGTGTAACCTAGGGTTTTTACCCTCTTCGACGGTGAAATAATAATTTTGCTGTTTATTATTTGCATTAGATTATTGTTAATAGTTTTAAGACTGTCATTCATTCATGGCATAAGTTGTTTTACTTTTTGGCTCAAGAATTACGATCTAAGGTTTCCTGAATGAAACCCTTGTTTTAAATATTTTTTTGAATTTATTTAAGTAGGTTCTATTACTTGTAAAACAAATATTGTTTTAAGTTAATATTATATCTGTGTATAATAAGATTTCTTAAATTTGTATCTGTTTATATATATTTGTTATGAAGACTGTAACCAGTCTACAATAGTTCAATTTGTTTAATGACACTGTTCCAAATAATAGAATTATAGCTTAACTGTTTATTAAAACAATGAATTTAATATGGGCTTTCGACCCTGTAATTAATCTTGTAGGTATAAACCTGTTGTGGAACAGTTTTTACTTAGATTTATATATTTATTTATATATTGGTTATTATCGTATTCTTATGGTTTTTATCTATTGAAATGATAGAAATAATTTTTAGTAGTGTTATTTGAAGATAAATAAATAAAAAGATTCCTAAACAAGTTTATTTTCGATAAGATAAATACTTTTCGTAATACTCTCCCTCGTTAATAGTAACTGTTAGTCTTAGTTCAGTTAATATTATAAGTATATAAACTATATGAATAGTAGTTTTTATCTTTATTGAACTGAATGTAAACAAAGTAGTTTAACTATGTTTCTTCTACTGGATATGCAACTAGTTATTAAATAAACACAAGAAATTATATATGTACAACATAACACAGCTTACCCTCCTACAGATTTTAATTTGAATAAAAGGAATAATGTACTGTGTATAAACATAGCATCTTATATGCTAGGGTATTTTATTAACATAATAATTCTTCTACCTGTAATGGAATACTGCTATTTCATTATCAGTATATTTACATAAACAAGAACATAGATAACCAGGTTATTGATCTTTTTGATAATAACCTACATACAACAATAAATTACTCTGCTATTATGAAATGCAAGATACATCTATTCATTTCAGTCTCTTATCATTTCCTTCATCTACTTTAAATAATCTGTCCATGCTAGAGTATCGTCTGGTCCTTTCAGGCGTGGAAAAACACAGATTGGAATTATTTTCCATCTATTTCAGATTCGTGTCTTCAATAATTTAAAATATTACTAACTCTAACATTTTACAACTAAATATTTAACAATCATTTAACAGTCAGATTCACATTTAACTATCTAACACAATAAAACAAAAGAATGAAGAACCTAATTAGGATGGACAACAACAAAATTAGAAGGTTGTTTCTCCCTACCAAACTCCTGGAGAGCGCTCAAACAACGCTTCTTCAAGACCCCCAAGCATGTTCCTGGTATTCTTGGCTGAGAACTGGTGGAGCAAGCAAACAATAGTCTAGTCTAATGACGGAGTAAACACTCTACACTCAGCAGTAAGATCCTTCAATTGAAAAGCTGCACTAGATCACTTAGCAGTTAACCCCTCAAACTCTTTCGATAATTCCCTTCCATTGAATTTCTCTGAAGTACATTCACCTGAATGAACACTTCTCTAGAATGCGCAGTCCCAGCTCTCTTCAATGGGTATATTTATAAAGATTTCCTAGGTCTTTTGGGTCAGTTGTCATTAATTGAGCCACCTGCTCTGATCCCACTTTCTTGGGGGATCATGACCCCAAATGTAGGGAGGTTGCCACCTGCAACAGTTGGAAGTGGTTTGAGGATGCTACCACATGTTTGTTTTCTCTCCACCTAGTCTCCTCCACCAATTTGACTAGTAAACACTCTTTTAATAGCTCTCTTAAGCTGTTTTCTCCACCTTTATTTATTTATAATTTAAAAATATTCAGAATTACATTAAATATCCTTGACTCTGCTGAGTCATCAATTACAACGTAGCATAAAATTTAACATATTGTCTTTAAATAAAATCAAATAAGATAATATTGTTCTTTGCAAAATTGAGGCATGTGACATACACACCCCTTTAAAACATAACATCATCCTCGATGTTATTTATTCTTCATCCTCAGAATTCCCCTGGAATAGAATTGGATATGCATCTTGCATATTACTTTCCAATTCCCAGGTGGCTTCCTCTAGACTAAGGTGCTTCCATTGCACCTTCACATGTCCAATGGTGTGGTTCTGAAATGTGATCTCCCTCTGCCCGAGAATACAGTTCGGTTCCATTAGAAAATATCCTTCTAGTTCCACCTGTACGTCATTCTAGTTAACAACATGAGGAGCATCATGAACATATTTCTTTAATACAGAAATGTGAAAAACATTATGTACTCTTAAATTTGGTGGTAATGCTAATTGATAAGCTACTTGTCTAATTCTGGACAGAATTTCAAATGGACCACAGTAACGAAGTGCTAATTTTGCACAACTCCCCAATCTCAGAGAGCTCTTTTTGGGCCTCACCTTGATGAACACATGTTCACCTACCTAAAAATCTTTTGGAGTTCTTTAAGGTCTACTTGAATTTTCTGTCAATATTTTGCCACTTTCAGATTACCATGTACCTTCTTTACAATTTCTTCCATTTCCTTTTATAGTTAAGGACCTAATACCAATCTATCCACCGAATTACTCCAAGAGATAGGAGTATTAAATTTCCTTCCATACAAAATTTCGAAAGGACTAAATCTGGCTGATGCGTGATAATTATTATTATAAGCAAATTCTACCAGATGCAAATAATCCTCCCATTTACTTGGCTGGTCTTTCACATACATTCTTAATAAATCTTCCAGTACTTGGTTTACTCTTTCAGTTTGTCCATCTATTTGAGGATGGAACAAAGTACTAAAATTTAAAGTAGTGTTTAAACCTTTAAACAAATATTTACAAAAGTTTCCTATAAATTTAGGATCTCTATCTGAGATTATGACTTTTGGTATTCCATGCAATTGGAAAATCTGTTTTAGAAAAATATCAGCTATATTTGCAGCTTTATATGTAGTTTTTAACAGGTATAAAGTGAGCTGCTTTACTTAACTTATCGATTAATACCATGATAGAATCATTTAAATTCTGATTTCTAGGCAGTCCAGTAACAAAATTGAGACTGATTATCTCCCATTTTCAGCTAGGAATGGGTAATGGCTGAAGTAATCCAACTAGGTGTTGATGTTCAGTTTTCACCTGCTGACATTCAAAACACCTAGCAATATACTCTGCTACTTCAGTCTTCATATTTGGCCAAAAATATTATTTTCTTAACATAGTTATAGTCTTTTGATAGCCTGGATGACCTGAGTATGGAGTTTTATGAATTTCATCCAAAATTAATAGCTTAATTTTGGGTACGTTAGGTACATACATTCTTTCTTTATACAATAAAAATTCTTTTGCATTCAAACTGTACCCTTTACTTAATCTTTCTGTTGCATTTTCTTTAGTTTTAGCTTGTAAATTTTGGTAAATTTCATCTTGTTCTATTCCTTCTTTAAGTTGTTCATCCAAATATGTAGTATAAGTGTTGATAACTACTACAAAACTTAGCCTTGCATTCCTGCTTAATGCATCGGCAACTTTATTTTCTTTACCTTTAATGTGCTGAATTTTGAAATCATACTCACTTAGAAAAGATAGCCACCTAGATTGTCTGGCATTTAGATTAGGATGATCTAACAAATACTTTAATCCTTTATTATGACTCATTAAAATACGTTTTCTGCCAATTAGGTGATGTCGCCACATCTTCAGAGCATGTATAACAACTGTTAATTCCAGATCATAAGTTGCATAATTATTTTCATGAATTTTTAATTTTCTTGACTCTTAGGTAATAACATGCCCTTCTTGAGTCAAAAAACCACCTAAGACATCATTGCAGGCATCATTGCACACTACAAATTCTTTATTTGGATCAGCTATTCTTAAAATAGGTGCACTGGTTAATAAAGTTTTTAACTTGTTAAAGCTTTCCTCACATTTCTGGTTCCAAACAAACTTCTTTCCTTTCTTCTGCAAAGAAGTTATTGGATTCGAGATCCTCGAAAAACCTTCAATGAACCTCCGGTAGTAATCGGTAATTCCCATGAAAGATAGAACACCAGTTACATCCTTAGGAACCGAGCAATCTTCGATCTCCTTTATCTTTTCGGGATCTATTGAAATCCCTTCCTTGGTCACCACATGACCTAAGTACTGAATCTTATCCTTCAAGAAATCACATTTACTAAACTTTGCAAAGAGTTCATGATCTCATAACTCTTGCAAAAAAAAATTTAAATGTTCCTTATGTTCTTCTTCAGTTTTTGAATAGATTAATATATCATCAATGAACACGACTACAAAATTATCTAGATATTTATGCATAACATTTTTCATTAAACACATAAAAACAACTGGGGCATTAGTAAGCTCGAATGGCATGACGACAAACTCATAATGTCCATATCGAGTTTTAAAAGCTATCTTAAAGATGTCTTCATCTTTAATCCTAACTTGATGATATCTAGATCTTAAATCTATTTTCGAAAACACCGTGGCTCCATGTAGTTGATCAAATAGATCATCTATATGGGGCAACAATTATCAATTTTTAATGGTCATCTTATTCAACTAATGGTAATCTATGCAAAGTCGCATGGTTTTGTCCTTCTTCTTAACGAAGATGATAGGTGCCTACCCAGGGAGACACACTAGGTTGAATATAATTTTTATCAATTAGTTCTTTTAATTGAGAGTTTAATTCATTAATTTCAATTATGTTCATTCAATAAGGAGCCTTTATGCTAGGTACTGCACCAGGTACCATCTCAATGGTGAAATCCAATTCCCTTTTCGGAGGTAGTCCCAGAATTTCTTCAGGGAATACATCAACATATTCTCTTAAGACTGGTATGTCTTCCAATTTTAATTTATCTATCTTATTTAGATTCTCCTCATCAGTTATTGTTATTGCATAAGCTTTACAACCCTTCCTAACAACTCTCTTAAGCTGTAGAGCAGAAATCTGCCTTATGGTGGTTTTTCTAGGAACTCCTTTTACACTTACTGGTTTTCCATCACTGTTTAAACACATAAAGGTTTTATCATAACAATTTAAAATTACCCTATGTTGTTCTAACCAATCCATATTGATCAGTAAATCATAAGAACCAAGAGGCAATACATTAATCTTTACAATAGTTTCAAAATGATCCATAACTACTGCACATTCTTTTACAAAACAAGTTACTTTTCTTTTAGCACCAGTGGCTAATTGAACTAACCAAGAATTTTCAAATTTTTCAACAGGAAACTTACATTTTTATACCATTTTAGGTGAAATATAACTGAGACTAGCTCCTGGATCAATCAAAATAGTTATAAGGGTTTGATTTATCATACCTTCTACTTCCACCATGGAAGTTTGATATTCTGCTTGTTGATTCTCCAAGGCTGCATCGATTCTGAGCATAGTTCTTGCTAATTCTCCAACAGTCATATCCTCCTGTATGGTATGAATATTACTAACAGTCCTTTTCCGATTAGGACAGACTGATGCATAGTGTGGGCAATTACACTTCCAACACTTTATAGGTTCTTTGCGCCCAAAGTTCTTGGTGTAATTGCCATGGTTATTAGCAAATTCTTTACCCTTAGAATTATTCTTTTTGCTTGGTGAATTATTCGGGTTTCCTTGGAATTTTTTGTTAGGAAAACTTCTAGCCTTATTGTTCTTAGAATTTTTGTTGGGAACAAAGTCTTTCTTCTTTTGATCATACTGATTATTATTCTTCTTGGCCTTCCAGTTGGCCATGCTTTCCTTCTTCTGATTCTATTCATAACAAAAGTTGGCTTTCCTCATGGCTTCTTCCAAAGTCTTTGGATTGTAATACTCAATCCTTTCCTTAATATGATAAGGTAGATAGCTGAGGAATTGTTGTACCTTTGGTTTCTCATCTACAAGGTATGACACATACCTAAGTAGACTTAAAAAATTTCTATTCAGATCTTTCATTGTCATTGATCCTAATTTAAGCTCATAAAATTATTTTGCTCTCTCTTCATAGTATTGCATAGACATAAATTCCTTTTTAAAGTACCTCTTGAAGGTACTCCAATTTACATTCTTCTCTTTTATTCCCTTAACTCTCTTCAAGTCCTGCAACCAAATGTCAGCCTTTCCTGAGAGATTGTAGATATCCATTCTAGCCTTTAATTGGTTAGAATAGTTATATATCTCGAAGTACTTCTTCATCCTAGGTAACCAGGATTCTGCTTCCTCCCCCTTCTCAGTCTCTCCATTGAAAGTTGGTGGTTTTATCTTTTTGAATTCCCCAGAAATTTCCTCATAGGGTTTGTATTTCCTCTTTTTAGTATAATGATTGTCATCACTACTCTCACTAGTAGAATGGAAATTTTGGTGTTCACCAAACACCTTTGAAGATGAACTTCTTTCATTTTTAGTTTGTTTCATCTTTTTAAATTTATGTTTATGACTTGTATCTTCTGATTCAGTTCTTCTACCATTACCCTCAGTTTGAAACCTTTTTGTTAGGACCTGATTCTGCTCCTCTTGATCCCTTAGAATCCTTTCATTCTCTCATTTTACATATTCCATTTCAAATTTTAGTTCTTTTACTATTTGTAATAGTTTTGGAGAGTTGGTAATTAAATTTTCTGGTATAGGATCTCTTGGTAAGTTTTCTGGTTCAGTAAATGGAGATTCATCCTCTGCATATTCTTCCAACCTTCCCATACATGTTTGTTAAACTTCAGAAACAATTTCTCTGTTGAATAACATTTAAAAGAAAATACATCAGCATAATAATTCAATTTACTATTTCATAAAATCTAGTTGGGCTTCATCAAGGCCTAGTGTTTGAACCTTGTACTCTGATACCACATGTCAAAACCTGAAATTTTGACAAAAAATTAAAATTTTGAGATAACATAAAATGTTCATAGATGCAGTTGGATAACTGCTAGCAGCTAATAAAAGAAATGAAACAGATAATAAAAGTAACCATTTACTTTAACACATATAGATTAATGTTGTTTTAATTTTGATATGTGATGTGAGTAACCTGCATTCAAATATATCGTTGTATTAATGTTTGAATTTCAAGTAGATGAGGAGTCACTTTCTAGCTGGGGCTTACTTAGCAATTGCTAATGTATCTAGATTTCTGGAACTTTATAGACTTGACAGGTAAAATTTTGTCCCAGTAAAAGTTTATTAAGGCGTTAAACCAGATATACTTCTTTTAACATAAAAGTACTGCTAGAGTAAAAGTTTGCTTAGAAGACTCAAGGTCTTGCAAGGTAAAGTAATGTTTATTTTACTTGACTCACAAATATGATATTACTTAATATTTGTGTCGTCAGGGTTATTAACGTCATCCTACTATTTGTCTTTTAACAGATAGATCTTTAAGATAGATAAAACCTCCTTCTATCTTCACTCTAAATTATTTCCAGTTCTTAATAGAGCTCCTAATTTTCTATTATAACTCTTTTTCTGACATGAGAGTTTATTGCTATTATTATTTTAATAATTAAAACGCTACTTATCATTACAGAAATAGACCTAATCCTTTCAGAACATGAGCCTACTATGTACTTTCCAGCTCTGTTTTCAATTAGGATTCAATAAAGTAAATTTATCAGCTTAACATCGCTTGTAAATTATAAGGTATCCTCTGCATAAAAATCGTCAAGTTGTGACTTGAATTCCCATTTTTTTTTTCATGATCAACATAATGCGACAACTTCACATTACCATACTATTTACTTATATGTAAAGGTAGTGCAATCAAATCCTAGATAATTTAATATCCTAAACTCCCAATTTCTAACTTAACCTTGGTTCGATACATCTTAGAGCTTGGTAGAAATTATGGAGACCAAACATTATGTGTTTATAAGATATCTATCCTACATCTAGTATTGTAGGTCACTTAAAAGTATAAGAGCTATTTAAGTGTATATATATTAACCATATCTATAAACACTTTATTGATTTAAGTCTAGTTCTCATAACTTAAACAATCATAGTTCATGATTATAAGAACAAGTCAATAAAGGCATTAGCAATATTGTTCAAGCTTCTACTATCCTCTTAATATTTTCTTACAAGTTTGATTAAGAAAAGTTATATGATCTTCACTAAACAAGGGGATTGAATTCATAAATAAAATGGTTCTTACCATGAATGATTTCATGGTTTAAACATTAGGTTAAGGATGGCATAATCCTCGTTCATTACCAAGGTTGACTTCATGGGAAAAGATATGATTTTGAACTTATGCATATAATACATTATCATTGTGTGCAAAGATGTAAATAATTAACAATTATTTGATTTGAATCATTGCAGTGGGGACCATACAAATGAACCCACAATGATGTGAAAACATTTGTGGACACTTGGAACTCTCCTCACCATGCAATACGTGACTTATAATATTTATCTTGCAACCCTATTCGTCATTGTTCAACGAGGGTTTCAGTCTATGCATTTGTGGGTTTGCTACGGCCATGAGGGATTGCAGTTGCTCTCCTCTAGCTCCACTGTCTGCGCATTTTTGAAGAGTCGTTTCTTAGAGTGAGAGTTGTGAAGTTCACAGCTCGTGCTTGAGTTGATTTATGTAACCAGATCTTGTTGTGTGTGAGGGTAGTGTTTACATAGTCAGCAGTTTCAGTATTGAAGTCATGGTTTGGCCATTGCCATTGTTTGCTCTTGCTCCAGTTGTCGAGGTAGATAATAACTCATACTCAGCTGCCTCCTTCTCAAGTTAAAACGAGGGTTGTTGTGCTCGTGGTGTTTGTCTACCTTCTTCGTGACCTTGGTTTTCAACATTACAGGTAACACATCATTTTTAAGAAGTTGAAAGCTATAAATAAATTACAGTTTCAATTCTACTTTCAAGTTTTTAAATATGTTTCAATTTTCATTTTGCAGGTGATAGTTCGCCTAACATTTGGAAGGAACCACTTCACATTTGGACTGGTGTTCAGTCTACCTGTAAGCCCTAGTTATAAAATGGCTCTGCCTGCTTGTACAGACTTAGGGGAAATGTTTGCAATTGGAAGGAGTTATGGCCTTGGTCTTCCCCAGTATTGGGTTGTTGGTCTTCAGTTTATAAGTTTTGTTTTTGTTTTTAAAACCCTCGCTTACAGTAGGGTGACTCCTACTCAATGTCGTGACTTGTAAATGCTCTTTTCTTGTGTTAAAAGGATTTTACAATTATGTAGGTTTTGATAATTAGACTGTTAGTTTTGTTTATTAACCCATGCAATGATATGGGAACACCGGCTCAGAGCTAGTTTTTGTACACTATTTATGTTATAGCCTTACGGCCTGTCAAGCAATACACTGGGTTTAATTTTAAAAGATTTCCTTTGAGCTTGGACTCGTTTTGCAGAATTATTTGCGACTCTATGTAACTTAGGGTTTTTACCCTCTTCGACGGTGAAATAATAATTTTACTATTTATTATTTGCATTAGATTATTGTTAATAGTTTTAATACTGTCATTCAGTAATGGCATAAGTTGTTTTACTTTTTGGCTCAAGAATTACAATCTAGGGTTTCCTGAATGAAACCCTTGTTTTAAGTATTTATTTTAATTTATTTAAGTAGGTTCTATTACTTGTAAAACAAATATTGTTTTAAGTTAATCTTATATCTGTGTATAATAAGATTCCTTAAATTTGTATATGTTTATATATATTTGTTATGAAGACTGTAACCAGTCTACAATAGTTCAATTTGTTTAAGGATAATGTTCCAAATAATAGAATTATAGCTTAACTGTTTATTAAAACAATGAATTTAATATAGGGTTTCGACCCTGTAATTACTCTTGCAGGTATAAACCTATTGTGGAACAGTTTTTACTTAGATTTATATATTTATTTTCATACTGGTTATTATCGTATTCTTATGGTTTTTATCTACTGAAATGATAGAAAGAATTTTTACTAATGTTATTTGAAGATAAAAAAATAGATTCCTAAACAAGTTTCTTTTCGATAAGATAAATACTTTTCTTAATACTCTCCCTCATTAATAGTAACTATTAGTCTTAGTTTAGTTAATATTATAAGTATATAAACTATATGAATAGTAGTTTTATCTTTATTGAACTGAATGTAAACAAAGTAGTTTAGCTGTGTTTTTTCTACTGCATATGCAACTGGTTATCAAATAAACACAAGAAATTATATATGTACAACATAACACAGCTTACCCTCCTACAGATTTTAATTTGAATAAAAAGAATAATGTACTGTGTATAAACATAGCATCTTCTATACTAGGGTATTTTCTTAACATAATAATTCTTCTACCTGTAATGGAATTCTGCTATTTCATTATCAGTATATTTACATAAAAAAGAACATAGATAACCAGGTTATTGATATTTTTGATAATAACCTACATACAGCAATAAATTAATCTCCTATTATAAAATGAAAAATACATCTATTCATTTCAGTCTCTTATCATTTTCTTCATCTACTTTAAATACTCTATCTGTGCTGGAGTACGGTCTAGTCCTTCTAGGCATGGAAAAACACAGATTAGAATTATTTTCCATCTATTTCAAATTCATGTCTTCAATAATCTAAAAGATTACTAACTCTAACATTTTACAACTAAATATTTAACAATCATTTAACAGTCAGATTCACATTTAACTATCTAACAGAGTAAAACAAAATAATGAAGAACCTGATTAGGATGGACAACAATATCATTAAGAGTTCGTTCCTCCTTACCAAACTCCTAGAGAGCGCTCAAACAATGCTTCCTCAGGACCCCCGAGCATGTTCCTAGTCTTCTTGGCTGAGAACTGGTGGAGCAAGCAAACAATAGTCTAGTCTAATGACTGAGTAAACACTCTACACTTAGCAGTAAGATCCTTTAGTTGAAAAGCTACACTGGAGCACTTAGCAGTTAACCCCTCAACCTCTTTCCACAATTTTCTTCCATTGAATTTCTCTGAAGTACATTCACCTGAATGAACACTTCTCTAGAATGAGCAGTCCTAGCTCTCTTCAATGGGTATTTTTATAAATATTGCCTAGGTATTTTGGGTTAGTTGTCATTAATTGAGCCACCTACCTTGATCCCACTTTCTTGGGGGATCATGACCCCAAATGTAGGGAGGTTGCCACCTGCAACAGTTGGAAGTGGTTTGAGGATGCTGCCACATGTCTGTTTGCTCTCCACCCAGTCTCCTCCACTAATTTGACCAGCAAACACTCTTTTAATAGCTCTCCTAAGCTGTTGTCTCCACCTTTCTTTATTTATAATTTAAAAATATTTAGAATTACATTAAATATCCTTGACTCTGTTAAGTCATCAATTACAACTTAGCATAAAATTTAACATATTGTCTTTAAATAAAATCAAATAAGATAATATTGTTTTTTGCAAAATTGGGGCATGTGACAAGTGATGTGTTACAAGATGATTTGATTATTGCATTAGCTAGTACTAGTGATTACTGGGTAGTATATTAAGGGGCTTCATGCCATGCTTGTAACACCCCTGTTTTGACCCAATAGTATGAAAATTTTACATGATGTAAATATTGTATTTGAATCATGGAAATGAGCTCAAGACAAAGGACCTGCCATTGATTTGGTGTTTTGTGTATCATCGATCAAGTTTGATGCTGATGGTTATAGTTCTAACTCAAGCACATTATATTTTGAAGATACCGTACAAATATGCAATTAATAAAATATCACAACTAGCTATGCACTACAATGTAAGAGATGGGGGAATGATTTTACAAGGAATAGGGAGGGGAGTTGTCTAGACTTCTGAGCCATAGGGTGAGACCAAATGTCAAATGGAAAACCCATAAACCCTTAGCTACCTTTTCATCCTCTGTCCTTAATCATTCAATTCATCTAGAAGAGAGGTTGTGGAAGCTAATGCCCTAGGAAGAGTAAGGCATGGAAGTCAGATTTTGTGTCTGAGCAAACCTATAGCCTGCAGTATGGGGATGCTGAATTCTTGATTTTGAAGCAAGTAATCGCTAGGATGCATGCCCAATCTGTCAATTTGGGAGTCGCCAAATTTTTTTTGATGGTTCTTCGATTCCACCCCAATTCATTATCCATGGTTCACAGTCCCCAAATGTGGGAGGAGTTGTTCCGTATGTTTCATTGTTTGCAGATACAGCGCGAGAAAGTAGAGTATTGCTACATGTTTATGCAGTGTTTCTTTGTGTTAGAGAGTGGTATGGAACCTTGGTTTTCTTTTTTACATAGTGGAGACTTGTCTTGCGATGTTATCTTGTGGCTTGTTGTGATGTGCACCCTGGTTTGGGTCTGAACTGTATGGAAGACTTAGGGGTGGAAGAGACGTCAAATGGGATTGATAAACCTAGTGTAGGGAGGAAACTCACAAAAAGATAAGAGTGCCTGGTGAATCTTATATGCATGTCCTGAAGAGAACTAGGAGGGAAGGTATAACTCGAGGGACTGTGGAGCAGAGAAGGGAATACTCCCTTGTGTCAAGTGTGTAGGTATTGTGGATTCCATGCGAGATAGATCTTGTGGAGGTGTTCCTAGCTCTTGGATGAGCCACTATATTAGCCATTATTCCTTTCCACTGCCTTAACATCCTAAAAAACCCAAAGGTAGATTGGTTTGGCTGACATCCTGATAAACCCAATTGTATATTGGATTAGCTAGGCAACTTGATAAAACAAATCGAATATTGGTATGACAAAGCATCCTGATAAACCCAAATGTGTGTTTACTTGGCTATGTCTTGTCATGTTTTGGCCATGTGTGATCCTTGGTTGGATAGCCTGATAAAACCAACTATGAATGATGGCTTGGCTAAGTAGCTTGATAACCCCATCTTTTGGCTATCCTTAATGTGAATGTTGGATTGACCATGTGTAGTATGATAAACCCAACTGTTAGGTGGCTTGGTGAGTGTCCTAATAAACCTAGTGGTGTTTGGATTGTTTTCCTGTAGCCTGATAAACCCAATTTTTTATTGGATTGGATGGACAATTTGATAAACCCAACTGTCCGAGTTGGCTTGACTGTGTTTGATATGTCTGGCTATGTGTGAACCTCTTGTTCCCTAGTTCCTTGTGGAAATCATGCGTAGCTAGAGGGTGGAAATTGTGTTGAGAGATTGATAAACACAACTGGCCTATGGTTGGGTGGAACGTTGCAATGATATAGCTAGTTGCGGGACAACTTCATATTCAAGATAGGTATTCTTTGTCATGTTATTTCTGCAATGAATTTGCTTATGAATATATTGATTATGTTGAATTCTTATGAATTCATTAAGTAGAGTTTATTGTTGATTAAATGTCCCTACATTTTACATCTGCATATGTTTTTTGTTTCAATGCATTTTTCTTAAGTTAATGGAGGATGGAAGCTTGCTTATAGAGTTATAATGCATATGACTTAAGCATTTCCGCACCTCAAAATCTGCTTGTAGAAGGTGGAAGGAGGGAGGTGTAAAAGAGAAAAGAACAAGGCAGAATGTTGGTTTTTGTACCCTGGAGTCCTCCTGTGGAAGGAGGAAGGAGGGAGGTAGAAAGAGAAGTTTAAATAGGGTAGAATGTTGGTTTTCACATCCCAGAGTCCACCTACAAAAGGTGAAAGGAGGGAGGCAAAAAGAGGAGTTGAAACATGGAATAATATTAGTTTCCACACCCTGGAGTCTACCCACGGTAGGAAAAAGGTGAGAGGTAGAAATAGGAGTTGAAACAGGGCAGAATGTTGGTTTTCCACACCACATAATATTCCTATAGAAGGAGAAAGGTTGAGGCAGAAACTAGCCAAAAATTCCAAAGTAAAATGTATGTTTCTGCACCCCGCAGTTCGCAGTAGAAGGCGGAAGGTGGAAGGCATAAATTAAAAAGAGAAATGAGGCCAAGTGTTGGTTTTTTTATTCTTGAATTCCATAGTGGAAGGTGAAAGGTGGAAAGTGGTTAAATGATTCCGTCAAATGTTGAGTTTCTGATTCCCAAGTTCCGAAGTGAAAGGAGGAAAGGTGGAAAGCAGAAGGAAGAAAGGGGAATGCGGAGGGAGGAGTACGGAAAGGACAGGTTTTAGTGCGGAAAAAGGTTTTTCTTGTCACATAATGGATATGCCAAGGGAGAAAGGACTGTTACAGTGGTTTTTAATCCTAAGAATGAAAGTTAAAGGATGTTACATGACCCATGACTGTGTTAAAGAGAGAAATAACAAGTTTTAAATTATTCAGCATATTAGTCAGGTGTATGGGCACCGGGTTCATGGACATTGTTGTATCGGATAAGGATTAGTGGCTGCGTTTATCCTCCAAGGCGGAATGGGACGTGACAGTGTGGTACCAGATCTATTGGTTACAACATTTCGCCTGGATGGGCCAAGTGAATAGTTTTCAGAGCTATTGGTTACAACATTGGGCATCTATGGGCCAAGTGAGTGGTTTTTAGAGCTATTGGTTGCAACATTGTAGCTAACAATGGTGTTGAGATTTTTATGCAACAAACAATATGTTTAAATTATGAAATCATTACACAAATAACAACATGTTTATTAACACATTTTTATAGAGTCATAGTGCAATTTGAAAAACTTAGTTTTGGCTTGCACATGAGAACCTACAACATGAATGATGCATAGGATCGCTATAAGCGTGAGCCATATGATATGGGGGAAAACATTAGATTGGAAATTCCAAAACAAAATGTAATGGGAGAAGATATCAAGCGTGTTGATGTATTTGTAACTTCAGAATGTATTCACCTATGTATCTTATGTCTTGTACCCCGATGTTTATTCCAGGATGTGTCTGTAATGTAATTGAGTCATGATGTCATGCCCCAATGTTCCGATCGGGAGGATCTATAATGTAAACAGGTCATGTCAAGTCATTTTGGGTGACCCTCCTATTGTCTAAGGGTTAAAGTCCCTGCAGTTTCAGGGTACTAGGGTTATTAGACTCACCTAGTGAAGTCATCCCTAGTAGGGTTTTAGTCATGTCAGGAATTAGTATAAATAGAGAGGCAACCTCTCTATTTAACACACACTCACTCACACTCAGTTGTAGTGCATAGGTGAGGAAGAAGAAGACACTGGGGCTAGGAAAAGAGGTTACTACTATCGAGAGACCATCTTATTTTTTTTGGCTTTTCTATTTGGTGTTGATTCTATCTCTGAGGAAGTTGCGGAGTTTTCTCCATTTATGGTTTCCCCGAGGAAAAACATTGTGTTCATTTTCTCTTGTGTTTGATTGTTGTGCTTGTTATTCTCTCAATTAAAATATCCTAATAATGCTAGCTTAATGTTAAAAATCTAACATGGTATCAGAGCTAACCTGAGAAGAAGACACTATGCAGCTGGGGGAACTAGGGCTTCCTACTTTGTCAATATTCCTCCACAGATTTTCAGCAAAAAAAGGTTGGATTAAATCTCCTCCTTAGGGCGCATCTTTCTGTCGAAGCAGAATCCAATTCTAAGGTTTTTCATTTTTGGATTGAACACTGCTGTCGAAAATTAGGGATTTTCACAGTAGAGGAATTTTTCAGTGATCCCAGGCCTGGATTGATATCCTCCCCAAAATTGAAGTTAGGGATCAATTTCAAAGCATTTGGTTGGACAAAACTCTGGAAAAGAAAAACCCTAATCTGCTCCTAAACCAGCACTGCAGGATTTCAGCTCCAAATCCAGATCTGACATCTTGAACTGGTAAGATCTAAATCTTTTTTATTTCTATTTGAGGTTCTCAGTTAATATGTCTCATCATACCAAGCTTGATGAAAAGCTTGAGGGAGTTGATAATTTTTGAGCCTCGAAGTATAGGATCTCCCTGGTTCTGGAAGAGAATGAGTTGGACTCCTACATCAATGAGGAGGTTCTAGTTCTAGAGGGAAATGAGGCTAAGGCCTTAAATAAGAATAATTTGGTTATGGAAAAGAGGATCATTGCTGATTCTATCAAGGATCACCTTACACCATAGGTGTCCTCCCTCAAGACACCTAAATCTATGTTTCATTCCCTAACCAAATTTTTTGAAGGAAAGAACATAAACCAGAAGATGACCTTGAGGAACCAATTGAAGAATTTGAAGATCCAGAATGTAGAAACCATCCAGTCTTACTTCACAAGGGTTTATCAGATCAAGAAACAATTGGAAGCAGTAGATGAAGAAGTGTAGAATGCAGAGATTGTGATGACCACCTTGAATGGTCTCCCTAGGACATGAGACTCCTTCATTCAAGGATCTGTGCCAGGAAGAAGTTAGTCAAGTTCAATAGACCATGGGAAGAATGTTCTCAAGAAGAAGCTTGGATAGTAGATCGAGAATAGAAGATGGGAAGTGAAGATCAAGCTCTCACGGTACAATCAAAGAAACCCAGATCTAGCCATCACAGAAGGAAGTATTCTAATCAAAGGAATAACTTCAGAAAGCCTAGAGATAAGTCTAAGTTTATTTTCTATACATGTGATGAGAGAGGACAATTTGCTATCTATTGTCCTAAGAACAAAATTAGCTCTCACAAGAAGAAGGGAAACAAGAGAATACATCATGCTCATGATGTAGAGGATGATGAACCTTCATCAAAGAGAACCAGATATGAAAGTGAAGATTCTTCAAGCGAGGAAGAATATGTTTTGATTTTCTCTCTCATGGGAAACATTACTCATGGAAGCAATGATTGGCTTATAGACATTGGTGCTTCCAAGCACATGACTGGATTCAAGGAATCCTTTGTGAAACTTTTAGAACATGAATCACCTCACAAGGTGAAACTAGGAGATGACTACCCGTATCCAATAAAAGGTAGTGGGGAATCCTCGTATAAGCTAGACTCTAGAAATTCTATGACAATGAAGGAAGTATTGTTTGTACCAGGACTCAAGAAGAACCTTCTCTCCATATCTGCATTAGATGCAAAAGGAATGAGGGTTGCATTCATAGAAGGTCAAGTCATCATGTGGCCAAAAGGAAAGACTATTGATGATGCAATAGTGATTGGGGAACAAGAAGGAGGTTTGTACAAATTGAAGGGCCATCCAGAACAATCCTTGGTCCATGACATAGTAGAGCCAAATGAACTTTGGCATAGAAGGCTTGCACATGTGCATTACAAAGCACTACCTCTTGCAAGCAAAGTTGTTGAAAGCCTTCCATAAATACAAGAAAAACGTGATGGGGTTTGCAAAGGATGTGCGAAAGGAAAGAAAACAAATAAGACATTTCCAAGTAGTGAGAGAAAAGAAAAATAAATATTGGAAATCATCCACTCTGATGTATGCGGTCCAATGTCATCAAGTTCACTAAGCGGGTATGTATACTATGTTTCTTTCATGATGACTTTTCTAGGAAGACATGGATCTACTTCATGAAGAACAAAGACAAAGTATTCAACAAATTCAAGGAATTCAAATCCTTGATCAAGAATCACACTGAAAAGAAGATTAAGACCTTTCGATCAGATAATGGCAGAGAATTCACGTCAAATGAATTCAAAGAGTTATGCAAAGACTCAGGGATTAAGAGGGAGTTTTCCACTCCTTATAATCCACAACAGAATGGGATTGCAGAACGGAAGAATAGAAATATCATGGAAGCCGTAAGAGATATGCTTCATGATCAAGATCTTCCTATGCATCTTTGGGCAGAAGCTTCCAGAACAACGATGTATGTACAGAATCGTACTCCACATAGAGTACTCAAGAACAAGACTCCTGAAGAAGTCTTCTTCGGCAAGAAACCAGAAGTCAGCCATCTCAGAATATTCAGCTGTCCTGTATACATACACATTCCAAAAGAGAAGAGGACAAAATTATAACCTTTAGGAAAGAAGGGTATATTTGTGGGATACTCTAAAAGCTCGAAGGCTTACATAATCTATTTCCTAGGATACAATAAGATTGACATCAGCAGGGATGTGACATTTTATGAAGACACAACTTACAACAAATCCAGAAACAAACCTGTTGAAGAACCTGAAGAAGCAGAAGCACCAAGAATTCATGATACAACCATGAATGAAGAAACTCAAGGAGAAGATCAAGAATTTGAAGAACCACAAAGACCTGTAGATCCACCTCTAGAGAAGAATCCTCATAAGAGGAAACCTGCTTGGGTACATGAAATTATCCAAGGTGCAGAAAGATATGGGGCTCCAGAAGAGAATCACAGAGAAAGAAAGAGGACCAGATCCTGCTCCAGGTATGTAGCATTACTATGTGATTTCATCGATAAAGAACCTTCCAATTATGAAGAAGCGGCAGAAAGGAAAGAATGGAAGGATGCTATGATTGAAGAGTATCAATCAATCATGAATAATGATGTTTGGGATGTTGTCCCAAGACTAGAAGGGAATTTAGTTGTAACTTCCAAATGGATCTACAAGATCAAGCATGCTACAGACGGTAGCACTGAAAAATATAAGGAAAAATTTGTGGCTTGTGGTTTCTCCCAGAAAGAAGGAATAGACTATGAAGAAACCTTTGCACCTGTAGCCAGATACACTTCCATCAGATCAGTACTTTCCTTGGCTGTAGTAATGAAGTGGAAGATACATGAAATGGATGTCAAGACTAATTTCTTGAATGGTGTAGTGGAAGACGAAGTGTATGTAGAAAAACCACTCAATTTTGAGACACATGATGATCCGAAAACAAGATCTTTGCTACTCTATGACGTTAACATGAATTGCATAAAGAACATGAATGAAGCTCACAAATCCATAAGAAGAGAGACAAAACAGCATAGACAATACGCACATAAAGACAACAATTTGATAACGGAGTTCGTCCAGGATGGACTACGTCTCCGGGCCTGCTTCTCAATAGGAGGGTTGATCTATAATCTCAGCATGAAGGCAAAATACATGGCAATGATACAATGATACCTTGGTGACAATGGTTAGGAAGAGAACCACTGTCCAAAACACAACAAGACTGCTTCCAGCAACTTCGAATCCTGAAGACAGTGTAAAACGAGTATAAACACTCGTACCTTCCTCGTGCAGAGCTACGTAACCTCCCTTCTCTCCTTTAGCTACAAAGTCTCCACTCCAAAGCATGCTCATATACTTCTTGCTTCATTGGTGCCTGCACAAACTGCTTCCATTTCCTGGATTTTCACACACTGCAAACTTTTGCTCATAATATTCCACAACCTGCAACACTTGTCAGCCTGCTCTGACACCACTTGATCTGATCCCGGGGGCGAGCCCAGAAAGTCATCGAACCCACTCAAAACAATCGGGACCAATAGGATCGTTTTTCTGACGTCATTGCAAGTGAACATGAGCATAATATAAGTGTGTAACATAGAATCATCCACATGAAAATGAAAAATCATTCAAGCACATTAGGGACACGATTTGATTACGGAGTTCACTAGATCTCCTGGCTACGTCTCTGGGCCTACTCCAAAATAGAGTGACTAATGCATTGCAAAGATGCACAAATACATAAGATACATCACAATAGATTCACCTATAGAGTCTTCATCATCTTTTCATCTCTACCTCCGCACCATAACTGCCTCTGATGGGTCACATAAGTGCACAAGCTATAGGACTCAATCGAAGACTGCAGAAATCAAGCAAGCAAATGCCTGCCTCCTTTGTCTCGAGAAGTTGCCAAACTTGGACATGAAGATATTTTCCCAATGTAGCCAATCACACTCTTTCAACTGACTGTACGAGCCACGAACCTCGAGCGGATCAAAGACTTGCATAATGTTGCAAACCACCCTCTTTCAACTGACTCTACGAGCCACGCACCTCGAGCTACGCCACACGATCTTCTGCAAGATAGTCTCAATAGATGACAATATGTTTGCATGACAAGTGCATCAATAAAACCAAAGTCACACTCTTACCAACCAATCCCTTCACCTTTGTCCTTCAGGATGAGAGTGTAGATGGTCGCTACTTGCCTTCAAATGCAAATTGAAATGTTTCCTCCTCGAACTGACTCTGCTTCTTTGTCTCCTATGTTGGATCACCTTCGGACATGATGGAGCCATGCTTGCTCTCTGAGCTGGAACTATAAGGTTGGATCCTCTCCATGAGCTTCTCCAATGGAGACCCCCAATGGGGCCTCTTAGATGCTTTCTTCCTCTATGGGCTACATCTCTCCAAACTTGAGCTCCCTTCAAATGCACATGACAAGTGCTTAAATAGGAGAAGCTACTCTTGGTGGCATGATACATGTGATTCTCCAAATTGGGATTAGTTACAAATTGGTTTGGATTTTAAGAACATAAACCAAAAATATGGTTCATTCCCACATGCCCATGGGTTTTCACATTTAGTTACTTCCCCATAATGACATTTACAAAATCCAACAATAATCCATTACATAACAAAATCCATTTTTTAAATAGCATGTTGGTTTTTCAACCATAAACCAACTTGTTACAACTTCTTTACAAATATGGCATGTTTTTTTTGGTTACAACCATGCATTAACTTGATAACAACTCAAGGAATAAAATAAATGAGTAATATGTGAGTAATTTTTCCACTCACTTCAAATATTAATCATTTTAGAATTTCTCATGAGTAAATGCATGAATGTCATAAAAATAATTTCAAGCACAAATGAATGCATGCTAGTCATCATGCCATTTCATCATGCCATGTCACCATGCCACATCATCATGCCATGTCATCATGCCACATCAGCATGCCACATCATCATGCCACATCAGCATGCCATGTCAGCATGTCACATCATCATGCCATGTCATCATGCCACATCATCATGAAAAATTATCATGCCATGTCATTAGAATGCACTTTTTGTCTACCACGTGGCAGCTTGAGGGAGTGCCACGTGGTACTTCAGCAAAAATTTTCCCTGTTGGGGCCAAACTTCAAAACACAATATCTTTTGCATCCGGAGTCGGTTTGACATGCCGTTTGCACCATTGGAATCGGCTTGATGAGATCTTCGACATGGTACTATTTTTATTGCAATGTGATGATTTTGAAAATTGGCCTTTTTAGATCCTCCTGGATCATTCCTCCCCACTGGGAAGGCTTTTGGTCCCCAAAAGCTTCTTGCAGGTATGCTCATCTTCTTAACAACTGATTCTGAGATCAAATTTACTTGAGAACCCGGATCAAATAATGTTTCAATCTTTGTATGCTTAGACACAACTCTGATGTGAAACAACTCACTTCTTATTTTATCATTTTCTTTAGAAACATGAGTAGAACTTGAACCAGTATGAGGAGTTTTGTTACCTTGCATTCCCACGGCTGTAATCCTGGTTTCGTCACTTGAGTTAGAACCCAAATCTCGTTGTGCTGTTGCAACGGTATTTTTCTTCTTTTTTCCTCCATAATGCTTTGGCCTCTGTTCAGGATGCAACTTCCAACAACTTTCTTCATCATGCCCATCAGTGTCGCAATGTTTGCAATGGAGATTTCCTCCTTCCTTCTTGGCAGTAGTTGTCTTCTTGCTCTTGTCTTTCTTTTTGGACTTGTGGTTGTTGTTGGGCTTGAAAGGCTTCTTCGGATGTTCTTCTTGCAAATGCTTCCCCCTACTCTCAAGATGAGTAGCCTGAACACTTACTTCATCCACACTAGTAGGATTCAACAACAACAAAGTATGGCGTAGATAATGATGAAGAGCACCAATGTACTTCAAAAGAGTGTCAGGAGAATCTAAAGAAATATTCAACTCTAAAGCTTTCTTTCTAAATTCTTCAGTAAAATTCTGAACACTCTGACCCTTGCCTTGTCTAAAACTTTGCCAATCCATCATAGCCTTTTGAACATAACCCAATGGATAAAATTGCTTACATAAAGCAGAAATGAAAGCAGACCACGATGAGAGAAGATTGCCCATTTGTTTGGTACCTTGCTGAAGCTTGCTTTCCCACCATACAAGTGTGGTGCCTGTCATCCGAAGTGAAGCCAACTAATTCTTCACATCTTCTTCTTTGATCTGCTGGACTCGGCAATAGACCTCAATTTTCCATATCCAATTGTTCAAATTCTTTGCATTCGCTTCCCCATTGAACATGGGAAAATCAAACTTCACATCGAGCTTCAATAAGGGCTTCTTTTGAGGCTCTTTGTGAGGAACCTTGGAATGCTAAGAATGAGATGAGGAAGAAGCACTTGAACTTGTGCTTGAAGCTGAAGGTGAAGAGGGAGGCTCAGGAGGCTCTTCACCACCTCCTCCTTGGTTAATTGAAGTGTTGCCTTCTTCCTTCACTTCTTTGTCTTCCTTCTTTACTTCACTGCCTTTTCTTTCTTTTGCCATGCATTCTTCATAGTCTGCAAACAACTTGTCTACCTTGTCAGCCATCATGTAGAAGACCTTGTGAAAGTTTGCCTCCATCTCTATGCGAGCATCATTAGCATCCATCTTCCTCCTTCGGTGTGCACGTCTGATCTCGGAATTGTAAGGAACTAATGTACCCTCACCAGCTTGCAGTTTAGCCCTTATGAGCATCCACACTCACAATCCAATGTCACATAAACCTGCTCTGATACCACATGATCTAAAAACAAGATCTTTGCTACTCTATGATGTTAACATGAATTGCATAAAGAGCATGAATGAAGCTCACAAATCCATAAGAAGAGAGACAAAACAACATAGACAATACGCACATAAAGACAACAAGTTGATAACGGAGTTCGTCCAGGATGGACTACATCTCCAGGCCTGCTTCTTAATAGGAGGGCCAATCTATAATCTCAGCATGAAGGAAAAATACATGGCAATGATACAATGATACCTTGGTGACAATGGTCAGGAAGAGAACCACTGCCCAAAACACAACAAGACTGCTTCCAGCAACTCCGAAGCCTGAAGACAGTGTAAAACGAGTATAAACACTCGTACAAAAAGTGCATTCTAATGACATGGCATGATAATGTGTCATGATGATGTGGCATGGTGACATGGCATGATGATGTGTCATGGTGACATGGCATGATGATGTGGTATGATGATATGGCATGCTGATGTGGCATGATAGCATGGCATGATGATGTGGCATGATGAAGTGGCATGATGACTAGCATGCATGCATTTGTGCTTGAAATGAGTTTTAGGACATTCATGCATTTACTCATGAGAAATTCTAAAATGATTAATATTTGAAGTGAGTGGAAAAATTACTCACATATTACTCATTTATTTTATTCCTTGAGTTGTTATGAAGTTAATGCATGGGTGTAACCAAAAACAAACATGCCATATTTGTAAAGAAGTTGTAACAAGTTGGTTTATGGTTGAAAAACCAACATGCTATTTAAAAAAGGGATTTTGTAATGCAATGGATTATTGTTGGATTTTGTAAATGTCATTATGGGGAAGTAACTAAATGTGAAAACCCATGGGCATATGGGCATGAACCATATTTTTGGTTTATGTTCTTAAAAATCCAACCCCCTTTTTGTAACTAATCCCAATTTGGAGAATCACATGTATCATGCCACCAAGAGTAGCTTCTCCTATTTAAGCACTTGTCATGTGCATTTGAAGGGAGCTCAAGTTTGGAGAGATGTAGCCCATAGAGGAAGAAAGCATCTAAGAGGCCCCATTGGGGGTCTCCATTGGAGAAGCTCATGGAGAGGCTCCAACCTTGTAGTTCCAGCTCAGAGAGCAAGCATGGCTCCATCATGTTCGAAGGTGATCCAGCATAGGAGACAAAGAAGCAGAGTCAATTCGAGGAGGAAACATTTCAATTTGCATTTGAAGGCAAGTAGCGACCATCTACACTCTCATCCTGAAGGACAAAGGTGAAGGGATTGGTTGGTAAGAGTGTGACTTTGGTTTTATTGATGCACTTGTCATGCAAACATATTGTCGTGTATTGAGACTATCCTGCAGAAGATCATGTGGTGTAGCTCAAGGTTCGTGGCTCGTAGAGTCAGTTGAAAGAGTGTGATTTGCAACATTATGCAAGTCTTTGATCCGCTCAAGGTTCGTGGCTCGTAGAGTCAGTTGAAAGAGTGTGATTGGCTACATTGGGAAAATATCTTCATGTCCAAGTTTGGCAACTTCTCGAGACAAAGGAGGCAGGCATTTGCTTGCTTGATTTCTATAGTCTTCGATTGAGTCCTATAGCTTGTGCACTTATGTTATCCATCAGATGCAATTATGGTGCTGTGGTAGAGATGAACAGATGATGAAGACTCTACAGGTGAATCCGTTGTGATGTATCTTATGTATTTGGGCATCTTTGCAATGGATTGGTCACTCTATTTTGGAGTAGGCACGGAGACGTAGCCATGAGATCCGGTGAACTCTGTAATCAAATAGTATCCCTAATGTGCTTGAATGATTTTTCATTTTCATGTGGATGATTCTATGTTACACACTTATATTATTCTCATGTTCACTTGCACTAACGTCAGAAAAACGATCCTATTGGTCCCGATTGTTTTGAGTGGGTTCGATGACTTTCTGGGCTTGCCCCCAGAATTAGATCAAGTGGTATCAAAGCAGGCTGACAAGTGTTGTAGGTTGTGGACTGTTATGAGCAAAAGTTTACAGTGTGCAAAAATCCAGGAATTGGAAGCAGTTTGTGCAGGCACCAATGAAGCAAGAAGTAGATGAGCATGCTTTGGAGTGGAGACTTTGTAGCTAAAGGAGAGAAGGGAGATTGCGTAGCTCTACAGGAGGAAGGTATGAGTGTTTATACTCATTTTACACCGTCTTCAGGCTTTAGAGTTGCTGGAAGTAGTCTTGTTGTGTTTTGGGCTGCGGTTCTCTTCCTGACCATTGTCGCAAGGTATCATTGTATCATTGCCATGTATTTTTCCTTCATGCTGAGATTATAGATCGGCCCTCCTATTGAGAAGCAGGCATGGAGATGTAGTCCATCCTAGAAGAACTCCATTATCAACTTGTTGTCTTTATGTGCGTATTGTCTATGCTGTTTTGTCTCTCTTCTTATGGAATTGTGAGCTTCATTCATGCTCTTTATGCAATTCATGTTAACGTCATAGAGTAGCAAAGATCTTGTTTTCGGATCATGATCATCATGCAATATCAACATGACACATTATCATTCCATGTCATTAGAATGCACTTTTTGACTACCACGTGGCAGATTGAGGGATTTCCACGTGGCACTTCAGCCAAAATTTTCCCTGTTGGGGCCAAACTTCAAAATGCAATGTCTTTTGCATCCGGAGTCCGTTTGACATGCCGTTTGCACCGTTGGAATCGGCTTGACGAGATCTTCGCCATGGTACTATTTTTGTTGCAATATGATGATTTTGAAAATTGGCCTTTTTAGATCCTCCCAGATCACATGATAGGGAGTCGCATGTGTGCAGATTGAAGAAAGCCCTGTACGATTTGAAATAGGCACCCATGACATGGTACAGTAGAATTGACAGCTTTCTATCTAGTTTGGGATTTACCAAGAGTAAATCAGATTCCAACCTTTACTACAAGGTTGAAGATGGCAACCCAATGATGTTTCTACTATATGTAGATGATCTATTTGTAATAGGTATGGATGGGTTGATTGCTGATACGAAGAGAAAGATTGCTACTGAATTCGAAATGAAGGACTTGGGTATGATGCATTATTTTTTAGGCATGGAGGTGCAGCAGAATATAGATGGAATCTCCCTCGGACAAGGGAAGTATGCAGTAGAGATCCTGAAGAGGTTTGGGATGATGGACTGCAAGGATATGGCCACACCTATGGCATCGAACCTGAAGCTATTGAGTGATTCTTCATCAGATTCGGTTGATGTTGGGATGTATCATCAGATGATTGGGTCCTTAATGTACCTGACAAACATGAGACCAGACATTTGCTTTACTGTGAACACCTTGAGCCAGTTCCTGACAGATCTAAGAAATGTTCACTTGATTGTTGTAAAGCATATTCTAAGGTACCTGAGGGGTACAGTTGATTATGGGCTCAAGTATGAATCAAATCAGAAGATTAACCTAGAGGGTTATGTTGATTTATATTGGGAAGGCAGTGCCATCGATAGGAAGAGCACTTTGGGGTGTTGCTTCAGTATGGGATCAAGTGTGATCTCTTGGTTTAGCAGGAAGCAATCATGTGTGGCACTGAGTACAGATGAAACAGAGTATGTCGCAACTTGTTCAGCTAGTTGTGAGGTAGTATGGCTTAGGAAGCTACTGTCTGATTTATTTGATATCCATCTAGATGCTACTTGTATATATTGCAACAACTAGAGTTGTGTGAAGTTGTCGAAAAAATCAGTGTTCCATGACAAGTCAAAGCATATCGAGATCAAGTATCACTATATCAGGGATATGGTGTAGAGGGGAGCAGTGAAGCTCTAGTATGTTGCGACGGACGATCAAATAGCTGATGTGTTGACAAATCCATTGGTTAGGGTGAAGTTTGAGTACTTCAGGGAGAATCTTGGTGTTCTTCAGATCGAGGTTCCCTCAAAACGGAAGTGATGAGTCTATGAGCCATTCTGACATGGGAGAGGATTAAGTTCCTTCCATGGTCAGATGTAAGGGCTGAGCCATTCTGTCATGGTGAGAGGATTTAGGTTCCTTCAATGTTAGATATGAGTGCTGAGTCATTCTGATATGACTATAGAATTGGTTCCTATATGATCAGATATAAGGGCTATTGCCATTCTTGGAATGCAGGTGCCTAGTCATTTACTAGGAAAACTTAGTTTAGGATTGAGAGCCATTCTGATGTGATCAAGGGATGTGTTCCCACTTGATCAGATGTAAGGGCTAAGCCATTATGTCATGGTTAAAGGATTAGGTTCCTCCCATGTTAGATGTGAGTGTTGGCCATTATAACGAGTAGGTCATATGTAAGGGAAACTGCCATTCTCTAGGAGAATGGAGGCACCTGGTCAGTTACCAGAAATCCTTAGTCTGGGACTAAGAGCCCTTTCGATGTGATGTGTTTACACATGGTCAAATGTAAGTGCATAGCATTTCTGATAGGATGAGGTCGGATATAAGTGCTGAGCCATTCTAGCGCGAAGTGTTTACACATAGTCAGATGTGAGTGTTGTGCCTTTCTAACAAGATGGGGTCGGATGTAAGTGTAGAGCAATTTCGATGTGATGTGCTTACACATGATTGGATATAAGTGCTGAGCCATTCTAGCGTGATGTGTTTACACATGGTCAGATGTGAGTGCTAGGCCTTTCTGACAAGATGAAGTCAGATGTGAGTGCTGGGCATGCCTTTTTGACAAGATGAGGTCAGATTTAAGAGATGGGTGGGCCATTCTAAGTTAAGTGTCAAATATAAGCATTGATGAAGACCTACATGAAGGGTAGGCCTATAGGGTTGACTCTGTAGAACTTCCTGTGATGAGAAGAATTGAGATAGCACCATTTTGAGATAGCATGTGATGATGATCTAGACTTGATGATGATCCAGATCAAGTGATGATCCAGATGTGATGATGATCTAGACTTGATGAAGATCCAGATCAAGTGATGATCCAAATGTGATGATGATTCAAACTTGATGATGATCCAGATCAATTGATGATCCAAATGTGATGATGATCCAACAATGATGATCCAGTAGTTGTGATGATGCAGATTACGTGATGAAGAAGGCTTGAAGAAGAAGATGACTTAGAAGATGACTTGAAGAAGAAAAAGATGAAGAAGACTCGAACATGAAGAACAAGACTTGAAGACTAAGAAGACTTGAAGATGAAGATAATGAGATGACCCAGTCGATACAGAGAAGAAGAACAGTGCTAAAAATTGTGTCGAAAGAATATCTTCCTACTTAAGAGGGAGTGTTGATGTATTTGTAACTTCGGAATGTATCCAGCTATGTATCTTATGTCTTGTACCCTGATGTTTATTCTGGGATGTGTCTGTAATGTAATTGAGTCATGATGTCATGCCCCGATGTTCCAATCGGGAGGATCTATAATGTAAACAAGTCATGTCAAGTTATTGTGGGTAACCCTCCTATTGTCTAAGGGTTAAAGTCCCCACAATTCTAGGGCACTAGGGTTATTAGACTTTCCTAGTGAAGTCGGCCCTAACAGGGTTTTAGCCATGTCAAAAATTAGTATAAATAGAGAGGTGACCACTCTATTTAACACACACTCAGTCACACCCAGTTGTAGTGCATAGCTGAGGAAGAAGAAGACACTGGGACTAGGAAGAAAGAGGTTACTGCTGTCGGGAGATCATCTTACTATTTTGGGATTTTATATTTGGCTTTTATATTTGGTGCTGATTCTATCTCTGAGGAAGTTGCGGGGTTTTCTCCATTTATGGTTTCCCCAAGGAAAAAAAATGTGTTCATTGTCTCTTGTGTTTGATTGTTGTGCTTGTTATTCTCTCAGTTAAAAGATCCTAATAATGCTAGCTTAATGTTAAAAATCTAAGAAAGCGACTCCCCCAGATATTGGAGCCACCATGAGAAGCCTAAGGGTGGAGATTCAAAGCTACATAGAAGATAATCAAATAATTATTAAAGCTCGGGAAGAGCAGAATCAGTTGAACATAGCCATGCTATAGAGTTTGACAGAAATCCAAAGGGAGATGAACTTTGGGCATCAAGAAGTAAATATAGAAGGATGTAGGAGCAGTTCTAGAAGAATAAAAATGTCCTCTAGTGGATCATATGACTTTGAAGGATCCACTGGGGGTTCAAGCTCTTCTTCTCACCGAAATAAGAGAAAGAGGTGTTACTGAAATAGTTCACGTGATGAATTTAAGAAGGAAAGGCCTCCTACCTTTAATAATGAGGTAAATTTTGGAAAAGAACCTGAATCTTTGATTCTTGGGATGAAAAAGTATTTCCAATTCCAAGACTACTCAGGAAATATGAAGGCAAGGGTAGGCATCTTCAATCTGGATGAAAGAGAATCTATATGGTGGGAGAACCTAAGGAAAGTGAAGAAGGTCAATGACACAAAGATCATGTGGAAGCAATTCAAGAAGTATTTCAAGTAGAATTACCTCTCTGATAGGTACTATGATGATAAGATCAAAGAGTTCCATGAGCTTAAATTGGGACAGCTAGCCATGGAAGAATCTGCAAATAAATTCTTGGAGCTACTGAGGTATGTCAGATATATCTGAGATGATAAAGTGAAAATTAATTGTTTTTTGATTGGGATACCTTAGTCATACAAAGACATAATTGAGTTTGATGAACCTCGAACTGTAGAAGAGGAAATAAGGAAGGCCAAGTATTTCTATGATCAAAACAAAGGAAAACCTGATCTCCATAAGGAATGGAAGGACAAGAAGAAAGAGAAGTTTTACCAAAGAAAGAAAGGTTTCAAACCTTCTCACTTCTGAAATAAGCAAAGGAATCCATCACAAGCTGTGACTAAGCCATCTAGAGTGATTGAAGATAGGCCAAGAGACCCAAAGGAGATCAGAGAACCACTCTAATGTTGGGGATGTGGAGGAAATCATATGTGTAGGAAGTGTTTTCATGAGAATGGGTATGTAAGGCAAGATGAAAACATTCAAGAAGCAAAAAATGTGGGTCAAGTGGCAAGGACCATCCCTATAATTTATCTACTACTAGAGGACCGCCAAGAAGATCATCAATACACTGTGGTTGAATTTGAAGGTAAGATTTTTGAGCAATATATTTTTGTTTTGATTGAACCTAGATTTACTCATAGTTATATTACTCCTAGAATTGTTGAGATTTGTTCTTTTAAGAAATTAATGAATAGCAAATCATGGTTAGTTCAACTAGCCACTGGAACCAAGAGAAAAGTTAGTGAATTTGTAGAAAGATGTCCATTAGTCATGTATGGGTTAGTCACTTATGAAAACCTAAATGTTTTGCTACTTGGTTCCTATGATATTATCATTGGAATGGACTGGTTAGAAGTGCACAGAGTTAATCTTGACTGTTACAATAATACTTTTGAATGCATGGATGAAGAAGGAAACCCAAGGTTTGTAAGAGGCATTCCAAAGGTGATTTCTGTTAGGCATATTTCATCAATGCAGCTAAATAAGTGCTATAGAAAATGTTGTATAATGTATGAGCCCATGTTTTGGAGGAAACAAATAATGAAACTCCTAGGTTGGTGGACTTTCAAGTATTCCAAGAAATCAACGATGTTTTTCCTAATGAGATTCCAGGAGTTCCTCCAAAGAGAGACATTGATTTTACAATTGACCTTGTTCTTAGAGAAGCAACAGTGTCCAAGACACCCCACAAGATGAGCACACTAGAATTGCTAGATGCGAAAATGCAGTTGCAAGAGTTGTTGGAAAACAAATATATTAAGCCGAGTGTGTCCTTGTGGGGAACACCAATTCTATTTGTGAAAAAGAAAGACAGAACAATCAGGTTATGTATTGATTACATACAGTTGAACACGGTTACTATGAAGAATAAATACCGTTTACCTCGAATTGGTGACATTTTTTATCAAATGAGAGGAGCAAAGGTATTTTCCAAAATTGACTTGATATCTGGTTACCATCAGGTAAGAATCAAATATGAAGATATTCATTATACAACCTTTAGAACAAGGTATGGGAAGTATGAGTTTGTAGTGGTACCATTTGGCCTGACAAATTCACCGGTTATATTCATGTGTCTCATGAATAGTGTTTTCAGCAAGTATCTAGACAAGTTTGTTCTTCTCTTCCTATATGACATTCTTATTTATTCTAAGAATGAAGAAGATCATGAAGAACATTTGAGAATGGTATTTAAATTCCTAAGGGATCATAATATGTATGCCAAGTTGAACAAATGTGACTTTTATAAAGATAGAATTCATTATTTGGGTCACATTATCTCAGAGGAAAGCATATCTATGGACCCTAAGAAGATTGAGGCCATCATGAATTGTCCAACTCCAGGAAATGTGACAGATGTGATATCTTTTATGGGACTTACAGGACAATACAAGAGGTTCATTGAAAAATTCTCTAAGGTTGCAAATTCAATCACTTCTTTGCAAAAGAAGGGGATAAAGTTTGAATGGACCCCAAGATGCGAAGAAAGCTTCCAACAGTTCAAGAATATTCTTACAAGTGAACCGATCTTGAATATTGCAGACCCAAAAAAAGATTGTGTGGTGTGTACAGATGCATGTAATCAAGGACTTGGAGGATTTCTTATGCAAGAGAACCATGTGGTATGCTATGAGTAAAGAAAGTTGAAGGAACATGAGAAAAACTATGCCAATCATGATCTAGAATTTGAATCCACAGTACATGGTCTCAAGATGTGGAGGAATTACTTAATGGGAAGGAAATTTGAGCTAAGGATAGACCACTGTGGTCTAAAATACTTGTTTGATCAGCCAACTCTAAATATTAGCAAAGATAGATGGTTGGATTTTTTGTGTGCATTTGATTTTGAAATCAAACACATAAAAGGGAGAGAAAACAAGTGGTTGATGCACTCAGCAGGAAGGTGCATGAAATGCATGTGGCATCTCTTAGTACTTGCCAACCAGATTTGAGACAACAAATTATTAATCATATTGCTGAGGATGAAATTCATGTGTAGATAAAGGACAAGTTGCATCAACAAAGCCTTGAAAAGAAGAATGACGGATATAAATTGGAAGAAGATGAAATTATTACTTATAAGAACATAATTTATATTCCAAATGTACCATACTTGAGGAGAATTGTTATGGATGAGATCCATCAAGCTCCACATTCTGGTCACTTAGGATATCAGAAAACAATTGCTACAGCCAGAAAGAAGTATTTTTGGCCAGCAATGAAAAAGGACATCGTTGAGTATACTTATAATTGCATGAAATGTCATCAGGTGAAGCTTGAGCATCAACACCCAACAGGTTTATTGCAACCTTTTTCTAGTCCCAAAATGGAAATAGGAAGTCATTTCCATGGATTTTATTACAATATTTCCAATGAATGTGAGACAACATGATTCCATCATGGTTATGGTGGACAAGTTAACAAAGGAATCACATTTTATACTGGTTAAGTCCATATATAAGGCTGATGCCATTGCAAAAATATTCATGAAGGAGATTTTCAGATTGCATGGATTGCCTAAGGAAATAATTTTGGACATGGATACCAAGTTCACTTCCAATTTTTGGAAGGACCTGTTTGCAGATTTGGGTACAAAGTTGAACTTTAGCACCACCTACCATCCTCGAACTGATGGACAAACACAGAGAGTGAACCAGGTGCTAGAAGACATGCTTCACATGTATGTAATGGATAAACCATCCATGTGGGAGGATTATTTACACTTGATATAATTTGCATATAATAATGGACAATAAGCATCATTGGTAATGAGTCCATACAGAGCTCTGTATGGAGAATGTGTAGGACACCTGTGACTTGGGATAATCCAGTGAACAAGATTGTGTTTTGTCTAGAAATGCTCAAGAAAATGGAGCAAGAGGTTGCAAAGATCAGGAAAAACCTGAAAGTATCCTAAGATAGGCAGAAAAGCTATGCAGAGAAGCATAGAGTGCTTAGAGAGTTCATTTTTGGGGATACTGTTTACCTTAGAGTGAGGCCAAGGAAGAGTTCCTTGAAGCTTGGAAGTTGTGCCAAACCGAGCCAATGCACATCCTCAACAATAAGGTCATAGTGCTCCAGAATCGAGCCATTAGATAGGTAAGGGTGAAGTGGAAGGACTATGGTTTTGATGAGGTTACGTGGGAGATGGAGGATGCCATGCGATTGGCTCATCCATTTTTGTTCAATTTTGTAGAACACTGAGGACAATGCCAATGAAGGGGAAGGAATGTAACACCCTGGTTTCGACCCCATGGTATTAAAATTGTACATGATGTAAATATTGTATTTGAATCATGGAAAGGAGCTCAAGGACAAGTCCCTGCCATTGATTTGGTGTTTTGTGTATCAAAGATCAAGGTTGATGCCTATGGTTATAGTGCTAAGTTAGGAACATTATATTTTGAAGATATCATGTAAATATGCAATTAAGAAAATACCACAACTAGCTATGCACTATAATGTAATAGATGGGGGAATGATTTCACAAGGAATAGGGAGGGGAGTTGTCCAAACCCCTGATCCATAGGGTAGGACTAGATGTCAATGGAAAAACTCACAAACCCTCAGATACCTTTTCATCTTCTGTCCTCAATCATTCAATTCTTCTAGAAGAGCGGTTGAGGCCATTAATTCCTTGGGCAGAGCAAGGCATGCCAGTTAGATTTCATGACTGAGAAAACCTGTAGGCTATAGTCTGGGGAAGCCACATTCTTGATTTTGAAGAAAGCAATCACAGGGATACGTGCCCAGTCCATCACTTTGTGAGACTCCCCAAATGTTTTGATGGTTCTTCCATTCCACTTGGATCCATTATGCATGGTTCACTATCCTGAGTCGCGGATGGAGTTGTTCAGTGTGGTTCACTGTTCACAGACGCAGCACAATCTAGAAAAGTATTGCTACACATTTCTGTAGCATTTGTCTATGTTAGAGAGTGATATGGAACCTTGGTTTTCTATGTTATAGAGTGGAGCCTTGTGTTTTTGTGTTACCTTGTGGTTTTCTGTGATGTGCACCATGGTTTGGGTCTGAATTATATCCAATAATTAGGAGTAGAAGAGACATTGAATGGGCTTGATAAATCTAGTGCATAGAGGAACCTCACAAAAAGATAAGAGTGGTTGGTGAATATTCTATGCACATACTGAAGAGCACTAGAAGGGAAGGTATATCCCGAGGGAATGTGGACTAGAGAAGGGGATACTTCCTTGTGTTGGGTGTGTAGCTATTTTGGATGTCAGGCCATATAGATCTAATGGAGGTGTCCCTAGCTCTTGAATGAGCCCATAGCTTATCCATTCTTCCTTTCCACTTCCTTAGAATCTTGATAATCCCAAAGGTAGATTGGCTTGGTTGATAGCATAATAAACCCAATTATATATTGTCTTAGTCAGACAACTTGATAAACCCAATCAGATATTGGCTTGGATGAGTAGCCTGATAAACCCAATTGTGTGTTTCCTTGGCTATGTCTTGTCGTGTTTTCACTATGTGTGATCCTCAACTGGACAACCTGATAAACCCAACTGTGAATGATGGATTGGCTGAGTATCTTGATAAAGCCATATGTTGTCTTGGATGGTCCTTAATGTTAATGTTGGCTTGACTTTCTGTAGTTTGATAGAAACAACCGTTAGTTGGCTTGGCTGAGTGGTGTGATAAACCCATTTGTGTTTGTATTGTTTTCCTATAGCCTGATAAACCCAATTGTGTATTGTCTTGGTTGTATAGTCGGATAAAACCAACTGTAGGTTGGCTTGATTGTGTTTGATATGTATGGCTATGTGTGAGCATGTTGTTCCCTAGTTCCTTATGGAAATCATGCCCATCTCGGGGGTGGCAATTGTGTTGAGAGATTTATGAACACAACTGGCATATGGTTGGGTGGAACGTTGTAGTGACATATCTAGTTACGGGACAACTTCATCTTCAAGATAAGTATTCTTTGTCATGCTATTTCTACAATGAATTTTCTTATGAATATATTGATTATGTTGAATTCTTAGGAATGAATTAAGTAGAGTTTACTGTTAATTAAATTTCCCTGCATTTTACATCTTCATATGTTTTTGGTTTCAATGCATTTTTCTTAAGTTCATGGAGGTTGGAATCCTGGCTACAGAGTCAAAATGCATCTGACTTAATGTTTCTGTACCCCAAAATCTACCTACGGAAGGTGGGAGGTGGAAAAGAGAAAATAACAAGGTAGAAGTTTGGTTTCTGCACCCTGGATTCCTCCTGTCGAAGGTAGAAGGCTGGAGGTGGAAAGAGAAGTTGAAACATGGTAGAATGTTGGTTTTTGCACCCCAGAGTCCTCCTGTGAAAGGTGGTAGGAGGGAGGCGGAAAGAGGAGTTGAAATAGGGCAGCATGTTGGTTTCTACACCCTAGATTCTGCCCACGAAAGGCGAAGGCAGGAGGTGGAAATAGGAGTTGAACCAGGGAATAATGTTGTTTTTTTGCACCATGGAATATTCCTGTGAAAGGTGCAAAAGAGGTGAATATTCTAAGGTAAAGTGTATGTTTCCAAACCCCCAAGTTCATAGCGAAAGTTGGAAGGTGGGAGGCAGAAATCATAAAGAGAAATGAGGCCAAGTGTTGGTTTTCTGATCCCCGAGTTCTGCAACGGAAGGTGGAAAGGAGGAATGGAGAACGTAGAAAATGTTTAAATGATTCCCCCGAATGTTGAGTTTCTGATTCCATAGTTTTGCAATGAAAGGCAGAAGGTGGAAAGTGTTTGAATGAGTCTGTTGCACATTATTTTTCTGGTTCCCATATTCCACAGCGGAAGGCGGAAAGGGAAATGCGGTGGGCAGAGTGTGGAAAGGACATGTTTAGTGCGGAATTTTTTTTTATGGTCACATAATGGATCTATCAAGGGAGGAACGAATGTTACAGTGGTATTTAAGACTAAGCATGAATGTTAAAGGATGTTACATGACCCATGACTGTGCTAAAGAGAGAAATAACAAGTTTCAAATTATTTCGCATATCAGTCAGGTGTATGGGCACTGGGTTCTTGGACATTGTGACACAACTAATTTGAGCAAAAATATGATGGCATCAACAGATGACACTCTGAAATTTGGCCATACTGTCAAATTTTACTTAAGATAAAATGCATTTTTTTGTTTATTTTCCATAGTGGCTCAATACCCGTCATATTTTTCACACCAAATAGACAATGTCATCATATTTTTGAGACTAAATGGAAATTATATATAAATCTCGTGAATCTCCAGTTTATAAACTTCATGGATCGTGACCAGTTTTGCTGCTATAGTTTACAAAGTTACCGAGTTCCACAGGAGTTGTTTTCGTCCCAAAGGGCATATTGGGTTAGGTGTATCATTAGAGGAATTTTGGGGTCTAAAATCNTTATTGAAATTCTATTGGTTCTTGAATTCCAGCTCACAAAAACTTATTTTGGCACGTTTTCTTATAAGGCCCATTTTAGACCCCAAATTTCCTCTAATGGAACTGAATCTTTAAAATCCATTTGGAACACATTGGGATTCCTCCATATCCTACGCATAGTTTCTACTCCAATCCATTGCTTTAAGCATTTCATGTGGTAGCCGCAAAGTCATCTACCTAATGGATAGTTTATTTGGTTACCACTAGATTAATATACACCAGGAGATAGAGAAGGGAGATGAATTCGTACCGATAATAGAGGCATTGATACTTTGCAGTGAGCACAGGGGCTTCACTTGTTGGCCAATATCCTATCACGTTAGTTCATATTGTGGGTTTTAAAATTATCAAAAATCAAACCAATATATTGCAGGTATTGGGGGGATGAGGGGTTTAAGGTGGGGGTGGGTAGGGTGGTTTATAAGGATTGAGGTATAAAAAGGGGTGGGGAGGAGGTTTTAAGTATTGGGAGGGGGTTTCAACAAAAAGAGTTTGGGTCAATATCTCTCGAAATTAAGGGTATTCTTTAATATCCCATGATCGCACGTGCTATGTGAGAGGTTCACTAACTGAAGTCCCCGTGGCAGTGAGCTATCGACCTGGAAGGCTTCTTGAGTCTCGTCCCAGCCATCGAAGGACATATATTTTTTCCTTCTGAATTCCCAATCCCTATATGGAGCTAGAAAATTGCAAGAATAGAACCATTAGAAACCCCCTTTATATGCTTTCTCTGCCCTAAATTTACAAACAAGCCCGATCGAATTATGTGGGATCTCAATCAAGCAATGGGAATGGATTTAGCGATGGATGGAGAAAGAGATTTTGGGTAAACTTGAAATTGAACTAGTGGAAAACAATCTCGATCTAGGGAGAGAAGGCCCAACTCACCTAACATTACTTAGTGGATTTATGGGTTCATAGGCATATGTTTTCCATAGAAGCAATGAAGGTTCAATATATCTCTCTATTCATTGAATACCCATTCATTTTTTGGCTTTTAAAGCCATTAGCTTACATTTTTTTTAATTTTATTTGCAGCTTGGTTCCACTGCAGTGGGGTTGAAAACAAAACAGGGAATCATACTCATAGTGGAGAAGCACATCACATCACCTTTGGTGGTTCGATTATTTATTCAATCCATTTGCTTTCATTCTATGTCCGTTGTTCTAATAGTAATGATAGATCCACAAAATGAAATATGATATAACCCTAAACCCTAAAGGGTGGACCCAAACCCTAGAAGACATAAGAGACCTGGATTCTTTAATCAAAAATTAACATTGTGCTAACCTTTGTATTGTTTGAAATTCGTATTTAAATTCCTGGAACATCAATAATGATAACAATGCTGAAAGGTCGAGTGCTATCAGAGATATGCATCATAAATTTCCAAGGATAATCATGGGTGGGGAGGTGATTTCATATATGCAAGGGTGATTAGCTCTTTCCTTATATCCAAGTGCTTTCATATCTACGAGGGTGATTACTATAGAGATAAAAATGGTGAGGATATTATTTTTTATAGAGGTAATAGAAAGTAAAACCCACAAACCTTATTTTCTTCTATAGAAAGTTGTGTAATTTTTACCCTAATAAAACATTTGGAATATGAGGGCCTTGCAAAAAAGCCGAGACATGCCCACTATGGCATTGAAGGAGAAAAAGGAGAAGTGTACCGCTAAGAACAAAGTGAACCTTAAGTATGCCTTGTATTCCCAGGTTAGTTCATTTATCCATGTATATTTTTTTAGAATCCTTTTGTCTGTTTTGTAGAAATGTGTCCCAGGGGCTGTGCTACAAGGTGTGGTGTTCCTTAGGATTACATGTACTACATCCAATGAGTTTCTATTATACCAAAATCACTTAGGACTTGGTATTCTCCCCTTTGAAAGTCATGTCAATATGGATGGGGAAGACCAGAGCTAAAAAGGAATCCCGATGGATGTGCCAATAGTATTCCTAACTACATGAGCTATGTTGGGAATCAGAAATTTTAAGTCTGTATAGAACCATCTTTGAAATTAGATTATATTAAAAATTGAAAATTTACAAGCTACCCCAGTTATACCCAAGTGCAAAAATCATTGAGAGGCGATGCCTTAGAGTGTTTGAGAGTAGATAATTCAGTTTATCCTTGGTTACATTCTTTGGATCAAGTTATTTTAGAAGTAAACATTGACAAAGGAGCTACTTGTACTGTAATATCTGCTCATGTTTGGGTTTTCATCTCTCTATTCCTCCTCTAGATATGAAACTATTTTTAGCACTGAATTTTTGAAATTTTTGCTTCCTTGATATGAAATTTAGTTGTGAATTTTTGAAAATTTTGCTTCCATATTTTCCTCATGATCAAAGAGAAAATCTCCCACATTTTCCATCTCTCAAATTTCCAACACTTATTAACATGAACACAGTTTATATTAAAAATTGAAAATTTACAAGCTATCCTAGCTATACCTAAGTGCAGAAATCATTGAGAGACAATTCCTTAGAGAATTTGAGAGTAGATAATTCATTATCCTTGGTTACATTATTTGGATCTAGATTTTTAGAAGCAAACATTAGCAAATACAGCCTCTTGTCTTGTAAGATCAGCTAATGTTGGGGTTCTCATCTCTTGATTTCTCCTCTATATATGAAATGATCTAGTCGTTGTGATTTTTTTGAAACTTTATCTTTATTTATATCTCTATCTTTGTTAGATGAAATCATTCCCAACATCAAATTTACTTCCACCTCGACTAGACGCCCTCTTTCTTTCTCTCTTCATGAATCAGAAATCATCTTGGTCCCCCTCTCAGGGGTTTCCTTCCCCCCTCTAAAGAATTACGTTGAGGTTCAAGTTTCTTTTCTACTTCCACAATCATTTTCAGAGAATACAACATTAAATAACCCATTTCCCAACAACATATGCACCAAAAGGATGTATTTCCCTAATCCAATGGTTGATACCGTTACATTCGATCACATTCAAGGATGACCCTATATGGAAGTCCTTTCCCTAGATACAATTCTACATAATCTCTTAGAACTAGGGAAAAATATGCATTCTTCCTTTTGTGAAAATTGATAAACTTTCCCAAATACTTTGTCCATTTTCTTGACGACCTCATCTCCTTAGACATCAATTTGAAAATCTAGAAGTCTTACCTAGACATGCTCTCATGAGATTGTCATGGATGCCATATTGAATTCTAGGAACCAAAGAGTTAGGAAACAAAATCTATATCCTAGAACCAAGACCCCCTTTCCATTTCTCTAGTCCTATGTTTAATTTATTGAAAATGAACCAGAAAAAACCTTTGGCACAAAATCTCACTGAGACATTTGTTGCCCAGTTGTCATTACTCCAGTGTAAGAGAGAACCACAACTTGGCCATTTTGTTGAAATGACTAATCAAAGTTCCTTCTTTGAAGCTTTTCATATTGTCACAAATTTCCTTTGACGAGACTTGTAGGACCAAAGTAGAATTTGAGTTCTCTCTATGAATCTCCCTCCTTGGGTAGAATATTGGGGCTAAAAGTCTGTGACTGATTTGACCACATCCTTAAATGATCTCCTTGTAGAAAGAGACATTCTTGTTTGGAGAACCTAAGATGACATATCCATTAAAGGATCTTCTGATGAAAACCTCACATTTTTTTTTGGGTGAGAGAAGGGGGAATGAGGATGGGTGGTTTCTAAATGACTAGTGACACCACTAGACATTGTTGATCCTAAGATTTGTGGCAAGGAGGAGGCTAGGGTAGTAGAGGCATTCACCTTCATTATCAGAGAGGAAGACTTTTGGTGGGGCACTCACAATTAAAACAAGAGAAGTAGAAGCATGGTCAAAGGAAACAAATAGAGAGCCTACTAGGCGCTCTAGGGGATGACCATGTGAGTAGTTTTGATGAGAGGTTCCTTTTAAAGAAATACCTCTTTACATAGATTGTAAGTTGTATCCATATCCATGTGGAATTTCTCCCATATTTTAGTTCTAAGTCCTTATACAATGTCTGCACTGACCTCTATTATGGATTTTACAACAAAACAAAATTTTCTAAATGCACTTGTTATTTTATTTCCCAGATTCCAAATGCAATGTTTTCATTCCAAGAAACTGTATAAAAATGTTAGGTAGGAGTAAAACATCATTTCTATTCAGAGATATTCTTTGATAAGGGAAAAGCAGAATCTTCAAATCACATCTGCTAAGAGTGTATAGCTACAACCTAGAATTTTGCTTTTGAAATATAAACAACTAAATTCAGAAATACAACCGTTGATGCCCATCATGTGGTACTTGTACTCCCTTCTAGAATAACAACTGAAAATGAACCTGAAACTCAGACATAATGTTCAGACTCCAGAGAACCTAGAAAAACTAAATGAATTCCATGATGCCTTATACCATCCCATTTGCTGCGAAAAGGCGTGTATATAAAATGACATCTATAGTAGCCAAATTAATGCTTATGCAAATTTCTACTTGTCAAGAACTTCACACATATCTTGAAAGTTTCTACTGGTAAGTTTTGTGTTATATATCTTTATTGGAATTAAATCTCCATTCTGCTGTCTCTTTTTTCTTGTATGAGGTCTGATATCTACCAAACCCACTCAATATTATCTATTGAAAGGCATCTACAACAGTTTATATTTGGTCATTGAAGTATGCCTAGTTTGTGCAATACCAAGGAGAAAGTTGAAGTCGTGGAGGACACCTTTTTCCATTGTTGTTAGTGCATCGAATTTTCTAGGCATGTATTCACCTTATTTTTGAGTAAAATCTAGATCTGGAAATTTGGCATTAAAAGTCTGATTTATGCTTTATTATTACTGTAGCATTTTATTTTGCAAGCTTAAACATTGTGGATGGTAAATGTTACATATGATATAATAAATTCCTTCTGAAATATAGGATTTGATTTTGCTTTTACAAGTAGATGCAGGTTTTGGTTTATTTATTTCATTATTTTATTGCTTCTTTTGAAGTGGTTTATGTGTTGCTACTGACGTTCAGGAATTCACCTCTAAGTTGAAAAATAAGTTGTCTTCCAAATGTTGAGAAAAGGTTGAAACAGACTTTACTCTGGCAGTGAAAGAGACATGTGAGGATTCTGATTATAAAGGTACATATAAAAAGGAATTTATGCCAGATATTGATGATGGGAAATCTAGATCATGTATTCATGAAAGATTAAAGGATTCTATGAACAAGTATAGAATCCCATTCTTTTTCTAAAGACGACTAAGGGTGGGAAATGGATCACAATAAGAAATGATAGCAAGGTCAATTGGATTTGAATTTTCTTAATGCAAACAAAAAAGGTAACTCACTTTTCACTTGGAAGATCTAGTAATATAGACCATTCTCAAGGTTCTGCATCAAAATTTCCAGTTAGGAAACACAATGTACCTGTTTTTCAATCACAACACCATTGAATTTATATTGGATTATAGGAATTATTGTGAGGGGAAAATTTTGAATACGATGTAAAAAAATCAATGTTTCTGTGGGTGGTCTCTTGAATATATTTTGCAATCTCCTTTACACATAGATCAGGCAAGGTAAGGGATACCAGGCTATCTTTCCTATCCATGGATCACGGCGGAACATAACCTTCCCTCCAAAATGAAAATGAATAGTAGGTGCTAATACAAACTTGGTACCCTACCATGGTTTGGGCATGTTCTTAAAAAATGAGTATAAGTAAAAATTTGAAATGATATTATTGCATCAATCTGTCTTGGTTAGTATTGTATTCCAACCATAAAAGGTTTTTTAGGTGCATAGTAATCTATTTGTATATATTTATGTATGTGTGACTATTGATGCTTAGGAAATTATAGCTCAGATTATGGGAAGATGACTAACAAAAATGATAGTTGGATATGACTGATAGTTATGTCCCTCCAAATTGGATTATAAATCATTAAAGTTCATGGTTTTATTCTAAATTTGCATATCTACAGTAGTAATTGTAGGGTAAGTATGTATAGTGTGATATCATATTTGTGTTCTTTTGAGACATGGCACATGTTGCAGGATAAGGTAATCGATATAGTATCATTTTATCATGACACATTTATTGGTTTTGTCATCCTTGTCATTATAGTTTCAACCATTTCAACCTTTCTAGTATCTATTCTATAGCAGGGTATCAAGGTCATTCAATAATGACTAAAATTTGGTGACAACCTCCATAGTATAGGAAATGATCAAGTGAAAGGGATCCCAATAGGTGAGAAAATCCCTAGAATCTACAATTACCATGTAGAAAGGGAATCAAGGGAGTGATGACCTACTTCAACTCGTGCCAAATTAGCTCCCAAGTTGGACAACCCCTCCCAATAGCACAAAACCTATCCAAACTGGCAATAAAGGATCTAAGTGGCTGAACACTTTACCAAAATTATGAGAGAGTTGTCAAAGACCCAAAACAACCTATAAAAGTGATATAAATGCAAGTAAGGATACCTCCAATGACTGAGATCTAAATTAATCCACATAATTCACAATCCAATGTGATAATCACCCAAATATGTAGGGCTACTTCTAACGACAATTCCACAAAATTCTTATGTAATGTGATGAAGGGGATGCCAAACAAAGGTTGTGAAATATAGGCATACTAGTGTTGCTACCAAATGGAGTATACTGCTATTTGAAATATTCAACCCATATAAAACTTGGTTTTAAGGATATTGCTATAGGAAACCCCCATATTTGTTTCTCATAATATGTCCATATTTGTAAACAATTATCTTTACAGTTGTAAGGCCAGGAACAAGGATGTATGTTACAATTTTCAATGGAATGATGACTACATGTAGGATGAATCTGAAATGTTTTTCATATCCTCAACTTCTGGGTGATAGTATGATGGAGAAGTGTAATAGGTCTATGAATATTTATCCCAAATTTTTTGTGGAAATATTAGAGGAATGTTTTGTAGGAAAAGGTTTCAAAATACCATTTTGTGGGAAAAGTTGACACTGTGAGTATCATACTCCATGGTCCTGCAAGTTTGTTTGGACATCCAAACAATGATAGAATTTAGAAACTGGACTCATAACTTGGAAAATGGGATGGTGAATCAAAGTGTATTTTTGAAGCATTCCATATCTGCTTATATTTTGCAACCACTTACATGCCATGTTTGGGAAGTATCTATGGAAGCATCACTTATATGAGTGGCATAATGCACCTAGCAATAAAGGGGATAATAGAGGATAGTTTTGGGAGTGGGAGCTAGGGTACTGGAAAGTAAGCAGACTAAATAGGGTGATTGCTATTGATGCAGGACAAACATCACTTGTAAATGTAGATCTTATAGGAAAAATTCTTTTAGAAAAGGGTTTAGAAACAGTAATTGTGTCGGAGAAGGGTTTACAAATAGTAATTGTGCCCACATATCCTTTTTTTAATGGAAAAAGAAATTATAGGTTCTCAATTAGTGCCCGAAGGTGAGTTCCTAGATCATAGAAAAACAGTGACAGATAACATTGTCAACAATTTTGAATCTTTTAAACATGGAAACACTTAAGATAGCATTCAGGTTTTGAACTGTAAAGAAAATTTGAAGGGTGCAAAATATTTTGAAAATATTCATGAAAATTCTGTTCCTAATGTCAAAGATCAAGTGCTTTCTACATTTGTGACTAAAGACAATGAATTTATGGTAGTTCCAAACACTTCTTTGCGTCAGAATTCCATTCTAAAGAAGAAAAGAAAGATCTTGAATAAACATAATTCAGGCTTATCAAATCTACTAGAGAGATCAAATAATCAAATAAAGATAAATATTTTCACGGAAGAAGAAAATGTTATTGAAGTGTTATCTAGAGTAGATCATTGAAAGAAGAGGACACAGATCAATATACTGACTTGATTAATGTCAAGGATCATTGTGCTTTCTGAAGCATGTTGTTTTTTCTAAAACATCTACATGCCATCGGATTTTTGATACCTAGGCCATCCTCAAGCCATCGTATTTTCGAATCCTAGGCCATCTACAGGACGTCAAATTTCCGATGCCCAGGACATAACATCCGATAAAGAGTTAATTGAAATGACAGCTTCTAGGTGTTGGATTGGAGTGATATCTGTTGGTTATTCGATGTCTCAGCTTCGAAATTTATACGCCTAATTCAAGTAAAAATTGCCTGATTTATGATGATATGCTGTCGAAATATCGACGACATTTGAAATGGTGTCGAATAGCCGACGAATTCCCACCGAAGACAAAAAAAATGTTGTCTTCGAATAACAAACACGTGTCTGTCGAATTTCAAACATCAAAGATGTCATATTTCAGGTTCAAATTTACTTGCGTGGTATTAGAGAAGGATTAGTGGTCGCGTTTATCCTCCAAGGTGGGAGGGGACGTGACAATGCTACACCCAATAGGAAATATTTTCATGATTATGTTCAAGGTGATTTTGGACATGTTTTATTGGGTGGTGATGCACCATGAAAAATTATTGGAATGGGTAAGGTATGGATAAAGTTAAAGAATCATGGTTAATGGATGTTGAAATATGTAAGGCATATTTCTTCTATGAAAATAAATTTGATCTCAACGGGGAAGTTGGGAGATGGAGGTTGTTTATTTATGTTTGGAAAAATGTAGTGGAAGATCACTAAAGGATCACCGGTAATAATAAAATGAGATAGGATAGGTACGTTGTACTTATGTGCTCATAATATCGATTCTTCAATCTCTGTAGCTTCAACTGAAACATATACAACATTATGTCATCAAATGCTTGGCCAGGTGAGTGATAAGGGGAGAAAGATTCTCCTTTTTATATTTCAACCATTCCTTCAATTTCCTGACTTTGCATGTTTTCCTTCCCCATTGCTAAGTTGTTAATTAATTCGTGTCCAGTGTTTACTTGTGCCAATATAGAAGGTATTCATGAACTTGTTTCTATTGGGTCTTATCTCATCAACTTCAAACCATTATTATTAGATATAAAATTAGAGTAGGTATAACCTAGGGGATTACTTTATTCATTGGTAGGTTACACTATGCTCAACATATGATATTTAATATTTGGTTGTTGACTCAATGGTTTATCCAATGTTCGATGTCAAGACATCTATTCCTATAATTGAATTTGTGTTATACATTGGGTTCCATTTTCATCATTGGTGGAATTCCTTTCTTTTTTCAATATATTTCATTAATGGCTGTTATTGAGGGGCTATTTTCATGTATTATTTACATTTGGTGCATGTGAAATATGTACTTGGTGGTGTGTTCATTCAAAATCTTGTTTGAGATGATTAACTCAAATCATATTCTTGATATTTGTTGGTGTTGGTTGGTGATGGATGCTCTAATTCCCTTATTCCAATGGATTTCATCCTATTGATGTCAAACCATTTCCTATGAGAGTGAGATTTGAAGATCCTTATAATACCTTGGGATATGAATTCAATACTCAGATTGTGTCTTGCAAGTTTTTAACATTTTAGCTGTGTATTTAGGACTGAAAAATATTGGATTCTTGACTAATTAGTTAATATGTTAGTGATAGAGTAAATATATTATACCCTAGATGATATCTATATTTTGTTATTTTTTGTGTACATAATCTATACCCATGGTTAAATATCTATGCTAACCAATTGAAAAAACCCAACGATAACGATTTGTTATACTAGTGTTGGGGCCTTAACCTGACAATATGAACTCCATCCTAATGAAAAATGAACTTGACATTATTCTAACATGATCCTAACCAAAGTTTTGGTAAATAAGATGGAACTAAAAGGGAGAGGAGTTTTTTTTTCTTAGATTATTTGAAATATTTTGTATCTAATTAAATATTTTTGTTGTTAGTATTATATAACTTCACACAAGAAATGTTGTTGTGCATCTATTTTGGTTTTTTATTTTGCACTTAATCCTAGAGAGGAAATTCTTGTATGATATCTTCACGATATCTTCAAGCTTGTATTAGCTTAAGAGTCTAAGACATATCCTTTACTTTGTATGCGGTCATGCCATATATTGAAGTGTATTTTTCATTTAAGACAATTGAAAAGCTAGCGCTTTATGATGGTTTTCTGTTTGTAAAGATGTATTTGTCTCATCCATCATGGAAAGGTTCTTAGCAATATCATTTACTTACTACATTGGTAGTTGGTTCCATATACGATTCAACTTGTTATTCCAAAGTTGTAGGTGAGTGTGATTTTTGTCTGTAAAAATATTTACTTGTTGGTTCTTCTGATTTCTCCACTTTATTGCTTTTAAATTCCTCCACTTCCCTCTTAGCTACTCCATTGATGGTTGTAACATCTGCACTTCTATTACTCTTTCAGAAGTTGTTAAGTCTGAGAATTTATGCAGTGCTCTAGAAGATATAGTTAGGTATGCTTTTGATGCAATGTCCTTTATGTGAATGGTATTTGAAACTTTTGTTTGTACATCGATATATGTATATTCCTATGGTTCTTCATGTTGTTCTTCTAGAGCTAGAGATGAGGTTAAAGGTTTCTCATCTACATCTGTGTTTTTGGTCTTTTCTAAATTTTCCCCATTGTCATATTCATGTTCAACATCCTTGTCTTGCGTTATCGTATCAATGAGAAAATAATTGGCCTCTTTTGTTGCATCATTAACTAGATCTCTACTGGATCCTTTATCATGTTCTTCCACTTCTACCAAGTCTAATATTTTTGCATCGTCTTTCGCTAGGAGGGTATAAACAATTTTGGTTGTTGCAATGCCAGTTGGATTACTATATGATTCCTTATGTTGTTGTTCTAAAAGTTGACACAATACTATTTGATGTTGGTCAATATACTCAATATGTATGGTTTCTAACTCTTTTACAGTTTCAAAACCATTACTTTCAAGTTCCACAACTTTTGCATTGTCTATTACTTCATTAGTAGTTGGAATATCTATCTCTTTTATTGCATCTCTATCAGATGTTATGTTGCATTTTTCATGTGTCTATTCCAATATCATTGTTTGTTTCGCTACCAATGCATCATCCTCTATGTAGAAGGTCTCAACAAGTTCTTGTGTTGTATATATGGCATGAATTGTGTTTTCTTCATAACAATTTTCTTTCAAAAATATATATGAAACACCTTCGTGTTTCTCAACATCTATTCTTTCATGCTCCCTTTCCTTTTTAACATCCTTGCATTCGAATTCCATAATTTCTACCACTTATGCCACTATGTTAGTATCTAGAACATCTTCATTGCTTACTGCATTTATGGATGAAGTTATGAAAGTTTCTACATGATGGCATTATGTTTGTGTTATTGTATGTGCTCCATTTATAGTGGCAATTAGTCTCTCAACAATTTCTGTTACTCCATCAGCATATAGAGTTGGATGTATTTCTTGATCTTGTTCCTGTAAAGATGGAGGAGAGTGTGACTATTCCTTGTTGACACACATACATGCTGGTTGTGTATTATCCACATTGTTACTTTCAAGTTATGTGGATTCAACCTTTTATACTCCACTGATATCTATAGCAACTTCTAGTTTTGTTTCAGTAGCTATTGTATATGATTGGTCATGCAGTTCTTCTGAACGTATCACTAGCTCCACTTCCCAATAATTTTCCTTCTTGCGAATATTCCCTGGAGTTTCATTTACTTCATTAATATCTAAACAAGTCTATGAATCTTTATGTTCTTCTTCTAAAGTTGGAGACAAGGTTGATTGTATCTCAACATTTGTGTTTTCTTCCCTTTCTCCATTTTAGTCCATATTCCATTGATGTTTCAAACCCTTAGCCTCTCTTGTTGTAATAGAGAGTAGAGCATCTTCCTTGGTCCTCACATTAGCATCTATATCTCTATTGGATTATTTGTGTTTTTCATTTGTTGTTTTGTCAATTATGTTGTCAATTCCTTGTTTTCTATTGGAAACATCCCTTCAACTTTTGTTACTGGAAACATAACTAGATTTCCGTGTGATTCTTATCTTTGATCGGCCAATGATGGGTACGATATTGTTTCATGTTTGTCAAGAATTCTTCTTTATGGTTCTTTTAGATCTTTAACATCCATTATATGTGTTACATTCATAATGTCATGGATCTCAACAATTTTAGTGACTCCATCAAAACATAATATTTTTAGAAAGAACAAAACAACTCAAAACATCAAATATTCAACATCAATTACAATATCCAAATGTGAACTATAGAAGAAAAGAAAAAATAGAGAAGAAACAAGTTGATGAATTAATGTATGTTCATTAGAGTAACAAGGTGTGATAATTAAGTTTCATGTTTCACACAGTACATAATGATGCATCCTAGGGTCATATGGTTTACTAATATAATCTAGTATATTCACGTTTATAGGACTACTTTATGATCACATAAATATGGGTTGTTAAAAAAACCCATATATATTAGAGGTACTGTGCCAAATTATGCCTCATCAATATAATTCATTGTAGTGGTGAATTTAACCTTGCACTTGCATTGGATGTACATTTCGTTATCTTTATTAACCACTTATTGAGCCTTGCTTGTGACCAACATCAAAAACTCTAGTGATGTGTTCTATATTAATATTGATCTTAATAGATAATAGTTTTTCCTCCTTAGTGTGACTAGGATGGACATTTGACATTAGAGAAATAACTTTGGTCATAGAATAGGGAATTGATAACTATTTTCCTCCTTGCATCGTCTATGCACACTTTAGGAACTTATTAACAACATGGTGTTGTTGTAATTGTAACTTCATAAGACATTCTGATGTTTATTACTATTATATATCGTTGTACCCCAATCAAAAATGTGTGTTCCTCCTTGTGTATGGTCACTAAGGTAAACCCTCCATTGTAACTCGTGGAAATAGTCCCAAGGTTAAATAAAGGAAAATGTATTTGTGTATTATTAGGCAGTTCGACCCCATAGGCAACCTAACAGACCTAGTGGTTGAGTTAACAACTCAACAGAAGAATATAAATACGGGGGTGCCCTCCTCATTTGTCACACACTTCACTTGATCTCTCATGTGAGAATTAGGATGGAGAGGAAGAGGAGGGACAAAGATTTGTAGTAGACATATTTTTCTTGGGTTATTATATCTTTTCATCTTATCTTTGTGACATAACTATTATGAGGAAGTTTGTGGGGTTTTCTCCTTTATGGTTTCCTCGATGAAAATCTCTGTGTCTAGTGTATCTTTGATGTATTGTTGTGCTTGTTATTCTTTCAGATAAAGATCCTAAGTAAAATAAATTAGAAAAAATAGCATGGTATCATATCTACCCTGAAAGAAGGCATTGTACAGCGGAAATACAACTACAATGGAAACTACTAGAAATTAGGGTTTAATGCTTGAAAACCATAGAAGATTGAATCTAGTAATATTTTCCCTTTCAATATACCTAAATATTGGAGAAGTATTAGGAACTAAAACATTTACATGATGAATATGGAATATTGTTCTGCCTTTTTTGAAAGTTTCAACCTCAGATTTGCTATACTCCAAGAGATAGGATTCCTCCAAATAAGGGTTCCAACCTCCTCGAGAATATAGTTATAAATATGTGACCTAGGGATAATTGCTATATCTAGGGATAGAAAGGTCCAAATCAAATTTAGGAAGATGCTGTAGGTATGGAATAGACTTTAGTTTATTTGGTCCTATTTTGAGACCCCAAATGTGAAACAGTGGCACGTGGCATTCCATGCAAGTTCTCTATGCTGAACAGTCCTCAAAATAGCCACCTTCAAAAGATGAGAATAAATCCAACTTGGAGAATCAAATTATGCTCTAACCTATGGGGTTGGAAAGAATATATACCAGGATACCTCAGTGCTAAGTTCCAGACTGTGAGGATAAGAAACTTAGGAAATACAACAAAAGCCATATCAGAAAATTATGTAGAAGAAATTAGAGAAACTAGGGCTTCCTGTTCTGGGAGATTCCCACCACTATTTTTAGAAAATGAGTACATTGGAAAAATCACCTTAAGGGGGCACATCTTTCTATCCAATTAGAATTTTGAAATTCCAAGTTAGAAAATTAGGTTTTCTTTCACAAACCCTATATAAACCAGCTTCATAACCAGGTCAAACACCTCAAATCGATAAGATCTAAATCCTTTCTATTTACATTGAGGTTCTCATTTCAAAATGACTAATCACACCAAACTTGATGCTAAAATTGATGATGCTGACAAATTCCAAGCATGGAATTATAGGATCTCCCTAATCCTTGAAGAAAATTACTTGGATTAGTATACAAGTAAGGAAGTTCTAAGAGCCTGAGGGAGATGAGGCTAAGGATAGAGTCAAGAGAATCAGTGTAGATTCTATTTAGGATCGTCTCATCCTTCACGTGTCACCCTTGAAGACACCAAAGGAAGTGTTCAATGCTATGATGAAGCAGTCGAAGAAGAAGATGATATTGTTATAACCACCTTGAATGGATTCTGAAGATCATGGTATTGATTCATTCAAGGAATGTGTTCCAGAAGTAAGTTTATTACCTTCAGGAGACTCTGGGAAGAGTGCATATAAGAAGAATCTCGACTCATAACATCATAAGTGAATATGGGAGAAATTTAATATCAAACTCTCATGATTGAAAGAATATTCCTCACATGATGAGGAATATGTACTCTAATCTAGAAGGATTCAACTCATGAAGAACCTCTTATCCATATCAGCATTTGGATAAGAAATGATGCAATTGTGAATGAAGAATATGATGAAGAAGAATAATCCAAGATATAAGGATCAAGGAGGAGTGTACCCACGAAACAAAAAAATATAAGCGTTGAATTGTCATTTCATGATATTGTTTCGTTGTGCATTTTTTTATATTCAATTGATGTACTATGCATGTTTGTTTGTTTGCATGTATACTACTGAATTGCACATGATGGGTAAGAACTCAATGATATTGCAAAACATTCCATTTATACTTATCTATATGGAAACCTCTTTGATGGTACATTAGGATTACTACACACTCTTAATAACATTGGGGTAGAAGGCATCTAGAAGTTACTGTATCTGTACATGATATGGATGAATGTTTTAGCATTGGCTAATATAGTTGCATGGCTATCTGACATATATTTGTCACTATTATCATGTTTTGGAAATGATGAGATGTTTCTAATCATGCAACTAAAATTGAATTGTACATCATTCCAAATAAGAAGTAATGACAATTCAGAAGAGGAACCTGAAGCTCCTCGGGTAAAAGACACCATGGAAAAAAAACAACTTCAGAAGAATATAAAGAGAACGGTAGATCCAAATCGAGAGATGAATACCATATTGGGCACAAGAAATCATCCAAGATGAAGAATAGTATGAAGAGAGTACCAAATAAAGTAACATGCCTCATACATACTCTAGTTATGTGACACTGTTGAGCTACATCATTGATGCAAATCCTTCCAGCTATGAAGAAGTAGCCAAGAAGAAAAGGAAGAAGACTATGATCAAAGAATGCCAGTTGATCAAGAGGAATGATGTCTAGGATGCGGTTTCGAAACCTGAAGGGAATTTCATAGTTTATTTCATATGGATATACAAGATCTAGGATGCAACAAATGAAAACATTGATGGATATAAGGAATGACGCGTAGCATGAGGCTTCTCACATAAAGAAGGCATAAACTATGAGGAGAAATTTGCACCAATTGTGATGTACTCTTCCATTATATCCATATGTGCAAGTATGAGATGGGATATACACCATTTGTATATGAAGACAACATTCTTGAATGGTGTAGTTGAGGAGGAAGTGTGCATTGAGAAGCCACTAGGAGTCGAGGCAGATTACACATAGAATCATGTGTGAAAATATAAGAAGGCCTTGTATGAGCTTAGAAGGAACCCATGGGATAACACATACAGTTACATGAAGATATTGAAGATCACTTAGAGTGATGAAGATCTTAACCTTTGCTACAAGGTTGAAGATGAAATCCTATAGAGGATGATAAGCTCACAGAGGGGTGCAAGATGAACGTTTTAACAAAGTACATGATAGATGATCTTGGTATTCAGTGACCTTAGATTGATACATAAAAGATCAGTAGAAAAGAAAGATACTTGTCATTCCAATACATAATGTAGAAGGAGGATGATACTCCGCTTCAGATGGAGTGACTACAGAAGATCCTCAAGTTCGACATGGTAAGATGGGATGGACAAATTATTGATGGGCCTAGTATTTATTGAGAGTAAAGTGGATTCCAAACTTTACTTCAAGGTTGAAGGAAAAATAACAGTGATGCTCCTGCTATATGTCGATGATTTGTTCCTAATAAAAGAGGACAAACTCATTGAAGATACAAGGAGGATACTTTCCACCTAGTTCGAAATGAAATACCTAGGGATGATGCACTACTTCTTAGGAATGGAGGTGTGGAAAATGTAGATGGGATTTTCCTTGGTCAAGGAAAGGATGCAGTGGAGATTCTGAAGAAATTTGGAATGATAGACCGCAAGGAAACAACCACACTTATGGCATTGAAATTGAAGCTACTATGTGATGCTTCATCAGATTTGGTTGATTCCATGATGTATCCTCAAATGATTGGATCATTGATGTATCTAATGAATATGATTCTAGACATATTCTTTGGTGTGAACACCCTGGGCCAGTTCTCGATGAATCCAAGATATGTTCACCTAGTTTCTACAAAGCATGTAGTGAGGTACCTAAAGGGTAAAATTAAGTATGGGCCAAAGTATGATATGAATAAAAAACCTAACATGCATGGTTATGTTGATTCATATTGGGAAGGAAGTGCCATTGAGAGGAAGAGCACCTTTGGTTGCTTCTTTAGTTTGATATATAGTATGATCTATTGGTTTGGCATGATGCAGTACTTCATGGTGTTGAGTAAAATGAAGGCATAATATGTTTCCACTTAGTCGGCTAGTTGTGAGGTAGTATGTTTTTTAAAATCTACTATCTGATTTGACTGATCTTACTTTCATTTTTATATGATGCAGAGAGGAGCAGTGAAGCTCCATTATGTGATCCATATCGAGGCCCCTCGAAATAGGGAGTGATTAATTATAACATAACTGGAGATACAGGTTATTTGAGTGTACAAGTCTCGGCAAAGTTCGTAGGTTACTCAGATGTAATCAATCATGTAGGTTGTCCTCAGATGTAATCAGTCCTGGAAAATCTCGCAAGTTATCCTTGGACCTAATTAGTCTCGATATGAATCTATGCTAGAAATAACCAGAGTGAATTTTGAGTACTTTAGAGAAAGACTTGCTGCGATCTAGAATGGGACCTCTCGAAAGAAGGAGTGATGAGTTCTAGCTTAGCTGTAGAGATATGTTATCTGAGTGTAAAATCTTGGCAAAGATCATAGGATGCTCAGATGTAATCAGTCCTGTAGGTTGTATTTGGGTTTAATTAGTCATGGAGAAGCTTGCAAGTTATCCTTAGATGTAATCAGTCCTGATATATTTTTATGATAGAAATAACGAGAGACCAAAAGATGCAGATGCATGATATATCACATTGGAAATTAGGTAGGTTGTTCGAGCGGTAAAAATCCTAGTGAAGCAAGATGCTCAAACATAATCAGTCATGTATATTGTATGAGTGTAAATACAAGTCCTAGCATGATACAGATGTTACTCAGACATAATAAGTCTTGATACGGGTTATTCGAATGTAAATATGGGTTCTACTATAGTAAAAAGGATATTCAGATGTAATAAGTCATGTGGGTTGTCTGAGTGTAAAATGATACATGGTGTGGTATGAAAGTTACTCGAATGCAATACGCCTCGAAGGTTTTCTAAATGGAAAAGATCCTAGATGCAGTTGGTTCAAATGTAATAATTCCTTGAGGTTTACCTAGAACATAAAAGTCCTGATGTAGCAGATTATTTGGTGCACCTAGGAGGATTTTCTTTACTAGTAAAAAACATGTTGACCATGGAGAGATGCAATGCACTGAGTGTGCTCCTAGAATGTTATCACATAGTGGTAGATGCAGGATTGTCTTATTGACATCGTGACATGTTCACATGTTTATAGAACAAAGGTGGTTTGCGTCTAGGTTGTGATCTTTGTGCTTTGTTTTGTTTTGTGCAGGACAAAAGAGATGACCTTGATACAAAAAGATAAAGGTAGGAAATGCAGGTTATTGTCATGGCAATGTAAATAAAGGTCATGGACTGTACTTACGCAATGGCAATGAGATGATGGTAGGAAACGAAGGTTATTGTAGTGGTAATGTAAAGAAGGTCCTAGGTTGTACCTACACGATGATCCGATACATTGAGAAGACAGTAGGAGACACATGTTATTATAGTGGCAATGTAAAGAATGGTCCTAGTATATACCTATGCAATGGATTGCTCATGGACATGATGAATACCTAGATGAGGTCTAGGAAAACATCCAGCATGAAAACAGGTTGGATCTGTATAAAATTCCTATGATGGATAGATGTGACATAATGGGTAAGATGAGGACAATGGAAGCAATGACGATGATGACTGAGTGACGATGACCATATGTGTTGATGTTTATGGAAAGAGAGTACCTTCCTAGTTAAGAAGGAGTGTTGTTGAAATTGTAACTTCGGAAGATATTCTTATGTATATTATTGTTATATATTGTTGTATCCCCATCAGAGATGTGTATTCCTCCTTTTGGGATGTCATCAGTGTGTATGGTCACTAAGGTAAAACCTCTGTTGCAAGTCAGGGAAATAGTAACTAGGTTAAATAAAGGAAAATGTATTTTTGTGTATTGTTAGATAGGTCGATCCCATAGGTAACCTGGTTGACCTAGTTCTTGAGTTAACAACTGAACGGAATAATATAAATAGGGAGGTGCCCTCCTCATTTGTCACATGCTTCACTTTCTCTCTCATGTGCTCCTTAGGAGAGAGAGGAAGAGGAGGGATAGAGAGATGCTACAAACATATTGTTCTTAGGTTATTCTATCTTGTGATCTTATCTTTGTGACAGAATTATTTCGAGGAAGTTTGCGGGGTTTTCTCCTTTATGGTTTCCCCAATGAAAATATTTGTGTCTTTTGTATCTTGTGCATATTTGATTTATTTTTGTGCTTTTTAGTCTTTCAGATAAATATCCTAAGTAAAATAAATTAGAAAAAATAACACATGGAGCCTCAAACAATCCTCTTTTGAGTTTCTACACTTACAAGAGGATTATATCTCAACATTTGTGATTTCTTCCCTTTCTGCATTTTCATCCATATTCCTTTCATGTTCCAAAACCTTATCCTCTCTTGCTACAATAGAGAGTAGAGCATATTCTTGGCCTTCCTACCAAAAATATGGGGCAAACTCCCTGATTTCAATGATATTTGAGAGGGTGACATTCAATTTTTCCTCTGTCATGGGCCTTCGTGGCCTTGGCGATCCAAATTCCCATTAATATGGGTCAAATAAATTTAGTGCGAATGTATTAAATTTAAAACAACACATTTCATATTAAAAAATCGCCACTTATATATTTGAGACCCCTCTAATTTCTCCTTTGGAATATATTTGAGACTCCATGTGTGTCAAGCACCCTAACCACTCCAAACACAAATCCATAAGTATTGCACTTAGGTGGTGCTCTCTACAAGTGTTAGGCATCTATATGGTTACATAACCATTTTTGTCAAGAACACTTCTCCAAGTAGCAATTTGAGTAGGTTTTATCAGATAAATATACTCAATCATACTCAAGCCAAATCTCCCTAGTACAAGTGGATCTAGAACAAATCAAATGCAAAATACAATCTACTTTCCTAGATCAAATAGAAATGCAAGTTAACAGATAGATCACTTACCTACAATATGCAAAACCTCTTCTCTCCTTTTTGATCCAAGCTCCAGAATCTTCAAATCTCCAGCTACAAAACTCTATATAGGAAGTGGAAACAAGAAAACAATACATGTGTATCCAAACATGAATTTATCTAAGATAACAGTTAAGGAAGAAATCTCTAAACATTATTAACAGAACACTATTTATGGAAAGAGATTTGTATTAATGTAATCAAGGAGATACATAGAATTACATAAGAGAGAACATCACAACCTAGCCTTAACATTGCAATATTCCATCCAACAATCCAAGCCAAACCTCCAAACAAAGATAGTAAACCTCCCAAAGGATGATAGGGATCACCTAGAAATTCCACCAGCATAATAGTACCATAGTCCTTCCTCCCTTCAAAATGGAGAGAGGGTTTAATTTATAAGGCTAAAGGGATAAAGTAGGTTGGCGATTAGGAGGAGGAGTATAAGGGATATTCCCTATAGGTTAGGAACTGAATTCCACCTCACCTGGATGATAGGGATAGACCTCCACCTCATTCATCTTCGAGAAGGGTCTCGAAGCTCCATTTTTTTCCCCTCAAAACACCACCAATGCACCTTCCATGAAGGGAAAGATAACCGTCGATGCACCCAGAAGTGGGAGATAGAGCACCAGCATCGGTGCACCTAGCATGAAGGGGAAAAGCACCAACCTTCCTAAAGAGGGAAAAAAGCAGGAAAAACCTCAACTTCAATCAAGTTTAGCAGAGAAAAACTTGGGGATTAGGAAAAAGGTTGACACATAGATCAAGGGGACAAGATTTCGGTGTAACAGAATGCCCCCTAAAGCATGAAGTTAGAGGAATGCGATAGGTGAATTCTTTGTAAAGTGAAGAAATCGGAGGTAAGGATGTTGGCTAGAAGCTGCTAGAGTACCATTGACTCAAATCTCAAATGAATCATAACATGGCTACTGACCAATACAATGCAGATCCATGGAAGTATAGACTGGCTTAACACAATCATGGCTAATAGACACAAGCATAGATCCATGATGAGATGATAACATAGCCATGACAAATACAAAGTGGATCCGTGTAATATGACTCAAAACAAAACTTCATTGCAACCTCATCGAAGATATATGACGACCCAGGGTCTTCAAGCCGAATGCACAATGATACGAATCTAATCATGTGATTACAAGGTCTTGACATTGAACATGGTATAAACCACTTGATTACCAATCATTAATGTAAACTATTAACAAGTGTGAGAGAAATCACCATTGATGTCAATGATTCCCAAGGTATCACAGTACATACCATCGAGTTTGAATAAAGGACTTGGATTTGAACACTCGATGAGATCTTTCAATCAATATCCAATGATGTAAACTCATGTTGAACGCAAGGTAACCTTCCATTAAGGCATGCAGGCCCATGGTACTTGTCTTCATTTCGAAATCTAATTCCTGGATAAGGAGTTGAAGTTGATAGGAATAGACCCATCGAAGGAGGGCCATGATGAATCCCCCATCATTGACATGAAACACTATCATAGATGTTTTGGAGTAAGCCAGAAAACAAAGTGATGTACGAGACTGAATTAGGGATGACCAACATGATAGAAGGTAAACTAACTACAGATAGTGAACAAATGACCAAACTTCTCTTGAACATGGGCATGGTATGAATTGGTAGTATTGACATGAGAATGATACCAATCCCCCAATGAAATTGACGGTGAGAGTATTCTTGGACAACCCACAGGAGTAAGAAGAGTCTAGAAATCAACAGGACTCGAAGAGAAACTAACTACCCAAGTACTGAAATGCATATGGAGATGAGTGCCATGTTCAAGAGAAACTATGTACTTCCGTAACAAAATAAAAACTCTTTCCTTAATTTCCCCATCCTGAAGTATGAGTGCCTCTTTTCATTTTTACGAGTTCAAAGAGGTTAACAAACACTCGTTATAGCTCATCAAGTGATGAGTCCATTCTCATATGTTTTATGAACCTGAGAAAGGAGGGGTTCATTCCCAAAAAATGGTCCTTCATCGTTTAATTTCATGAGTCCGACAAAAGTAAACTCATTTGGTGTTTCATGTTTAGAGAGTCTAAAATGACTAAGAAGACTCCAAAAGGTCCTTTTTCGTAAATATACCTAGTCGGTTCGAAAAAGATATAACCTACCACCGACTAGTCGATCATTCCAATACTTTTACAAGCGTGAACGTAACAAGTTCGCTTGGAAATCTTTTTGTGTTTTTAAGGAGACTGAAAAGAGCTTAAATATAACTCTATAATGAGTTCTTTTTTCATAATCCAATTTTAACGAGTCTAAAAAATAGTAAAAGTACACTCGATAACTCTTCACTAAGTTGTTAACAATCACGACAAAGGTATAAAAGACACTCACAACCTTTTTCATGTTTGAATCCAGAGCATGAAAAAGCGATAAAGTAAGCTCAAACAAGTTTTCATGTTTTAACGAGAGCATGAAAAATGAAAAGTAAGCTCGACACCATATTACTATTTTTAACGAGATCGAAGATCAGTTGAAAGAGTGCTCATGGTATCTTCTTTATTGTTTAACGAGCTTGGAACAGAATAAGAGATATGCTCAAAGGGTTGTTTCATGGTTTAGCGAGCTCAAAACTAGAGAATGTATGCTCAAAATGACTCCCATTGATGGGTGATTTCCCAACATGATGTCCAGCGGTTGGTACTTTCCCCCAGCATAACTATCAAGTAACTTAATTTCAATATAAGGAGGTAGGGTACATGCCCCCCCAAGCTTCGTTTCTCCTGTTGTACAAGAAGATGAAATGAAGGTTCAAAAATGGAATCTTGGCACAATGGAAGAATCTGTTTTATTTTTTAAACGAGCTTGAAACAAAAAATGAATTATGCTCAAGGTCAGTTTTATTTTTTAATGAGCTTGAAACCAAGAATAAACATTGCTCAAGGTGACCTATTTCATTTTTACACAAGCTTAAAACAGAGAATAAATATGCTTGAGGGGACCTGTTTCATTTTTACTATGCTTGTGAAGACCTGTTTCATTTTTACACAAGATTGAAACAGAAAGTAACTATGCTTGAGGGGACCTGTTTCATTTTTACACAAGCTTGAAATAGAAAGTAACTATGCTTGAGGACATCCATTTCATTTTTTAACGAGCTTGACACAGAATGTGAACTATGCTCACAACCATTTGTTTCATTTTTTAATGATCTTGACATACAGAAAAGGAACTATGCTCGCAGGAATCTATTTCATCTTTTTAACGAGCTTGACATAGAATGGGAACTATGATCACTAACCTATTTCATTTTTTAATGAGGTTGACACAGAAATGGAACTATGCTCACAACTATCTGTTTCATTTTTTAACGAGCTTGAAATAGAATAGGAACTATAATTGCAAGCATCTATTTCATTTTTTAACGATATTGACATAGAATGGGAACTATGCTCACAATGCCCATTTCATTTTTTAATGAGCTTGACACAAAAAGGGAACTATTCTCACTAACTTGTTTAATTATTTCACAAGCTTGACACAGAAAAAGAACTATGCTCATAGGTGTCTGTTTCATTTTTTAATGAGCTTGACACAAAAATGGAACTATTCTCACAATGTCCATTTATTTTTTTAACGAGCTTGACATAGAAAAGCAACTATGCTTGCCAACAGGAAGTTCTAAGCCATCATGATGTCCACAGGTCGGTGGGTTTCCCCCTTACATAAGATGCTAGTGACCTAACTCCAATATGATGTCTAGAGGTTGAAGCCATGCCCCCCATTTTATCTATGATGGGAAGAATCTAACTAGAAGGGGAAGGAAGAAAAGAATTACCTTGAAAAGGGTTCTCTTGACTGATGGTGCCAGGAAATTCTCCCATATCTAAACTCTCTAAGAATCTCCAAAATACCACACAATATCAAACACCACTCAATTCTAAAAGCCACAAGCAAACTGTGTGAATAGGAGTGGATGAATGCTCAGGACTCTCATAGGATTATCAAGGCTTCACAACTATGTGATGTTAAGACGGCCAAAAGGTTAACTCAGTTGGTCATAGGAATCCTAATAGGGTCTCCCAATATACACTAGGTATGGGGGAGCTCAAATCCGTAGTGGTACTATCTAGTGCACAACCATTCAAAAGGATCCCTCCAATATACAATCAAGTATCTGAAGTACCTTTCGATATACCTCAAGGGTACGTGAAAGGACATTCGATATATCGACGGTACGTGGAGGAACCTCACAGACCCTGGATTGGAATGAAGGTAATAAAAAACAGTTGCCATGCTTAATGATGCTGGAACATGTCACTAACTTACAGATAGTTACTAAATGATTTTAGCCCTAAGCTACCATTAATTTTATCTTGAGCGGTTAAGTGGATGCATGAGGTGTAGAAAGGAAATGTAAAAATAATGCAAATCCTAGCTACATGACAATGCACATTTCTCTTTCGATGGAAACTACCTTAGGTAGGGAAAGAGTTTTCTATTCAAGAAGACAGAAATCAAATATCTAATAAAATAAAGTTCTAATCAAAGCCAACTATGAAGCTTCAAATATTAACATCAATCACAATTCTTGAAAATGCCTATGGATTCATACCAACTATGGATTTTGGTTTTTTAATTTTTTCTTCTCTTTTTATTGAGTTTTCTCTTCAAACAAACATGAATTTGAACAATAAAGAAAAGGATAATTCTCTATTCATAAATCAAAAGGAATATGACAAGCACCTAAACAACTCCAAAACAATCAAGAATTGCTCCAAAACAACCAAAATGCACCCAAAAATCAATGACTGAGGGGAGGAAAGGTTTGGAGATCATATATGAGAATTGAAACAGATCTAAAGAGGTATGGAAATGTGATTAGGAATGTCAAGGAAGAACTAACAGGTGGAGGATTAAAATTGCCTACCACAACCAAGTCATTCACTTGGCTAGTAAAGCATCCCAAAATCAATAAAAACAACTCCAAACAGAGATAATTTTGGATCTAGGGATTGGACGACTATCATATATGGCCTAAAAACCATAATCCATCAAACCAAAACCCAAAAATGAAGAAAATATGAGCCAAAAACTGAGTTTCAAAGGGAATCGCACTTTCCTATACAACACCAAAGTGTCGATGATGCACCTAATATACTACACAAGAGCACCTACGGCGCACTTGCTACACTGCACGAGAGTGTTGTGGTGCACCTACTACACTACACAAAAACTCCTACGGTGCACTGTCTCTTAAGGAAAAGAGTGCTGGTGGAGAAATATAGGATAAAGGCCTAATTTCCTATGGGATAAGGGCAGAAGGTTTGATAGTGATCTAAAGAACATCAAGACGATGCAAGACACTCTCCAAGGAGAAAATATAAAGGAGTGAAGGTCTCTAGAGGATGAAAAAAGGATTGATAGAAATATATGAAATCAAAAACAAAAGAAATCAGATCTATGCACTCCCTAGTATGGTCGCCAAATTTGTTATCGGATAAATCTACTCAAGCAGACTCAAGCCAAATCTCCCTAGTTCAAGTGGATCTAGAAAAAATCAAATACAAAATACAATCTACTTTCCTAGATCAAATAGAAATGCAAGCTAACAGATAGATCACTTACTGCAATATGCAAATCCTCTTCTCTCTTTTTTGATCCAAGCTCCAGAATCTTCAAATATCCAGCTGTAAAACCTTGTAAAGCAAGTGGAAACAAGAAAAAAGTACATGTGTATTCAAACATGAATTGATCTAAGCTAACAGTTTAGGAAGAAATCTCTAAACATTATTAACACAACAATATTTATGGAAAGAGATTTGTATTAATGTAATCAAGGAGATACATAGAATTACATAGGAAAGAAAATCACAACCTAGACGTAACACTACAATATTCATCCAAAAATCCAAGACAAACCTCCAAATAAAGATAGTAAGCCTCCCAAAGGATGATAGGGATTGCCTAGAAATTCTACCAGCATAATAGTACAATAGTCCTTCCTCCCTTCACAATGGAGAGAGGGTTTAATTTATAAGGCTAAAGGGATAAAGTAGGTTGAGGATTAGGAGGAGGAGTCTAAGGGATATTCCCTATAGGTTAGGAACCAAATTCCATCTCACCTAGATTATAGAGATAGACCTCAACCTCATCCATGTTTGAGAAGGGTCTTGAAGCTCCGTTTTTTTCCCCTCAAAATGCCACCGATGCACCTTCCATGAAGGGAAAGAGCACCGTCGGTGCACCTAGCAGTGGGAGACAGAGCTCTAGCACTAATTCACCTAGCACATAGGGGAAAATCACCATTGGTGCACCTAGGATGAAGGGGAAAAGAGCTGGCCTTCGTAAAGAGGGAAAAAAGCAGGAAAAAACTCAATCTCAGTCAACTTTAGCGAAGAAAAACTTGGGGATTAGGAAAAGAGTTGACACATAGATCAAGAGGAAAAGATTTTGGTGTAACAGTAGGGAATCCCAGATGTGCCAAGAAAATAATCTTTCAATCAAACTCCATTTCCACCCTTGAGTATAATACCCTTCCTCAAATTGTGCACCCAAGGTTAGGAAGGCACAAATTTGGATGTGCCAAGCACCTTAACCACTCCTAACACAAATCCCTCAATATCACACTTAGTTGGTGCTCTTTTCGAATCTAAGTGTTAATAAAATAGATGGTTACATAAACATTTTCTTTGAGTGCACTTCTCCAAGAAACAACCCAAGTAGATTGTCTTACATGTTCCAAGGTGGGATGCAAATTCCCACGTGTGAAAACTCATCCACCCCAACTATTTTATGCAACATGTGTGCCCTCATAGAAATGCATCTCCAATTAAATGTGCTATACTTGTCCGCATGTCAAAAGTAGATGAAAAAGTGATACAAGATAAAAACACCCATCATTAATAATCTCTTCCATGAAACACTCTCTCACTATGTAAATTTCCCCTCACACACTAAGTGATCAATTCATGGAAGTGGTATTTGTAATTGAAGCTTCCGGGACACCCATCCATGATGCATTTTTTGGGACAATATATTTCATGACAAACATGCTTTTCATGATCCCCAAGCTCAATATGTATAACAAAAAGATTTTTTCAACATGGACTATGTTTCAATTGTGACAAGTTTAATCAAAGGTTTTACCCCCCATTTTGCATGGGTGACCACCTTCATCACATATCATCAGGGGAGTGTATGTGATGGAGATTGAATGATTTGGTCCTAAGTGATACAACCTATATGATCATTAATGATTCCCTAGTGATGATGCTTCATGGAGTATGTGGATTGTTTGACCTTGAAATAGGGCCTTGTTTGGCTTCCATTTATTTATACAGCTATTCCAGGAATAATGAATGGTCACATATACAGTTGTGAATCACTTCATATTGGCCTTTTGAAAAATATGCAATATACAGAAGTCTACTATGGAGACTAGGGTTTCAAATCTGCTAATGTGTTAGGTGCATGCTGCTAATCACAACCACTGGAAAGTTCATCCATCACGGTCAAACAAATATTTCCATACAATATTTGTGACTCAGGTACAATCCACATTGTTTTGGTGTGATTATCTAAGGAATGTCTTCAAACTTTTGTTCCAACTGATGGTATGCTACTGGTTTTAATTTGGTTAGGAATTTCACCTTCAGGACAACCTCAATAAAACCTAAAATGAATTTTATCTGTCTAAGTTTTAAATTTTTAAAGATCTTAAAAATGATGGTATAATGTCATGCTACAAGACTTCCATGTCTACTAGTAGAATGGATCAGTAATGGAAAAATCCATTAAATCTATGCAGTTTTATGAGTTATAGCACGTTCGTATCAAATTATAGGCATACTCCAACCTTCAATTAGCAACAATTAGATCTAGTATGGCCCTTGAAAAGCACTAAGAGGAATCTTTGGGTAAATGTGGGCACATTCTGATTTTGTGGAAAAAAACATAAGTAAAACCCGTTTATTCCAAAATTTGGGCAGCAAGAAACTTAATTCTTGTAGCAACACTCTATGCTAGGTTTTTTCCTATCATTTCTGGGCATTCTCGATAGTTTTGGGTATGTTTTAACCATGTCTCAACCCTCCAAACAACAGTAAGGTTGATCCTGGGTATAATGTGGGAATCTTCCTTGTAATGGCATCCTTGATTTAGCCTCAACCAGCAACAAGAAGTAAGTCTGGGAAATTTTTTGGTAAAGAACAACACTAAAGATCTTAATTTCTCAGGTTCCTAAAACTAAGATACCATGATCAATTTCTCCACTTTTGGGACACTGAAATACTAGGACATAATTTACATCTTTGTTACCTTTCCATACTCACAAAATTGATAATATTTAGTATATGTTTCCATTATAATGAAGTAACAGAGGGTAAAAGTTTTAAAGTTTTACAGATCTTAAAAATGATGATCATCATCATGTTTTTTCAGGTATTTCTTTTTTTTTGGGGTAGCAGGGTCCATCAAAAGCATTCCATGTGGGTACTCGTTGGATGTGGATTTTAATTTCTCATCCAAGGAGCTCTCCCGATCGAAATTTGAGTGAAATCACAAGGATATATCTCGAAAAAACGAACAAAAAAAGTAGTTATTTTTATGATACATGATGACATGGAATTTGAATTATGGTCAAAAGGCCCATTTTGAGTTGAAATTTTCTCTAATGTATCTCTTTAGATTTTGAGTCTTAACATCACTTTTCTTGGCATGCATGTGAAGATATTTTCAAGCAATACCTTACAAATTCATAACATGGATGGACAAGTCAACATTCATTGATGTGTGATGTTCTTGTAGTTGTGAATACTAGTTACTTGGTGGAAGAATATAGATTAAAAGGAAAGGGAGACAAATAGAAAGTTGTCTTGCTTGTTACCATCCAAAACTAAGAATGTTTTTAGAACAACTAAATTGAATCATTTTCCATAGCTTCTCATTGCTATTCCACATGAAAACTACAACATAGATGTTTGACAACAACACATAAGGAGCATAATTTTGGGGTTTAGTTCCAAAATATATTCTTCCACAAGTTCTCCTAGATCTAGGTTGTTACGTAGTCTACAGGTATAAGGAAAACATGTCCACACCTTAGTAGTAGGATTCGTTTTCATTATGTTCATAAAATATTATACCTCATCAAAGTTCCCACCATGATAAAGAAGGTAAACCATGCAACCATAGTGATCCATTGTAGGTATTACTTGATGGGATTTGTTGATTCAATCAAATTTTTACTGGCACTCATCTATAATACCTACATGAAATCATGTTCTTTTGGTTGTTTCATATGTTTGTTACTATTAATATGTCAAATTAATCTAGGGACTAAAACACAGTCTCATCAAAGGTTAATAACAATAAGGCATGGCAATGGTGTAATTGTGCTACAAAATGAGTAGCCACTCTATATATTCACATAAAGAATGAGTAATACAATACAATGATCATGCTACAAGCATGAATGACAAACTAATTCGAATTCCCAAGGAGTTCATTCGAATTGAATGAGTGAGTCTAGCTTAACTGAATGTAAGCTACAGTCAACACTCAAGTTAACCACTGATCAAAACCCTAATTGACTCAACTGAGCCCTAACTAAAGTTGGAGTGCAATAAATGACTGAGTCTAATTGAAAGTATCTCAGGCACATGTCACTACAATCCAACCAACAAGTGGTAGCGCATCAATGACTCTAATGAACCCCGATGAGGTTAACTGAAGTGTAACTGGCCATCAAAAGTGGTTGGAGGTGCCCCTGTTGACTCTAGTTCATTAAATAATCAATAAATAACGAATTTAATGAAGGAATGTGCCTTCACTACTTTTTTTAACTAATTGTAAGCATCAGTTAGCAATATGGGGCATTAATGACACTCATATCACCCTCGGAGTGCTCCAGTTAGCCTCCCTGAATGTAGCAAAAGGCTAAGTTAGCCTCCTTGACTGAATGTAGGCATGGGTGTGATCTAGCTGATGTCATCTAGTGCTCCTTTGATGTCAATTAAGTCAATAAAACTTAGGATAGTGGTTTAACTAGGCCAAATTGACCAAAATGAGTGTGTATGGTGGTAAATGTCTCCAACACCCCCCCTTAAGCTATACTTAGGAAGAGTAGAAAATATAAAATACATAAAAATGCTAGGTCCCCAGAAACTAAGGCCATAGGTCACCCTGTACAATACTGAAATAGAAACAATGCTCAAAAACAAACTAAGTGAGGAAAAGAGGGAAAACCCAGTGGTAAACCCCCCCCCCCCTCAAGCTGAACACTAAAAGTAGTCTGATCACCTTGATGAACTCACCCCCAATAGTGAATGAAGGTAAGTGAGATTCTTTGCTGAAAATATCTTGGTGAAGATGTCTGCAATCTACTCATCAGTCCGGAAGTGATGCAGAATGATGCACCTGTCATGCACTAGCTCCCTGATATAGTGCATGTGGATCTCTACATGCTTGGTACTCTTCTTGGTAACTGGATCTATGGATACATTAATATCAATTTGATTGTCACAAAAGAGGACAGTGGACAAAGTACTACTAAGATCAAACTCTGAAAGAATCCCTTGCAACCAAACTACTGGGATGCAAGCATTCATCGCTCCTCGATACTCGGCCTATGTTGAATATAATGCTATGGCAGCCTTCTTTTTTCTATACCATCAAATGGGGCCACCACCAAACATGAATACATATCTAAAAGTAGAATTCTGATCAATAGAATCACCCGCCCAATCAGAATTTGTGTATCCAACCAACTCTAGCTTGGAGTCTGCAGCATAGTGAATGTCGTAGGTTCTGGTTCCCTGAATATACTGGAGGATCCTCTTGGATTCCTTCCAATGAATATCATGATGCTGCTACATGTATATTGATACAAAATTTGTGTCATAACATATATCAGGCCGAGAATGTGTTAAGTACAACAAGCTACCAATCAGTTGTCGATATATAGTGCAGTCCATGGGAGGTGTGATTTTTCCTTCTTCAAGGATGATCCTTGAAAGGAAAGGGAATGGTGCAGGCCTGAATTCATCCATGTTAAAATTTAATAACAGGTCTGATATTTATTTGGATTGAGTGACCATTATCCCATCAGAATTTTTCTCAATTTCGAGCCCCAAAAATTGTTTTAAGAGCCCCAAATTGCTCATTTCAAATGCAATGTGGAGAGTAGTTTTGATGGCTTAAATAGAAGAAAATGTGCTACCTGTGATCAGTAATTCATCAACATATAAAATAATAATAATCAAATGACCATCAAACTGTTGTATATACACATTTGGATCTGATCTACACCTTTGGAAGTTTTGCAAGAGAAGGAAGACATCTATCTTGGAATACCACTCTCTTGGGGCCTGTTTTAACACGTATAGTGACTTATTTAGCTTGCAAACCAAATATGGATCAGAGATGTAGACCTCAAGATTATTCATGTATATCTCCTCATGAATATATCCATGCATAAAGGCTGAATTAACATGCATATGATGCACTTCCCAGTGCTTAGATGCTGAAATTTCCAAAACTAGGCGGATGGAGTCCATTTTTGCAACCGGTGCAAAAGTCTCATGGTAGTCAACACCTTGGACCTAAGAGAAACCTTTCACCACAAACCTTGCCTTATATTTTTAGGTGCTTCCATCAGAAGCAACCTTGGTCCGAAACACCCACTTGCATTGAACCAATTTCCTTCTTGGAGGAAGAGAAACTAGATCCCAAGTAGTGTTTTTCTTAAGAGAATTCATCTCTTCATCCATGGCAACTTGCCATCTCAGATCCTTTCGAGCATGGTAGTAGGATTTTGGGTCTGAAATAATCATCAAATAACAAGTTTTGGATATCAAATTATCAGGACAAGAGAGCGCAATAACTTCTCTTTGGAAATTAGACTGGGTTCTCCTTGGATCATCCGGATTTCCAATGTTATCTCCTACGGAGGAGAGTGTCTATCGGGCCCATGTGGGAAGATGATTTTGTACTTCAGGTTCTGATTCAGAATATTATTTTTTCTGTACAATAATATCAGAAATCAGAGGATCCAAATCAGTGTCATCACCCACAATTTCATCATCCAAATTTTCAGTAGAATAGGAAGGAAATTCAACAGTTTTCTCCTTCACTAGTTCCACCACCTGAAGAGACTCATCGAACATGACACTCCTTTTGATGATGATCTATTTTGTTATGATATACAAAAGCTTGAAACCTTTTGATTCATCAATATACCCAATAAATAGACATTCTATGCTTTACGGCTACAAAGCCCTTCTTTTATCAAGTGGAATTTGGGCCCATGCAGTGGATGCAAACACCCGCAGGTTCGACACATCTGGATTGTGTCTGAAGTATGCTTCAAAAGGGGTCTTCCCTTTCATGGATGAGTGTGGAACTATGTTATCAATGTATTCTACAGCATGCATGGATTCATCCAACAAATTTGTGGCCAACTTCTTTGATACCAACATACAGGTGGTCATCTCCTTGAGAGACCGATTCTTCTTTCCACTACACCATTCTGCTGAGGAGTGTAGGGAATTGAATGTTGGAACTGAATACCAATTTGAGAGAATATGTGCAGAAAATAATTACTGAAATACTCCCCACCATTATCATATCTCAAGATATTGATCTTAAGCCCAGAGGCATTCTCAATTAAGGCCTTCAGTTCAGAGAATTTTTCACATACTTTAGACTTCTTTTTGAGAAAGAAGACCCATGTGTACCTTGAAAAATAATCAATAAAAGTCAGAAGATACCTTGATCCATTTATGGATGTGAGAGGCATTGGACCACTAATATCAGAATGTATCATCTCCAAGATTCATGTAGCTTGGTTTTCCTTCCCTCGATCGAACTTGTGCTCAGGGTTTTTTCCAACTACACAGCCCTTGCAAATTACAATGGTTTCCTTGATGACCGGGAGGCCTTCAACCATGGATTTTTTTCGTAATTGCTACAAATATTTGAAATTGAGATGGCCAAGCCTCCCATGCCACAGCCTACTAACTTAATTTCCATGAGTTAGCAGTGCGATGGGCTTTGCATCTGCCACAAAGTGGGAAAACTCATAGACTTTTGCATGATGGTTTGCAAGGCCTTTAGAAACAAGTTTCCCGGATGCAAGTTCTATTATCTCAACATCATTTAAGATGAAAGATACTCTCTTAGGCACTCCTGTATGTGTCATCTGATAGACACTAAGGAGATTTGATACCAGAGACGGTACATACAAAACATTTGAAAAATAGCCATTCTTAAGATCAACCGTACCTTGTCCTTCTGAAATGATGGTGGAGTCATCTCCCATGTGGATGGGGATGCATTTTCTAGTATCCAAGGATGAGAAGGAGTCTCTTTAAACCATCATGTGGTTCAAAGCTCTAGAATCAATCAAGAGTGCTTTGGACTTTGAAGTGCTTTCCATGAGGGCATGACCTCTTTCATGTTGTGGTTCCCGATCTTTTTTTATCTCTACTCCGAAAGATTTCCAAAAGATTTATGTGATTTCTCTCAAGGAGAGAGGTAGCTTCATCAAGCTTCTTCTTCATGCAGTTATGTTCATGGTGGAAGCCCTTCCTGCAGTATGGACACTTGAATTTTTCCTTTCCATGGTGCCCTTTTCCTTTGTTCTTCTTTGAGCCAGAAGACTCATCATGCTACTGGTTTTCAACTTTAGGCCTAGGAGCTTTGAATTTAATTTTTGGGTGCTTCTACTTCTTTCCTTTACCCTTCTGATATTTGGGCCCTGAGACATGGAGGGACTGATCATGGGAGGATCTGATGATCCCCATCTGGACAAGCTTATCATGTTCACTTGTTAGGGACTCAATGAAGGAATTGAGTGTAGGCATCTTCCATCCAAGGTTTGTGAGCTTCCCTGCATGAAATGTAGAGACAAAAATAGAATAATTAGCTCCAATTTTGGAGAGTATGGCGAGGATGAGCTGATCATCCTCCATCTCCACTTTGCATTGCTTCAACAGTAAGAAAATGTGCTTGAACTTTATGAAAAAATCATTCAAGGTCTCGAAATTGGAAGGCTGGAGAGACATCAATTCATTTTCAAGTTGGTAAACTCTCAAATCATCCTAATTTCCATACAGGGTTTCCAATTTGTCCCAAATTTCCTTTGGAGTCTTCAATCCCGGAAGATGGAAGAGAAGATCTCGGGAAACAGAGAGGCACAAGAATCTGAATGCTTCATCCTTCTTTTTCAAGAATCTATCTTTGTCTATCATAGAAGTAGGCTCTTCTCCAGTGTCCATAATGACCCTATAGAATCCTCTGGCATGTAGTTGGATCTCCGTATCTCCTTTCCATGAGTGGAAATTGAATGGAATCAAAATATCTATGGAAGAAGCCATCTGATCTGCTGGAGCAAATGCTTTCACCTATTAAAAACCTGAAATTCACAACAAAAAGGGCAATGTAAGGTCAGACAACCTGCACATTTTAGGCTTTCCTCACACCCAGCATAATCAATCAAGTAAGCTTGATCAACAAGTTCCTTACTTGGGGTATTAATGTTGAAATATTGTAACTTTGAAGAATATTCTATATGTATATTTTGTGGTCCCCCATGGTACTACCAAGAGAACCACTTGTATTATCTTGTACCCCGATGCTTCTAATTGAAAGAACTAATAACAGTCATGAGGTTGTCCCCTCTATTTGTAAAGGTGGGTCATTAGCACCCAAGTGTGGTTACTTGAGCCTACATGTGTAACTCGAGCCTACATGATTAACTCGAGCCTACATGTCAGATGAGTTAATTCAAGTGAACGAATGAATATAAATAGAGGTGTGGTGCTCCTCATTTGACACACACACACTCTCACTTGTGTAGCGCATTAGTGGAAAAGAGAAGTAGTTGGAGAAGGAGGAGGATCAGGCTTTGATCTCCTTGTTGGTTTTATCTTTTATCTTTTGGGGCATCTATATTGAGGAAGATTTTGTTGGGTTTTCCCCTTTAGGGTTTTCCCAGGATAAATATTTGTGTTCTCCTTTTGTATGGTTGTGCTTGTCTATCTTTCAGTGATCCTATTTATATGCTTTTGTTATGAAATCAAAATGAAATACTAATGATCTAGCTTAGCATATGAAAATTTAACATGGTATCAGAGCCACCATGAAAGAAGAAATTGTGCAGCTAAAGAATATAGGGTTTCTTATTTTTTGGGTCTCTATCCATGATCTATCAGCAAAAGAAGGCTAGACTGACTCTCCATTGAAGGGCGCATCTTTCTGTCAAAGCGGAATTTGATTCCGAGCATTTTCAGTTTTGGTGCGGAAAATTAGGGATTTCTACAGAAGAAGAATTTTTGAGTGAGCCCAGCATAGGATTTTTCTCCTCATCAAAATCAAATTTTAGAGACCTGGATCAAGAAATTTGGTTGGGTGAAACTCTGGGAAAGTCAAACCCTAGTTTGACCTCGATCTGGAAAAACCCTAAATACTAAAACTACTAATTTTTGGTACATTCACTATATCCTGAGATTGGAAATGAATCAGGAGTTGAAAATTGCAGAGGCCGAAGATAAAATCCTTATTTACACTGTATCCAAACTTCAGACTCATATTCGCTATATTCAGGGAGATATGATCCCTCCAAGTTAGGGTTCCAGCCTCTTCCAGAATTCATCCCTAAACAGGACACCTGGGGAGAATTCTTGTAGCGTGGGCGACCGAGGTCCAAATGGATTTCCTGAAGATTTTATAGAAATATAATGGACTTTAATTTATTTGTTCCGAATTTCCAAACTTGAATATGAACCAATCACATGTGGCATGCCGTACAACTTCACTGTTATGAACAGTCCTGTAACAGGTCACCTTGGGAAAATGATCATAAATCCCAATTGGTGAAAACAATTATAATGAAACCTATGGTTTTGAATCAGGCACATGTGAGGTTACCTCATTGGGAAATTTCATACATAGAGGGATAGTAATTTCGGAGATATCACAGAAACATTAACAGGCATTTCTGCAGAAGAAATTGGAAAACTAGGGCTTCCTGTTCTGGGAGCTTCCCTCCACTATTTTCAAAAAAGGAGTACATTGGACAGATCCATTTGAAGAGATCTATATTTCTATCCAATAAAATTTTAAAGATTATATGTTTTTAAAATTAGGGTTTCTCTGACAATCCCTAGATCAGCCAACTCCAGAAGTAGGACGGACACCTCAAATTAGTAAGATCTAATCTTTTCCTATTTGCATTTGAGGTTCTCATTTCAAAGTGATCTATCACATCATCTCGATGATAATCTTGGTGAAGTTGAAAACTTCCAATCATGGAAGTATTTGATCTCTCTGAGGAAAATGAATTGGACACCTACATGAGTAGAGAGGTTTTAGTTCTAGAGGGAGATGAGCCTCAAAGCCTTACACAAGAAGAACTTGATCAAGGCCAAGAAGATAATTGTTGATTCAATCACAGATCAACTTGTACCACAAGTGTCTTCCCTAAAGACACCGAAGATTTTTGATTCCTTGATCAAGCTATTTGAAGATAAGAACATAATTCAGAAGATGGATTTGAGAAAACAATTGAAGAATGTGAAGATCCAGAATGCATAACATCTTGAAGCGGTAGAAGAAGAAGCAGAGAATGGCCTCCCATGATCATGGGATTCATTCATGTGAGGAATGTGTGCCGAAAGGAAGTGATTACTTTCAGTTGACTTTGAGAAGAAGAAGAAGCTCGTCTCATAAGAAGAGAAGAAGAAATATGGGAGCAAATTGAAGATCAAGCTCTCACCATTCAAAGAAGATCCCTCAAGTGATGAGGAATATGAAGAACTGAATTCTTGACGAACCTCTTATCCATCTTATCTTATGGATAAGAAATGATGATTTCATGGATAAAGAAGATGATGAAGCAGAATGATCAAGAAGGATTCTACCCACGAAACAAACAAAAGATAAGTATTCAATTGTCATTTAATGATATTGTTTTGTTATGCATTTGATTATATTCAGTTGATGTGTTGTTTGCATGCATGTGATGGGTAAGTAGCTCATGGTTCTATACAAATCTCCATTGTTACTTATCTAGAATGAAACCTATTTGCTGACATATTGGATTAGTGCACAATCTCAATGATGTCATGGTAGAGATGGAAGGCATATAGAAAGTTTCTATGAGATATGGATGAATGGTGTATTGGCTAAATAGTTGCATGATGCATAAGAATTTGTCGTTATGCATATGTAGTTCTAACCATGAAACTGGTGCATTTGAATTGTAGGAAAGGTCTTGTACAACCTCCTAAAAGAAAAGAAGGATGAGACTTGTTCCGAAGAACAAGTGATGACAATTCAATAAACATGAATCTGAAGCTCCTAGGGTTAGAGACACTATGACGGAAGAAAGATCTTCAGAGAGCGGTAGATCCACCTCGAAGGATGAAGACCACCATGGGTATGAGAGATAACTGAAGATGAAGAAAATAATGCTATGAAAGAAGCTATCATCAAAGAATAACAGTTGATCATGGGGAATGATGTATACGATATGATTTCGAGACATAAATGGAAGTACGTAGTATCCTCCATATGGATCTACAAGAACAAGTGTACAAAGCAAGGTTCGTGACTTGCCTCAGAAAGAATAGACTATGACATGACATACTCTATTGACCATTATATATCAAGCATAGAACCACCTATATAGAATGAAGAGGGAAGATGATACTCCACTTCAGGGGGAGTGACTACTGAAGATATCTAAGTTCGACATGGTATGACATGATGGATAGCTTCGTGATGGATTGATACTTTACTAAGAGTAAAGTGGGTTCCAACCTTCAAGGTTGAATGTAGAAGACTATGATATGTTGATGACCTGACAAGACGAACTCATGGAAGATGTTATGATGAAAGAATACTAGAATGATGTTTTGGATATAGTACTCAAACCAGAAAGCAAGAATGTGGTATCTTCCAAATGGATTTGCAAGATAAAATATGTTGCTGATAGAAGTAAGGAAAGACTTGTGGCTAGAGGCTTCTATCAGAAAGAGGGAATTAATTTTGAAGAGACACTTACTCCAGGAAGTAAGGTACACTTCCTTCAGAACTATCATGGTAGTTTCTTCCACGATGAAGTAAAGACAAGCCTTCCTTAATGGAATGATTGAGGAAGAGTTTTACATTGAATAGTCACAAGGAATTGAAGTTGAAGATAGGTGGACTCACATATGCAAGTTGAAGAAGGCCCTCTATGGCTTGAAGCAAGCTCCCAGAGCTTGGTATGGAAGAATAGATAGTTTCCTGATGAGCATGGGCTTAGCCAAGAGTAAAGTCGATCCTAACCTTTACTACAAGGATGTAAAAGATGAACCTGTCATCCTGCTATTATATATATGGATGACTTATTCTTGACACGAAATGAAAAATAGGTCATAGAAAGAAAGAAGAAATTAGCAGAAGAATTTGAGATGAAAGACCTTGGGTTAATGCATTATTTCCTAGGTCTGGAAGTATGGCAAAGTTCAAAAGGAATCTTTCTCAACTAGGGAAAGTATGTGGTAGAGATATTCAATATATTGGAATGCAAAGACATGGCCACACCCATGGACTCCAACCTGAAGCTGTTAGTTGATGACAGATAAGAGCTAGTGGATGTGACTCATTACAAACAGATCATTGGTTCACTGATGTACTTATCAAATACCAGACCAGACATTTGTTTTGTTGTGAACACCTTAAGTCAATATCTTGTTCAACCAAGACATGTTCACCTAGTAGCTGCAAAACATGTGATGAGATATCTGAAAGGGACTACTTTGGTCTATACTATGATGGAAACCATGACTACAGATTGTATGGCTATATAGATTGGGCTAGAAGTATCTCAGATATGAAAAGCACATCAAGTAGATTCTTTTTTTCGGGGTTTGCTATGAGTTCATGGTTTAGCAGGAAACAATGCAGTATTTCTCTTAGCACGACTGAAGTAGAATACATAGCAGATTGCTCTGCTAAGTTGTGAAGTCATATGGCTTCGGAAGCTGATATCAGGTCTCTTTGACCTAAATATAGATACAGATGATGGCGATTCAGTATTTCTATAATGAATATAGATATGATGATGTTTCAATATTCCCATCTGAAGATATAGATGATGATGATTACAATATTCCCATACTGAAGATATAGATGATGATGATTTCAATATTCTCATAATGAAGATATAGATGATGTTTCAGTATTTACATACTGTGTATTCAGATGATGGTGATTCCATATTTCTATACTGAATATAGAGGTGATGATGCTTTTAGTATTCACCTACTGGAGATACAGATGGTGATAGTTCAGTATCCACATACTAAAGATGTAGATGATGATGTGTTGACGAAACCTCTGTCCCAAGTAAAGTTCAAACACTTTTGAGACAAGCTTGGTGTGGTTCGAAAAGACCTTCCCCAAAAGGGGGAGTAGTGATGTTGCAATGGGATTGTATCATCCCTGGGAACTTGCCCAAAAGTGACCCGAAGACTGAGCCTGGGACATATGTTCAGTAGTGATTTGGTGACTTTGGTCATCGAGAATGTGGTAGGATTGTATCATCCTTGAACTTCGGTTTAGAATGGATCCGATGTAACTTTGGTCATCGAGAATGTGGTAGGATTGTATCATCCTTGAACTTCGGTTTAGAACAGATCCATTGAACTTCGGTCATCGAGAAGGTGGAAGGATTGTATAATCCTTGGACTTCGGTTCAGAACGGATCCGGTAAACTTTGGTCATCGAGAAGGTGGCAGGATTGTATCATCCTTGGACTTCGCTTCAGAACAGATCCGGTGAACTTCGGTCATCGAGAAGGTGGCAGGATTGTATCATCCTTGGACTTCAGTTCAGAACGGGTCCGATGAACTTCGGTCATCTAGAAGGTGGTAGGATTGTATCATCCTTGAACTTTAGTTTAGAATGGATACGGTGACTTTGGTACTCAAGAACGTGTGTTGATCTCGTAATTCCAATAGGAAGGATTGTCTGAGTTCCACAACTATGTTGATCCCGTAATTCTGAAAGGAAGGATCGTTAGTAACTCCATAAATATCTAAATCCTGTAATTCTAAAAGGAAGGATCATTGACTTGATCCCATAATTCCAATAGGAAGGATTGTCTAAGTTCCACAGATGTGTTGATTCCATAATTCTAAAAGGAAGGATCGTTAGTAACTCCGTAAAGACCTAAATCTTGTAATTCCGAAAGGAAGGATCGATGGTAGCTTCATAAAGACTTGATCCCGTAGTTCCAACAGGAAGGATTGTATGAGTTCCATAGATGTGTTCATCCCGTAATTCCAATAGGAAGGATTGTCTGAGTTCCACAAATGTGTTGATCTCATAATTCCGAAAGGAAGGATCGTTAGTAACTCCGTAAAGACCTAAATCCCGTAATTCTGAAAGAAAGGATCGTTAGTAGCTCCATAAAGACTTGATCCAATTCCGAAAGGAAGGATCGTCTGAGCTCCACAGATGTGTTGATCCCATAATTCTAAAAGGAAGGATTGTTAGTAACTCTGTAAAGACCTAAATCCCGTAATTCCGACAGGAAGGATCGTCTGAGTACCACAGAAATCCAAATTCCAAAAGGAAGGATCATGTTGATGTTTTGATGATGATGATGTTGATGTTTTGATGATGTTGATGTGTTGATAATAATGATGTTTTCATGATGTTTTCATGATGATATTTTTGATCGAAAGATCAGAGTATGATGATGATGCTGTTGTTGATCAAAATGCCAAAGTACTGAAGAAGATGTTGCTGATCGAAAGGTCAAAGTGTTGAAGATGATGTTGCTAATCGAAAGGTCAAAGTGCTGAAGATGATGTTGTTGATACAAAGGTCAAAGTGCTGAAGATGTTGCTGATCGAAAGGTCAAAGTGCTAAAGATGTTGTTGCTGATCGAAAGGTCAAAGTGTTGAAGATGTTGCTAAAAATGTTGCTGATTGAAAGGTCAAAGTGCCAAAGATGTTGTTGATCAAAAGGTCAAAGTGCTGAAGATGTTGCTGCTAATCGAAAGGTCTAAGTGGTGAAGATGTTGCTGATCGAAAGATCAAAGTGTTGAATATGTTGCTGATCAAAAGGTCAAAAGATGTTGATGTTGATTAAAGAGTTGTTGTCATCAAATATTGAAGATGAAGACTATATGATGTTGAAAAGCTTCCAATGATTTATAGATGTGTTACCCTGCTAATGTTGATGATGTCCTCTCCTACTATTGTTGTTGTTGATGTTGTTGTAGAATACCCTTCTCGTTAAGGGGGAGTGTTGAAATATTGTAACTTCGAAGAATATTCTATATGTATCTTTTGTAGTCCCCGATGGTCCTATCGGGAGAACCACTTGTATTATCTTGTACCCCGATGCTTCTAATCGGAAGAACTAATAAGAGTCATGAGGTTGTTCCC